>JAOTIX010000132.1:9724052-9748109 GCA_027123715.1 Gaidropsarus macrophthalmus
TGTACATTAGCAGCTAGCTGCATGTTAGCCTGTATGTCTTTGTGTGTGTGTGTGTGTGTGTGTGTGTGTGTGTGCGCGTGCGTGCATGTCTGTCCGTGCGCACACATGCCCGCAAGTGCATATGTATGGTTGTGTGCTGCCCACATGCGTGCGTGTGACTTCTCACACACAAACAAACCGATTCTAATGAGGCATGGCTGAAACCAGAGAGCGGACTAAAACACATTCTTGAGATTTAACAGCTTGAAAAGAACAAATATTGAAACGCTGGGTCTCAAAGTGAGCAGTAAAAGCAAAATGACTAGCACGTGTTGAGCATTCCAGTCAGTCCAAAGCCTCCCACCATATCTGTCCATCCATGTCCAAATATTTTAAAAGTGCCAGGCGTCTTTCCTGTTACTCTCCTTCTACATGTTTGTCTGTCAATATGCAGGTTATTATTATATATTATAATATATAGGATTGTATTCATATAGTGCTTTTATTCAAATCAATGAATACCTCACATTCAAATCAGTCAACATGTGCTCAACAACTATGGGAACATTTTAGTGTTCAACGAAAACACTTTCCAATGTCTAATTCAAAGTGATTGAGAGAATCCCAAGTATGCAATATGCGGTCATCGTTACAGAAGTTGGCTACTTTAAAATGTCTAAAAATGTAAACACTTCTAAAACGAAGCTTTGTATTATAATCACACGTAGTTGTGTGTGCTAAACCATGAAAGGGTAAACAAAGCATTGCGGTTTATATTTTAGGCTCTTTAAAACTGCCAACTATTATTGTGTTCACAAAGAATTTTGCACACCTGGGATTCTCTCAATCACTTTGAATTAGACATTTGGAAAGGGTTTTCGTTGAACACTATAATGTTCCCATAGTTGTTGAGCACATCGACTGATTTCCGTGCACTCATAATGATCATAGATCATTCAAAATCATTATTTCATGAAGCTGGTTATAATGGAGTCTAATGCTGAAATGAGCAGCTTACCCCGAACTTATGAACGGTAGTGAATATCCTTCATATTTATGGCACAAAAAAAGCAGATGACCTCATATACGAATAACAGTAATATATTAGGCTATCAATTACTCTCAATTTGGACCCCAGTGGCAAAAATGAGACAAGAAATAGTATTTCCCATGAGGAACTGACAAACAGTTTTACAAGCTCCAGCTAATGTGAAGTATCCCCTCGGAGCCTCTTTGGAGCTCTGCTCTCTGGCAGCGTGACGCGGGGAAGCGATGAGCAGGGGCCAGTGCTCCGGGATACAGAGGCCCCGAAAATGTCAGGCCCCCTGGGACAACACATTAGACTCGTTGGGCACATAGATTTCACGGTGCCAGTCCGTGGCCGAGGTCCCTGTGAGAACAAGCCTGGCGGCCCAGGCCACTCTCGCCGGTGACAACACCCAGCAAGGGATGACGTCACACCCAGTCCCGAAAAAGACCGAAAAAAGGACCAATCACTGCAGTGATGTCATGTATTAAAACTAGGGTAGGGAATTATTTTCTTTGGTCATATTTCTGAAAGTCTCTTTGCGTCCAGCAGTCAATAACTCAAATGCTCTGACAAAACGTAAAAATAACATAACCAGAGGCAGTCGATGGCTTATAATAAGCACGTCTTATCATCTCAATCAGACCAGAATGTCTGTCTACCTATCTACCAGGCTACCTGCACGCACTCTCGTGTCTGATTCGTTTTGGGCAGTGGCTTTGCAGGAGATCTAATGGGAGGGCTGGGTTTTTTTCTGTTGAATACTTTTAAAATGTATCCTTCTCACACTGGTTTTATCCAAATTGCCTACTGTAACTTTAATGTGCAGGAGCAAAAATAAAAGGTCTGAATTTTTTGTTTCTTTAGTAGGAAGTAAACAAATAGCAGGAACATGCATAGTATAAATTATTCATTATAATTTGTATAGCGCTTTTTCAGATGGTGGAGAACACATAAATCAACACATAAACTGTGGGAAGATGGTTATTTACGTGACTAGAGATGTAATTTGGAAGGACTTGTTATGCTATTCCCCATTTTGCAATCTTAAATTTTGTCGACAACCGTGGTCTAATCTTCTGCCCTACACAAATGCCAAATTTGACGTTTTTCTTCTAAGAACCATATCAAATTCTAAGTCAAACCGACAGTTAAGATGACAATGAAATGGGTGTACGGTAAAATGTCAGCAAAAAAAAATAAATTGAGCATTCAGTGCTTGCCAGCCTGCAGCCACAATAATCAACGGTAGACTTAAAAGTATGCTGTTGAAAGTCAAGAGGCCAGACAAGGGTTAAAGTAACGTTTGAACCACAATCTGCTGGCTTCTTCCTGATTGTCACGCTACGCATTAAGCAGCAAACTGCCAGCACAGCAGGGCCGGATTCTGCCACACCGATGTTACATATCTCAGATTATATCACTTTTATTCAGACTTCATGATGGGTTTTTTTAAATAAGGCTTACATCCAGTGGCTTTTTTGCATGCTAATCTTTCCGTTAATAAAAAAGGAATAATATAAAGAGTATTTTTGTATTCATGCCGCCATCTTCATTCCATTTCACTAGGTAGCGTTTCACTGTTCCACTACGCCATAAAGAGCAGATCTTAAATCGATGTTAGTCGTTTCCCGACCAGGTCAAAGTGTTTAAACCTGCATCGTTCCTTTTACCCTACTGCTTTAAAAGGTTGCCCACTCACCGGAAATATCCCAGGATTCCCACTGCGACCATGAGCGACCCCAGAGAGACGGAGTAGCCCACCGTGTAGATGATATACAGGCGATGGAAGACTTCCTGGTGAGGACAACATTACATGCACATTAGAACCTCAAATAAAAATACCAACATGTAAGTGTTCAATATCCATTATTTTCACGCTGGCTATGTAAATATGACTTTCATTGTGCGGCTGCCCACAATGAAAGTAGTGTCAGGGCTATGACACTTCAATCTGCCACTCACATCACTTTATTCCAGTCGACGTCCGGACAACATGTCTGTTTACATTTCACATTTTACCTTTTATCATTATTGCTGCATATAGCTTTTATAATTGTATCTATATTTTCATCTTATTATTGGTTTTTTTATTTCTATTTTTATTTCTATTTTATTTTATTTTTATTAGTCTCAGCTACTTCAGCTACTTCCACTTGTATTTTCTTATATTTATATATTTTTTATATTGCACTGTTGGAGGAGCCCAAGACGAAAGAATTGCATTGCCAGTGACTACTCTGTAATTGCTTGTGCATATGACAATAAAAACATCTTGAATCTTGAATCTTGGCTGTATGTAGCATTTGAATACAACTACTGTATTGAGAATACTACCCTCTGCATACTTTTTATATAACCCGTGTGTCATGGTTACTGGACATGAACCAACCCTTTCAACCGGTCACACTTCAACAAATAACATTTCCTCCTAACACTTGACAGACTGACATATGAATATAAATACATGACAACTTCACAACTCCCATGACACATGATTTACGTGGCGACAAAGCGCTTTTTCTAATTGAGGGTAGCCTAAACGTCGGCTTTGTGTGTGCTTTAGAACAACTTTCCCCTTTTGTACGTTTCTCTATAAAATCGTTTTCATTACAGGTTTCATGACAGGTTGCCATCATGACGCAACGCAATCACCAAACACCCGCACAGCGGTGTGTGTTCCAGAACGTGTCACGTTGTGTGTGTGTGTCGCCATGAAATGAAACAACGGCAATTTGCTTGGACGGATGATGGAGGCCTTGGGAGCCACAGGGTGCTAATTGGTGCCGCCACCCTCTCCGGAAAAGAACACGGGCCTGGGCGTCCAGGGGACAGGGGGCGGAGAGGGGGGTTGAAGTCGTGGCCATTCACCGACCCCCCCCCCCCTCCAGAGCCGCCCAGCGGTGGGACTCGACCAGCGAGCGGTAACCAGACCCTGAGCTGCTGTTATCATTTAGTATCAGGACCACCGGAGCCAAATGTTGAGGGGGTCTTTAAAGTTGTGGTGTGCGGTGGCGGTGGTGTGTGGTTGGGGGTAATTGCACGGTGACTGGGGGGTTTTCAGTTTGTGCACATATGCATTTATCGTGGCCCTCTGAAAACAATTCCTGAGTGTGCATTAACGTAAACATTCAGGCCAGAGGCAGAGACTTGGAGTGCCCCGCCAGGACGTTGTGCCCACATCCTTTTGTAAAAATGTTTTTGGAGACAGAGGGAGAGGGAAGGTCTGAACAGCCATACATTGCCGGTGATCCAAAAACCCCTATTTTCGATTATGGTTTTACAGCGCCGCGGTTTAAGACTCTGAAAAGCAACATTCTGAAAGCAACATTTTGAAATGAGTTTCATTTCCCGGCGACCCAAAATTGGGAGGATGAAAATAGGAAGGGTTAAGGTGCTTGGACCATCATAGTATAAAGTAGAACTGGCTTTTTTTGTTATCTGTTCAAATTCCAGTTGAAACATGGGGTTCACTCACACTTTAAACCACAGGCTAATTAAAGGGGCCCTAAACACTTTTTGAGAGGTACATTCAGGGGTTAATCTTGCGGCTCGCTTGCTTCGACCTGTTCTGCTACACTCGTTTGATTGAATGGCCCAAGATGTCGCTGTGTCAACATTCGTGTATGGTCACCTGACCGGGGGGGCTTTTGCTACACCTGACCTCCAGGAACACGGTGTGATAGCCCCCAATGCCCTGCTGCCAACACCATGACACCCTGTGCGCGGTACGGGCACTCTGGTGAGAGCCCATGTCCTCACCAAATCCCTGACCCGTGTCACCACTCTCAGCCATAGCAGAATTGATTCTGCCTCTTTCTTTATCTTTTCTCTCCTTATCAAAAGCCTCTGATCGAAAGAATGGAGGATTTCCCCTTACTCACTAGTGTGGGCCTTTAGATTAATAATTTTTTTATAATTTAAGAGCTTAACCGTTTCATAGTTCAATATAATATTGAGGTTGGGTCTAGGATACATCATGACTAATCTAAATCAACGTTTGACATCAGTGGATGTCGGCCTAATATCCTTCGCAAAACGATTATCGGCTCATGAAATGTTCTCATCTAATGAACTTTAATGTCCTCATAAATATATGATGTGCATCTAAATTAAAAAAAGCTGTTGTTGAACCTATGACACCATAATGACACTATAATTGCATTCAATAATGCATGAGAATCTTTATTAATCCACCACTGCGTTTTCTGTGATCTCCTTCATCGCCAGAAAGACACCCACTGTCAAAATATGTGCGGTTTAATGGAGCGGAAATGGCGCCATAAAGGTAATGAACCAAAAAAAAACAAAATGCAAACCTTCTCGTGGTTGTGGTTGTAGTGAGGGAAGAATTTTGCGCATTCACTATAATTGGCCCAGGTCTTGTTGTTGGTGGCGGCCAGCTCCCATGTCCCATTGTTGTCACAGCGACGGTATGCTAGTCCTGGGAATTCAACGGAAGCGTGTCAATTATCCCGGCATCATGACATACACCACGGCCACGCGACACAAACAGGCGCTAACTACGAGAACGTGATGAAGCAATGGTCGCATCAATGTATTCAATGTAATTACACACAGGCTGGTCAGTGAGGGGGTGTTTTCTCATGAAGGGTGACAGCGGAGACGTGGCGGGTCAGACACCTACCTTGGTGATTGAAGTCGTGGATGTACTCTGGACACGCGGTGGACACAAGCTCCCCCGGAGCTCCCTCAGGCCAGCAGACAATCCCGTCCCACTCTGGTGAGCAGAAGCCATCTGCAGACACAAGCGGCAGGGCTGACATTTAAAACCCTGTAGTCGGGAGCATGTACACGGGAGTGTACATGGCCTCCACAGAGTTCATTTGGATCCGTTTTATTTCAACAATCCTTTCATCATCGCTGGAAAAAGGGGAGAAAATGTGCCGACAGCAGCCTTGTAATTTAGCTGACAGACACAAACATCGTGGGGATGGAAACGGAAAGGTATTGACGGCACTCACTGGGTCATTTGGACAGTAAGCCTACACGCTCACACCATGTCATTAGGTGGACGATAAAATACAATGAATTCTCTAGCACAAGCCCAAAAACAATAAGCCCGTCGAGCTCTAAGTGCTCATTAACGTTTTGCTCACTGTCGCTGGAAGAGGGCTCGTACCAACCGGACGTCTGCAGATGACATTTGAATGGCAAGAGTGAAATAAAAAGAGAAAGACACTTCAGCCTGTACATTAGTACACTGGTAATAGTAAATAGGTTTCAATGTGGAATTTGTTTAAAAGATGAGGCACCCCTTTGAAGACACCAGCGTCACGAAACACCAAATCAAAACAAAGGCGCACCTTTCTCAAATACTTTAGTTTCCTATATAACCATTATAATTCATATTTATATATATAATATATAGTACTTATATAATACTGTCTTTAATGGACGGGGTTCCATTTTACCGACCCGGTACTGAACTACATTTTAGCTATGCATTTCTTTATTTCTCTGTTTTGAATTTGTTCTCTGAAGCTCTGGCGATACATTTGTCACTTTTCAAAATAAACTGTGACGAAACCGTCATAGCCAGCCACACTAATAATTACAGTTGGGGTTTTCTGCCACAGGGCATTCAAGGATACAAGTAAAAACTTGGTCGCCTACGTCACCATAAGCGCAACACCCGTTTAGCTCCAGAAGGCTGTGAACCTCAAGTCTGCTTGATAGTAGAGGGCTGAGGCCCACAAATCCGTCTGGAAGAAGCCTTTCTTTGGTTTGGCATTTATTTTCTCTTCTATTGAAAACATGTACCCCTCTTCTGACCACTAATAAGCAGCTAAAAACTGTGCCCTTCTATGCTGTAGATCCATTATTTTCCCTATTCTGTAATCAAAGTTACAAAGAACCTTCGAGAGTGATGACGAAATGCCCCTTTTTTATATGCCTTCAAGATGGCCTGTCACTCATAGCACATAATTAAAGAGTAGGAGCATGGGGTTGAGTAATTCGTAGAGTGCTCTGGTGGGAGAATAACAGTGTCTACTTCTGAAAATCACACTGACCACAGGCCCTGGGAGTAAAGAAGAAAAAGAAAGGAGAAGTCTTGCAATCTCCCGCACATGTTTTAATGACCACAGGACCACCTACTAGCAGGCCTCCACTTAACAATGCAATCACACATATACGAATTCCAGTTCAGTCCACAACTAGGACGGACATAATATTTGCGATTGTCGGGGACTTTGGGTACGACTGATGTCTTTAACGTAAAAAAACATTTTCATACGGTTATATTTCCCCACCCCCATCTGCTTTGGGCTAATTCTGTCCTGCAGATGTCAAGATGCATTCAACCCCGAGGGCTCAAACACAGAACATAGACTCATAATGATGGCCGGTGTTGATCAACGGCACCACCGCAAGCACCGCAGACCCCGGGGCTATTTTCACACTGCAAGGTCTGGGGCCTCGAACCCACATCCCTCCACTGTCCTCTCCAGGGGAAAACCTCAGTGTTCCCCTGAATGAAGACCTTGTCCCGGCCCCGTAACGTAGCCTCGCGTGTATTTAAAGCACAAAACGAGAAATAAAGCAAATGTGAAAAAGGGGGTCTTCACAGCGGAGTGAGGCTTTCGGTGTAATTAAATCGGCGGTCTTGAGCGTTGAATGTGGTGAGTGGAAATTACCCCTTTTAGACTATCTACAATAACAATATCAATCCTATTTCTATCCAAAAGGTAACCCTATACGATACAGTAACAACCCTTTTGAATAGTTGGCATGTTTAATAATAGTATAGTGAACCACCGGTCTACGGTGGTTGGGTGAAATCACTAGGGGTGCCAGAGAAGACAAACGCAGGACAAATATAGAGCATAAAAGCCCCCAAAAATGAATAGCCCAAACTATTCTCTGAGATTGACTCAGCAGTGAAACCTTTTGGTTTCACCACAATAGGAGACTCAATTTAAACACATTTGAAATAGAAGCCAAGCTATTTTAGGCCAAAACCGACAAAATATACAAACTATTTAGGTCCTTTTGAAGAGCAAATGCTTTGCTGTGTTTTGACGTCAAACTAAAAGCTAGTGTAGGCCTTTTGGTTTAGAAGCACTTTTTACCTTTAATTCCTGTCAGCAATAAATACATTTGATTGGTTGGGTGGTTGGCTGATTGATTGTTTCATTGATTGTGGTGTTTACAGGTGGAAACTGCTGCTGCACTAATGCTGTAAACAATTATTTCAAGGTGATTGAAATACACAGCAAAGGAAATGCATTTATATTACAATTCATCCTGTTAGAGGGACAAACACCTTTTCAAAACATGGCTTTTAGGGCCCAAATAAAAAATAAAAAAACAGTTACTGGCTACAAAAACTGCACCAAATGAACCCTTTAATTCAACCAACGTTTTGTTGTTGTTTGTTTTTCCTCAACAAAATGCCTCATTAGCATAGCATATTTACAAATGGTCACTTCTTTAACGGTGCTGTTATTGGAAAGACGTGTGCAATCTTCCAAACGGGGTCATGAAAGCGCCACCAGATAAAGGCTAGGTCACATCAGCTCTGCCGGCAACATCAGGTATGTGGGTCAGCCACTGTGGGCAGCTCTGCAGCACACAACCCCTTAAAACACGCCCTTTGCGCAACAAGCTTGAGCAATTTTCCCCTTAACATGATTCCCCTATGGGCACATTACACTTTCTACTCAGTACGACGTTGGATTAAGTGTGAAAATGTTTGCCAATTGCGGAAAAAAGAATCCTGTGTAAACCCATCCGGAATGCTGGGAAATACAAGCAATGCGGCACAGATGCTAATCCAATGTTTAGCAATAATAAAACCAACTACAGCGTGAATTCTGAATCAACAGGGACACTGGCGTCGGTGACTTGGGAATTGAACGGGTGGACAGCGTCCAAACACACAAAAAATAATATGTAGCTCTAAAGCCGGGAGCTGGGAAAGGCGCTCGCAGGTACCGTGGTAGCTGTGTGACGTGTCAGGCTGCATTAGACATGACGATTGTCAGAGAGGGGAAAATAGTCTCTCATTTTATAAAGGCCTGATGTGTAGTGGAGGGCCCTGTGTCCTGTAAGTGTCCTCGCGTGTTTGACAAGACGCATGCCTTTTGGCCCCCATCACACGCAGACAAACCATCTTTTGAAGGCACAATTGTTTTCGTTTTGTCGAATCTCGTACTTCACACATCATGACACACGGAAATGTGCAGTGAATGTGAAATATAGCACGAGACAGCATAAAGTAGTACAGTGTAACAGCTAGTGGCAATGAATTACACTCTATGTGATTTATTTGATTAATTTGGTTTGTTTGCAAGGAGGGGCGGGGGCATTTTGAGTCTCGGAATTAAATTTAACAGCACCACAAGTTCTCTAGAGAAATTATTGCTTTGCATATAAGATCCAAAATTCACCGTGTGTGTGGGGAGGTGCAATAGGAACTATTTTAAAAAGGCATGGAAATTGCATGACCTTTCCTCCATGAAAGCTATTAAGTGGCCGTTAACAGCCGTTTGTGATTGTAATGCTTCAGTCCTGTGACTGAATGTATGTTCCCAGTCTAATTCACAACAGCCCTGACTTTGTCTCAACGATTGAACTGTGTGTGAATTCAACAGTAACATGCTCTCGGCTGTACCATTTACTACACATAACAAACAAGACTGCACGTCATACGATGCAGACAATCTCCAACAACCACTTTCATCTGCTGACCATCTTACTCACCTGGAAAGATTTGCTTCGAAATGATGTTTCCCTCACATTTCCGCTTGGCTACGAACAAGAGGCCTATCTGTTCATCTTTGGTCAGCACGTCATCTGCATACGCCTGCATAGGAGAACATGGACACGGAGATAGGTGAACAGGTGTACAGGAAGGAGAGCTCCTCAGTTACCATGTAGGGGTCATCTGGGTGACAGCTTTGAGTAACTGTTAGGACATCATATACTGTCATTTCATTGAGAAGCCCCGTCTCCCCTACCTATTAAAAGTGAGCAATGCCTTAATGCAGTGTGAAAATCATGCTAGACACTACATGTGATGAACCCATCTGGAACCCAGCATAAAGGTTACGTTACTCTCCCTGAACCAAATGAGCAAACGCACATCAACGGACTGCCGCTGCCCGCATCGGGATGTCTTCAGCACAGCCGGCTTCGACCCCCCCCCCCCCTACCTCGTTCCTTTCTGGTCCCTCGGCATCGCCCACACAAAAATTATAGAGAAAAAAGATTGTGGGATGTACAAAAGCCATGGGGGGTTGGATTTGCGGGCGGGGGCTGGATTGGTGGCTCCTTGGCAACCGGATAGATTATCAGCAGAGGGGAGAGACCACCCTTTATCGCCCTCAGCTCCAGAGCAGAGCAGAGGTCAAGCGTCTGGTGTAAATAGGCTACACATGTGGGAAATGGGGTGTATAACAAGATAACAAAAATAAAATCACCTGTATATCAGAAAAAGAATAGTGGTCAGGAGTATCAATTTAAAATGCGACTTAGAAGGATTTTCACAGCCTATTTTTGCTCATGTATTAACAAGCTATTTTGATTTGATTACATTTTCAGATGAAAATGTCTCACACACATTAACAGACATCAGCAACACAACTGAGGAATAAAAATACAATAAAGTCCAGGACTTATTTCCATTGTGGTCCTCACAATCAAGCAAGCGTTATAAGCGTTCTGCCATATTCCTGTCCTTGGGTAAACAGTATCCATTCCAAGTGTTTGTAGACCCAGCTGGTATTCTTGTGATTCTATCTGCTGCAGTCAGCATCGTTTTGCCACTAATCTGGTATGACACCGTCTGAACACAGGAAAATACATTATATGGATATACATTTTTTTCCTTTGACACCTTGTGTTTTTCTTGTGCGTTTTGGCGCATATAATAATAGCACAGGTGTGGTTTTCCATTGAAGGAAACATCTTGCCATCTAATAGATGACTTTGGCAAACCAACTGTTTGCTCTGAGGTCACCTTCGGTTGGGACACGTATGAGTGTATTTGAAATGACAACAGTCTCTCGGGTATTGTATGACATAAACGCAAGACAAGTTTAGAAGTGAAAAGCATAATAAAGCTCTGTCAGCTTGCAAATCATCTGGATGTAGTATGGGCTTTACGTTTTATATTATGTATGGTTTACTCCAATATATCAGTACTATATTTTATGTTAATACATCTTTTTATGTTAAAACATTGATTTCAAGGAACATAACTGTTGGTGGAAATTAATGCTTGAAAGAAACTGATTACAGTTATTGAGTGTTCCTAATTTGAGGTTGCTAATTAAGCTAATAAGACAGTCTGTGAATCACCAAATTGCACACGCAGGCAATAAAGGAAAATACAGTCAGTTTCAAAACTGTATGAAAAGCCTACAGAATTTGTTATCCCATGTCTGTGATAATGCAAATATTAGGCCCAATTTGTTTATGGATATCGATGTGACTTTTTCTAGTCATTGGCATCCGGCCTAGAAGAATGAGGTCTTAAGGTCTTAAGTACTTTTCCTGACTATCTCCATGTCTTATTTTTGTTTGTCTGGATTTCATATGTATTTTATGTATGATTTTGAGTAAGCCCCTTCCTAGATACCAGAATGTTGCTAATTTGACAGTTGGTCATTTTTTTTTCTTGCTTCAAATCTTAACTGTAAATACCAAATGTAGAGGTTTGTGTGCTCAAAACCACAATATCTCGATCCATCAATATTTTGATTCACATTCAGGCTTGAAATAAGGATGTCCATTTTGAGAGCTGAATGGAGTTACAGAATGAGGACATTTTGGGCTTTACACTGTAAACAACCACAGATGGAACAACCTCGGACCACAGTGGAACAAGGATAGATACAACCTGTTTACTGTACTAACTATGCCAATATAGCATAACCATTTGCATATCCAACTGAGCTTTTTCTATCATCAAATCACATGTTTAGAGTTTTAGAAGTATTAAGATGACGGGCTGTTGTTGTAGAAAGAAGCATAGAGTACACTTCCCTCATTGTGAATGCACTGTGTTTGTCTGTCAGAGTCTCTTGCAAACTGAAGAGAAAAACGACATAAATATATAACACAAATAGGTTGAACATTTTGGTCCACCCTTCACGGCATATGATATATAAACTTAAATGTCTACTAATTGAAAATAACTGTTCTGCTCGTCCACTGGTGAGGACTTGTGGCATATCCTCATAACATGTCCACTATGCCTAGAATGCTCAACTAATAGGAAATGAAAAGGTGAATATGCATTTGGGAACTAGGAAATACAGCCTGCACATCAGAAGTCTACATTTTAGATGCTATAAGTAGCAATCACCATAAACTTGACATGTGCATTTTTATAATTTAGGTAAAGAAACACGACAGGTTTATTTTTTTCTTCCCCGCTACAGAACCAAACAGGGAATTATAAAGATACAAAAATATAATTTGCCATATTTCATTAGGGGAATCGTGGTTAATCATGGCGTCCTCTGATTATTCCTCAAATCTATTCCTTCTGACTTGGCTTGTGGCCAAACCGCCAGGGCAAACACAAGTCTCATAGGGGGAAACATACACATTCTTATTTACAGCATTTGATTTTCAATACAGTACTCCTTTTGTTCGATACTTTTGAGCGTGTGCCAGTGTGTAAATTAGAAAAATACACACCATATAAATATGTGTTTTCATTGCCGGGCCGTGGAATACAAACTGCAGATGAATAAACCACAGGTTTCTATTTGTCTATCAATTAATGACTTCGACTGCAACTCTCGCTGTGTCAAGGTAAAGATAAACCACTTGGAATCTCAAGTTATACCTTAACTTGAGAAATAAAAATAAGAGGTCACACATGTTTCCCGTAAGCACAGTGGTCAACCCTGTATGTACACCACTATGTAGACAGGCTGCAGAATGATACAGTAACACTCATTTGCACAACCTTCTATATATCACAGTTCTATATTTATAGATCACACCCTTTGCCACTTCTAGAGGCCACCTAAATTACACCTCTGAGGTGAAAAGTGTCCCACACTCACTATTTCAAACTTTAAAAATAGAATTGCAATGTGGCCTATTTACAAAATAAATGCTGAATCTGAGCTAGAGGAAAGATGCCGTGCATACGTTGACTGGAGACATTGGGTTTCCTACAAACAGTCCTAATTATAGACGGTATGTTTTTGTGGTGGACCAAAATGATTTCCTGAAACGATACCGTCTATCAGAGGAAGGCCGAGGAAGTTGTTTTCACTAGAGAAAACAAAGTCAAGGACTCATCATTTTACTTTAGCATGCTCAATATGTACAATGTACCAACCGACAAATGGTGTTTATTGTTTTTTCAACGATATTTGATATGTTCTTTTGTTGCTTCATATTTGATTGCCATAGCTACAAAGAATTAAGTGATTGCCAGAGGAAAAGGGAGACATGTATGAAAAACTAGACTACCACAAAACATTATACTCACAGGCAAAGTGACCAAATACGCAGAACAGACAATTGCTTGAGGCTCCGGGCAAGACAACCTACAATTCAGTGGACCCACAGGGTCGAGTCATTTCAGAGCCATTGCATCTCAAATTCAAAAATGGCCCCTCTTTGAGAACTATTCTGCCTTTTAGGATTTTGTTGTGAACAGATAATACTGCAAGTTAATAAAAGTTTGTTTCATATCACATTAGTACAAACCAAATAGTTGAAGTGCTTATTGGTTAGGCACATTGGCAATAACAGAAGGGCAATGCAATAACATTTTATTGCAACCAAAATATAATTGGTAAAAAGGGAATAAATCAGACCTACACTATGTAAGGATTTTCATAAGCAACCTCTAGTGGTTGGAATTATAGCAATGGTTATAGTGATGTCCTTCTCTGATGGGTGATGGTGTCACCTTGACTTTTAGATGGACGCGTTTTCAGTGTCATTCAGCAAAACTATATTTTTCTAAAAAATAAATGTTGAGGAAAGTCTGAAAAGGCTATCCTCAACATTGAGTAAATAGCTGCAGTAGAAAAGTAATTAATGCCGCTTTAAATATTGAAAATACATGCTGGTTTTCTTAATTTTGGTGGACAAAGTGGTGGAGAAAGTACTGTCACACACTATGTATCCCCATAGTTGTATTTTGCAGGATTCAGGAGCGCATTGTCCATACATGTCCATAAATAGATACAAAAAACCCATCCAATCTTTCATAAAATATTGTGCAAAATGAGCCGGTAAATACTTCGTCTGACTTTGCACAATGTCAGTGAAATACCTTAATATGAATTACCCAACATCCCTGCAGCATGTCGAAAGCAGCTCAATGTTTTGCACCTCAGGGGAAAGTTGACTTGAAAAACACGGGTCATTAAGGGATAAGCCAGAAAGTAGTATATCATCTTCACGAGAAGGAAAGCGGCGGGAAGACTGTGTATGTGTGTGTGTATGTGCGCGGGTGTGTTTGACGAGCACACTGTCTGACGTAGTTAGTGTTTTGACACGTTTGTGTATATCCACATTAAAAACCCCTGATGAAGACTTTGCTAGTGTTTTCATTGGAGCGGTATATCTCATTCATTTTCCCGATCACTCGCGCATCATCGGACATAAAGCTCCTCTGTCCGTTGATCCATTGCCCCGGTGCATATATCTACGATTCTTGGTACACGCCGACATAAAGTGAGACTTTCCTTTCCAGATCACACCTCATCACATGGACGATAAATAATATACAGATAATATTGACTCTGCTCTCTGTAAGCGCCTCTATTATGGGAATACAGATGTGTGTTTGTTTTATGTACTTGTTTTGGTCATTTGCCATTCTTTGCACTGTAAACTAACATTGACTTCCTTGTCGTTGGCACGTTATCAAAATTGGGATCCCGTGGGCTTTTCAGACTTTCCTCAACATTTTTTTTAAAGTAGGGGGATCTAGAAAAATATAACTTTGCTGAATCTCGTTTTTAATGGCCTGTCCACTATTTGGAAAAAAAAACATGAATATGTAACTTTTGACATATTGCACCACATGAATGTTTTAGCGGATGAGGTTCCTGGATATTATAAACTCTATGAGTCAGTGCCACTCCTCTTCAACTGTGCAATTTGCATTTGACGATAAAAACCACAAACCACAAGACTTGGTTGTCCTTTGGAAATACTTGCAGACCACATTCTGACTTAAAGCCGCATTCAGTTCCTAATTATACCCTCTGTTCATAAGGCTAAAGAACAGCACTTTTGTCCTTGATGGAAACATTGTGTGAGCCATCAGAGAGAGTGTGTGCATCACAGGGTCTCCGCTGGTAACTCTGGTGCTCGCACTAATTGAGAGTTGAGCACATTTCCTACCACTGAGTTATATAACGATTTACAAAAGCAATGCAGGGACAACAGTTTATTTTTTACATGCAGTTTAGAAACTATTACTATTACTAGAAAGTTTAGAAACTATTACTGGTTGTATAACGATCATCGTGTATCATCACCGACCTGTATAATGTATAATCTCTTAATGGATGAAGGCTAACATAAAATTCTTGTCATCATACTAGAACGCACAACACTGGGTTAGATTTAAGTCCATCTGCAAAGAACACAAGCCCTTGACAAATGGCGTTTATAATGGCCAGATTATCAAGATTATGGATAAAAAATAAATGAATGAGTACAGTGTAGATTGTGGATTTTTATTGTAGTGATTATATATAAGATACAGCCTGGTCCTCTAAACAGCAGTGGTGATGGGGAACCCTCAACCCCCTGATGAAATGCCTTCTCATAACTATGTGGATGTTGTGTTTTTTAAAACATATAAGACCAACACGTTTTTTGGGGGGGTTTTTTTCACAAATTGCCAACACGTCTGCATTTCACCTTCTGCAAATTGATGACGTCATGCCGGTCTCGTTTCCACGTCAACCCCGACACAGTGACGTGAATTTCATCACCTCCTTCATAAGGCTTCACTGTGAACTCATTCTGGACAGTATGACTCCCACATGAAAGGCCCACAAAGAGCCACAGCCTACAATACTCAGGAGAGCAGGTGAGTTCTAATACATAGTTCTACAAAAGATAACACAAAATACAACATTTCATAAAAGGGTTAAAAGTGAGCCTATATTTAATTGTTTTCTGAGCCAAGGCAGAACCAAACGTCCTGTTCCCCCTATGCAGCAGTCGCATGTTATATGGTCCAAAGGAACAGTAACTATTTTCAGCAGAGGTTTGTGGGCAGCAGTAAGGCAGAGGAGGAAGGGACGGAAGGCAGGAATCCATTAGTGTGTGCCTGCGTACGTGTGTGTGTGTGTGGTGTGAGGATGTGCATTTTTATACCCATCCCTCAACAAGACAGGTTCACAAAAAATAATGCATCAGGTGTTCCATGGCTGTGCGTTCCCATCGAATGGTTGGCAGCATTTTATTGTTTGTTTTTTTACAGGACTGATGTACAACGTTAACGTGCCCTCTGTATATTTATTTCCTAGAGCTTGTCTTCCACTTACACCTACTTGTAACTGTGGCTTTCCCACCAGCAGTCGACCATATCCAGCTTAACCCTACCCTATTCAGTCATGCCTGGGTAGGGTTCCTAGGACACTGCTCTTTCTTAGGAGTTTAAAGGAACATGCCACCGTTTTTCCATACTGAACTATATTGTTCCCTGATCTTAGACGAGTTGATACATACCTCTCGCGCCTTCGTGCGTGCACTCAATCGCTCTGGTGCGCAGCGCTACTTTGCTAGCATTGAGCTTGGCCCATTACATTCCTATGGATCCAAACGGGGGTGAAGTTAGACCAAGCACTTCCACATTTTCCCTATTTAAATTCGGTTATGTGAGTAGTTACACGACCCAAGTATGGTTACACAAAATGAAACATGCCAATTTTCTAAGCAGACAAAATGGATAACTATAATGTATGGCGGAATAAAACCTGGAGCACTTTGACGTTGGTGCAGTAATATCATCACTTTGAAAAAATCCTCTCCGCCCCCCCTCTTACTTCCGTCAATAGAACCAACGTGACCTGCACGCCGTCACCTGCACTTCCTGATATTACTGCGAGAGAGGTATGTATCAACTTGTATACGATCAGGGAAGAACATAGCTCAGTATGGAAAAACGGTGGTGTGTTCCTTTAACTGTGCCGGTATCGCATCAAAAAGGTTACAACATTTAGCTTGAGCCTCGCAGTACTATCAGTAGGTATTGATGTTAAACAACACTGAGGTAGATAGATGCAAATAGCATTAAAGGGCACCTCAAATCTAAAATCTGATCGTTAAAAACCTGAACCTTATCACTTCAGTGATATATAGGGGCTTATTGAGATAGTAAAACAGGGTGTGCACACATGCACACTTCCCCACTGTCCACCAAGGGTACTGATGACTGCATAGACAAAGCCTCCTTTTATTTTAGACCCTTAATTGCTACTGCCTTTATATCGAACATCTCTAAATCAGAGAATAATCAGGCATCTTTTAATCATCAGAGGTGTCTCTCATGGTCAGCAAACATCCTCCCTTTTGATTTGGGTATTAAGGAGCCAGCTAGTCTTGAATCCTGCCAGGTGTCAGTGATTAATTAGTTAAGAGGACAATTTAGAAATTAGGGGTTGGTAAGGCAAGGACACACAAAAAGCAAAAGGCCTGTAAAAGCTTCTGTTGTGTCATTCATTATCAATCAATAACATATCAACACATTGTCATTCACTACACATACCTATTTAGCCCTCTCAACACATCTTAAACTAAGATACAAACATCACACAGACAGACCCAGTAAAAAAACATTTGCACCATTGAGTTCCCATTATGAACCTGCAAAACATATCACATTCAATTCAATTGTTGGCAATTTCTGTTTCTGTTGCTCGGGAGTGCCACACACTCCCGAGCCCCTTGGAGCGATTACTGCATAGAGTGGCCACATGCAGTACTTTTGGGTCCATTGTGCTTTCTTGCTGACGGCCATCTTTGATCAGCACATTTTTGTACGATTGGCCCCCAGGGATCTCACAGCAACATTGTGCCAAATAAAGTAAATCCATTTTTTAGCGAGTTGACTAACATTGGTTGTTGGCATCATACACTTGTTGTGTTCACCCGCAACTTTGTGCTTTGATACAGTTGACTTCACTGCGCTTTGTAAAAGCCTGCTGGCGGGCCCCTCCAGTAGGAGCCGGGACCTCTCTTGGAGCGGATGTATGAGGGGCTTGTTGCTCACCACATTTGACAGTTACGGTTCTCCTAGTCAGGACCCGCCCCCTGAGGGAGCAGACGTACGAGTGTCCACATATAAATGCGTTACCTCTGCTCACTCTGCCTCGGAGAGTTTGAGGTTATGGACTCACTCTATTCTCGTTCACGGCTTACGAATCTAGATGCATGTAGAAAACACTATCTTGCATCGATCCCTTTAATTGTTAAACAACACCTAACTTTGCGGCAATCTTAAGAGATGCCCTGCTTCTGATTAATACCATCGAGCTGAGGAAGTAAATCCTTGTTATTTAAATTTGCATTGGCTTGGAGCCAGCCCAATCTGAACTGAGAGGATTTCTTACTCTTTGCTGGAAAATCAGAAAGCTGTGAACTGCACACGTACAAGCCCTTAAAGCCCCAGAGGTTAGCAATGAAGCTCATAGAGGGCCTTTTTAAAGTGCACTCGCGTCTCAGCCATAAGCCTGGCGAGCCAATGGTTCCTCCACTAAAAAACATTGCCTGCATCTGAAATCACCCAAACAACTGTTCAGATATGTGGACCTGCTTGGCCGACCTGTGCTTTATTGAGCCTACATTTGTCTACAGTACACATATTAATGTGGTTTGCCTTAAAGATGTAGATTTTCCCAGATATGGTAAAGAAATGAAGAGTCTGACAGGTCCTGTATGTGATAAAATGGAGGCAGGGCCCAGTATGAGCTTCTGTCAATGGGCACAGCAAGTTCCATGGCTGAGATTTTTCACACGTCAACGCAATTGAGGTAATTTGGGATTCCAGGAATACTGCCCGCATAGAATGTGGTGCCAACACATTCATACAGATGGTAAGTGGTGAAAAAAGGATGGATTGAGCAGGACAAGACCATAATCATTGCATCAATTCAATCCCAGTGTCCTTCCCTTTTATCCATTCTTTTAGTGCTACTGTCAAACTGAACCTATTTTTTATTTGAAATCTGAACAAAAGAATTAACTACAAATAGATGATACACATAGTTGATAGGCTTTGGCTCTATAATTATTTGAATCGTGAGCGGAAATGTTTTACGCTTACAATTTCCCAGATTGCCATCAGGGATTATATTTTCCCCTTTGTAATAAACCATAACTTGACAGCTGCCAAAATGCCCAGGGGGAAAAAAATGACTATTCATTCCTACTGCGAGTGAAAAAGAACAGCAACACACCCATATTTGTGGTTGTATTTGAAACTGGCAGCTCAGCTTCAACCTAATTAAACCAGTAAAGCGAATACTGCAGCCTTGGCCCATTACATATCTGTCTCAGTTTATGTTCTTAAGAAGGCTTTGGCCAAAAAGTATCATTAGTAATGAGCACAAATGAGCAGGGAAAGAATATTGTTCTTTGAGTGATGTTAAAATGATTATTAATCACAATTTAATAAACATTATGGTCAATTCTCCTAAATGTGTCTACTTATCCATCTTATCCTTTTCATCCCATTCTCTTCCAACGTGTATATTTTGTGTATTTTCCATCGGTATGTTTATTTGCTTTGAGGGTTTTTCAACAGCAGAGACAATGATATCATTCAGACATTTGGCATCCATGGGCTAATGTCTTCAGTGAGGTGTTAAAGTGGCATTGAGTTACTCACACTCTCGCATTCTTCAAGTGGAAAGGAGAAAAAAAATGGAGGAGGTCATGGGAAGTCAAGAAAACAAGCCTTTTCCTGAGTCAAACACAGCCATGGTCTAGCCTTACCATGGCAATGAAACCCAACACTGCTATCAACACATGCACGCTACTGGACTTACGCAAGGGCCATCTCAGAACCAAACCCTGCCATTAGACACAGCTGATCATGTCTAATAACAGAAAGAAATAGATAAGGCACAGACTTGAAAATACCATTGGACAAAATAGAAATAGACTTGTAATGTTGCATGATGTTTATCTCAAGGTTAGGTCAGGCAACTTGGAATGACAGCCGGTATTGTACTGTACTGTATTGTACTGTATTCATATACAGGCACCAATACCCAATGCGTTTTAAAATTTCAAAGCATGGGGTAGGGTCATATATTTACATTTCTGATTTGTTGTAATCCTGAAAACCACATGGAAAATATAGAGCACATCTCGTTATACTAGAATACTGCCTCTTACACGGTCAGTCTTTGTGACCTCTTTTCTATCTCCATTAATTTGTGGTGGACAACAACTGAGGACTGTAATGCTACATTGATCTCAATACACTAATGCATTTTGGGGTCCTTAAATGGCTGAAAGAATTCCTATAACCAAGGAATAGACAATGAGAAGCCCTGAAGAGTTGCCTTATTAATTGCAGATACCAAAGCTACAGAACCATACAACAGAATGAGTGACTGAATACAGATAAAAAAGGATTTAATGATATAACATTTAAGCTGCTTCAAGTTGTACAGTACAAAATTGCACTGAGCCCAGACAGGAATAACAAACAAACAAAAGCAAATCCGTTGGCTTCGAATATTTCGGCATGAGTCATGAGCTAATTCCTAGAAAACCACATTTAAATTCTGTTTTAATCTTGTTACCATAGTAAGCAATTATGATAATAAGCAATCAGTGTTTAATTAATTGGCAGCCTATTAATTAATTGGCAGCTTATTCAATTCAATGTATTCGATGAGAAGAGATTTTTTTCATTTGGGTTAACTAATGTCATCTACTGTGAGACTGACCTTTGTTACTCCTGGTCTTTGGCACAGGTCAGTGCTCTGATATAAATATGCCTAGTGCCACTCTCAAAAAGGTGCATTTGGAGTATTTAGAACGTAGTCTTTTCCAATTAAACAAATTGGCATGCAGTATGGAGTAATGTTGAGTATCCCCTCATCTTGTTTCCTGGCCTGATCTTGTTTTACCATTGGATTTCCCAGTCCCAAACAGTGTTGATAGAATGCTAGTCTGCAACTGTTTTGAACTAAACATTGAGAACTTCAATCACGGGAAAAGACTGGGAAAGAATTGCAGTGACTTCATCAGGATACTGCGTGTGACAGCGACGCAACAAATGTGCGTAATATAACCTGGGGGTACACTTAATTATCTCATTCGCATGCAAGTGCTAAAGAGAAACAAATATCCCCAGGCCTACCAAGACATTCACAGCTCTCTAACAGCTTCTGTGCTGACGATGGCAACGGCAGTGACTGGACAGCTATAGTGATTTAGTTACAGATCTTGAGCAATACCACACTCACACAACGCCAGTCACTAGCTGCTTGTTAATAAGCCCCGGGCACTGACCTGTAAATCTATAGGACTAGGAAATTCACTTAACTTAACCCATTTACGATGGCTTTAATAGCATTGCTGTACTAGTTGTGTCCGTCTGGTGAACAGCAGAAAGAAGCAAAAAATCAAGTTTGGTGACTAAACAAACCATCAAGTATGAACAGAACTGAGGCAGATTTGACATGTAATCCCCCCGCCCCCCAAACTGGGATGGTTCAAAAGCTTTTTTTGCAAATAGTGCAGACGGCGAACTACTGGTTATGGATAGATTGTAATATCCAACGTAAAATGTGGCTCTACAGTGACACCGGATTATTTTGATTCTGTGTTTTGGGAGATGAAATTGCATCAATGCTGGGAGGTCCCAGAGCCCTGGCTAAATTGTAGACCACTCGCATTCTCCTGTTCATCCTCATTCAGAATCTCCAAAGCAGGGTCAAATGGCAGCAGTTATTCAAAGAGCAATCTCTGGCTTTTGATATTAACACAGATCTATGGACGATTTTAAGTTTTCAGCAGAAAAACATTCAGCTGAGCAAAATCACAATTGTTTGTTGTCCTTGCTTGACACATTGGTGGAACGGGCTTCCAACTGACATCCAAAACTGAACATATAATATTTGTATTTATTTTTATCATTTCAATATGAAATGGTACGTAAAAGGTCTGGTTGACAATTTAGTGGCACAGCCAAAGTCAAAGGTTGGGAACCACTGGCCTAGACCACACAGCATTACCCATAGGGATTATATTCATTTGATTGTGATTTCAATAACAAATGGCAGATGAGGTACCAGTGGGATATCGGAGGGAGCAAGAGCAAGTGCATGGTTCAAAGGCTGCTCATTTCATGGAAAATAGACAATCCTCTTGTATCCTTTCTTGAGGGTTAGTGTTAGATTGCTTGAGAACGATGGCAAAGCGCATACAGCATCAAATTGTTAATGTGAATAAGCTGAAATGGATTTATTATTCATTATTAGAGTCACACAAGCATAACGATATGCACATGAACATGTTCAGAGGAGATGTTGTAATGCAGCTGTGCGAGGGGATGTGGGGTCACATGCGGCTATTTTGTGTTATTTCCATTAAATAAATAAACTTGAAGAAAATGGCTTTCCCTATAATTTTCCAGCTTTGGAAGACAGTAAACGTGGTTTGTCCCTGGTCCAAGTCAATAAAACATTAACCCGAGTTTGGATTTTTTTCATTTGTAAAGCTTGATTCTTTCAACACGTATTCCTTTGCTTGTTCTTGCATGCGTTTACTGATCAAGAGTGGGCACCCTGAGGGACGAATGTACAGACTGAATACCTACTGCAAATACCAACAACCACCTAATGACAGGAAGTAGGCAAGAAGAACGAGAGGAATGAAGATGAAGAAGATGCTGATGATGATGATGATGCTGCTGAGGGTGATGAGAGGAGAGGTTTATAAGGAAGATGAAGAAGCGAGAGTAACCTCCGTGACAACATAAGAATGTATACAGCATGCAAACCTGTACTGCCGATGTCTGTATATGTTTAGTTACAAGTAGGAGGGCAACATCTACTTATAGGTGTTGCTTATCACTCACCTACCTCACCTATCACTCACCTAAAAAAACACACACACATGTTTAACATGGTGCATGAATCACAAGTCGACAGTAAAAAATTATAGTGTATGTATGCTATCCAGATTTCCTGAGGAGTCATATTCCATTAAATAAATACAATATTAACAGAGCGCCAGACTGTTTAGTCGACCATTTCAAACGCATGTCTGGGGAATTTCTCAGCGATTCGCTGATTTGTGAAACAATCGTGTTATCTGCACATGCCTGTTATCAGTGTACTTCACCCCAAACATTACAAACTACGCAAACAAACCGCGTGCAATGATGAATAAATCATGGGAATCGCCAGTCTTGATTGCAGTTGATGCATGAAGCTTTGATTTGAATTCTGTAGTGATGCAAATGTTTCTATCACAGGTCGGGCCATTCACAGTGATGTCCTTTGTCGCCAATGTGTAAGTGTTGGGGGGGGGGGGGTGCTCAACTTAACTGACCAAACATTGAACTACTAAAAACAGATCAAGCGTATGAACAAACACAGCCTTCAACATGTGAATGTTGAATCAGCTATAAATACACAGCTTGCACCATAATTGTTTTCTTCTGCCATCTAAACCAATGAGCCTGGAGGTCCATTGCGGCCCAGTGATGGACCACATCATGGGGAAACGGCACGGTACCTCAGAGCTTGGGCGAACTGCCTGTTGAATGCAAAGAGCCAGAGCCAAAACACACAGGACCAACCAGGCCATTGCTCTCACAATTTATTCCTGCAAAACCTCTGTGTGTGCAGAGCAAAGCAGTCTTCGCGGATGCCGCTACCCCTGTGAACACTGTGTGGATGAATTATTAACACAGGTGAGAAGGAGGTGGAGCTCGGAAGGTCTGACATGTTTGTGCTTTCTTCCAATTTGATGGAAGCTGTATTGCAGTGTGTGTGTGTGTGTGTGTGTGTGTGTGTGTGTGTGTGTGTGTGTGTGTGTGTGTGTGTGTGTGTGTGTGT
>JAOTIX010000132.1:9918029-9928941 GCA_027123715.1 Gaidropsarus macrophthalmus
AATAAATGAGATTGAACTAAGTATCCGGACCTCTGCAATTGATTCCTGCCTCATCCAAGTTGAAATTATACTACAATAGTCACCAGCCTTCATTCGCCATCTGCAAAATGCACACCCATTCTCGATAGACTAGTTCCCCCCATAGCCTAGATCACAATGGTATGCATGTTATAACTTCAAATCAAAAATATGATGAAGCTGCGAGCATGCGCTGTCT
Source organism: Gaidropsarus macrophthalmus (assembly GCA_027123715.1). Lineage (NCBI taxonomy): Eukaryota > Metazoa > Chordata > Actinopteri > Gadiformes > Gaidropsaridae > Gaidropsarus > Gaidropsarus macrophthalmus. Next base: position 9,918,247 of record JAOTIX010000132.1, read on the forward strand.
GCAGCGATGGCCCTGGCAGCGTTGCATAATAACCTTTACCGGCATCTGTGTTGGCCTGGCCCGAAGCACATCGAGCATGCACCGGATTTTCTTTTGCATAACGTCGTAATTCACATCAGATGACATGCTACTTAAGTGAATAAACAGGCTCCACCAATGCATCTACTTCATGATAGGCCGTGTGGCTATGTTTTGCTCTGCAGCTCTTTAACATGTGCAGCCCTATAGTCCAGACGGGACTGGTGCAGCCCTATCCAAATCTCCATCAGCAAATCCAAGCACCTGCTGATTCTGCGCAAAAAGCAACGTCTGCCGTATCATGGATGGTTGATGTCATCCGCGAAATCAACAACAAAGCTTAAGCATGTGAGTCTATGCCGTTGATAAAAAAAAACATCTCTGCAGGAGTTACCTTAGCTACGGACACCAAGTAGTAGCATGTGTACGCTGCGCTGAAGCCCAGCACCAGAGACAGTCCCACTCCGGATCCGAATAAACCCACTTTCACTTGGTTTTCCAAATAAAGTGACAGGTCTCTCGTCAACACGTTGAGATTGATGTCCAGGGAGATCATTGCAATGTTGCTGTTGTCTCGAAGCAGCAGGGTCGGCGGCTGTCTCTCGCTGGTATCCGGCTGGGTGCTGCATGGGCTCTGGGTGTGAAGGAGACAGTCAAGGGGACCGGCTTCCACCGCTATATATGTACTGTCAATGGAGGGCGCTGTTTCAACAGCTATACTTAAGGGTCTCCATTATGGAGGGCATAAAGAAGTGCAAAGCGCCACCTAAAGGCACCCTGGCAGTAATACGGAAAGCTTTACTTGTTGCATAATACAGTGGTTCTCAACCTTTTTCAACTGGTGTACCCCCTAGTTGAGTACCCCATTCAATAGAAGGGAGTACAATTTAGTGAGAATTACTGTATTATAGATTATTTTAGAAATTGTTATAACCAATAGGCCTACTTTAAAAAGTAACACATTTTTAGAAGTTTTACATATGAGTACCCCCTGTAGTACTGCAAAGTAGCCTACCCCTATTTGAAAACCACTGGCATAATGCAGAATTAGAAATGACGTTGGATTGACAGATGCAAATACATTTTGACTGGGTTATGCTGTAGAAAAATAGAACAACATGTGATGGAAAATTAAGATTTCGTTTTAATCATTTATAGCTGTTTCCCTGTAATGTGTATGATATGGCCATCCCATCAGTTCTAGGCCATGTGATTGTTATCCTGTTTTCTGGTTACACCAAAGCAGTGACCCCTTGGCCCTGAGGAGGAAGGCTTGGTCAGGAATAGGGTTAGGATGCGGAACAATACCCCCTATGATCTGTTTAACATTTGAGTCAACATTGCATAAACTGACTGTATAAAGAATTGCTGAGAGGACCCTCCCCCAGAGGAGGAACACACATACTCTGTGATAAAAACCCTACAACGAGCCCAGAACTTTGTCCTAACCCAGCAGACGACGTGCAGAGTCTGTTGTCCTCTCTGCATAGAGGAACTCAGCGCTGAGTAGTTAGACCAAGTTAGACCATCGACCAAGATCCCACCTGAATTGTATAATTGTACTGTTAGAATAAAATACATCGGACTATTTGAGAGTCTGTATCAATTGTTTTATTCTTCGGGTTCCTTCCTAAGAACAGTTCACCTCTAATTGTTTTTTCAACAACAGTCATGCTTGAGATGTTTGAAGCCGGGTGGGTGGTTTATGTATGATTGTCAACATCCCATAATATATGCAATGCATGGAACTATTTGATGGTGATGGAGTCTAGTACAGACTATAGGAACCAAAGATCACATTGCTACTGCATGGTTTTAATTATGGTATTTTCAACATATGAGTAATGTGAATACACAAAACGTGTGTGAATACACAAAACATTGTGTATTCGGGAAGGTTCTTTCCATGACCTGGGTTGCGTGCCTCTATCTGTGCAGTGTGCAGTCACCGGGGGATTCGCTGCCGTGAGTTAGGCCTTATTTGTTAAGGAGATTTGTTTGTTTAAGCTAACTTACATTACCAAACCAAATGTTAAAGGAACTCATGGGATAGCCTCATTGTCGTTGAAAGAAAAGGAAGCCATTCAAATCATTGACGTATTCAACCCAACGTAACACGGGACGGGGCAGATATACTTAAGGAATTGATTAAAAGTAGTTAGAAATTAAAAAATGATGACATGACATCAGTTATTTAATACATTTTATCTTGACTCTGCTATGTAGCATTACCAATGCACACAGACGTCAATTGTGTCTAACCATATATAAATGGTTTTACTTCTTTAATAAATGCTCTATTGCTCTATTGTAAAGTGAAATGAATTACAAAATGAAAAACCCCTATGCTGTAAATAAACTAGAAGATACTAGATACTAGAAAATATAATCAGACGTAAGAACGGTGTTTTGGGAAGATGGACATAGCAACAACAGCAACAACTACAACAGAGTGGAACTATGATTGTTTCTAACTTTAAAGGATCCACTTCAGTGATGTTTTGATGCGCGATATGTTGGCCCCGCCTACATCGCGCGTCAAATTACGCTACGGTACGAGCATAGGCCGAAGCCGAGGTTTTTGTTTTTTCATGGTCAGCGTCTTCGCGCGAGCTCGTCTCTCCCCGTACACACTCAACAAACGCTACAACCATGATTGACAATAATGGCGGCGCATTTATTTTGAGTTGACTCCAGGGAGGCGTTTCACAAAGAAAACAACTTGAACATAAAAATCTGCTTTTCGTGCAGTAACAACAAGGATCATTTAATGCCACACCACTCCGTTTTGCACACGCCTTTTGGACTTGCCTACCGGAGGAAAACAGGGTTATCTCGCTAGCTGTTGTTAGCTGGCTACTTAGCTAGCCTGCTCGCTAAGTTGAAGAGGTGGCATTCTTCTGTGTGAAGAGAAGAAGAGGAGAGACACCCAGCTGACCTACCAATCACACATTTATACACCAGGTCTATGGATACTCTGTATGTTGGTGGAGCAGTACATGTGCCCTTTAAATTACAACTACGAATGTAGGCTTTATAACGTTGCTAGTTTCTCACAAAAGTGAAAAGAAGGTGCGTGCCTCCTTTGGGTAACCACTAGCTACTTCACGCTAGCACGCTAGCCTTTCAGTGGTTTGCTCTGTACCACCTTCCTGTCAAGACTTGCACCATCGAAGCTTGTACACCACCAAGTCCTCCATCGCTGGCTGGCACTGTCTAGCTGGCTTATTAACCCGATCGGCTGTGGCATTGCGAGACAGTTTCGCCAATGACCACCGGCAGGAATAACCGGGTGATGATGGAAGGAGTCGGGGCGAGGGTCCTCCGTGGACCCGACTGGAAATGGGGAAAACAGGACGGCGGAGAGGGACACGTCGGGACGGTGCGGAGTTTTGAAAGTCCCGAAGAAGTGGTGGTGGTGTGGGATAACGGGACGGCTGCCAACTACCGCTGCTCGGGGGCATACGATGTGAGGATATTTGACAGTGCTCCTACAGGTAAAGCCCCCCTATCTGTTTTGCTTGTTCGGCTGCAGGTCATCAATACATACCACTTGTTGATAAAGCGTACAGCGTCCATGGCGACGACGCTGATGATTTTTACACACGGAGTGATCATGTGGGTGGGAGTTTTGTAGGATGCTTTATGATAAATACATTGTGTTCTAGATTATTATTTCCATTTCGAGAAGCACCGGAACTTTAGTTGATGCTAGCCTTTCTATCGCACCCGAGTTGAACAACTGTCAATCCGGATGCAGATTATGACTGATTATTAGTACAAATATGTGTCCATGTGCATCGATGCAAATGATCCCCATCAGTGTATGCATGTCATACAACAAATGGAATAGATATATGGATACATAGATACATGTAAGCAAATGGCACATGTCTGCATACCCAAGATAATCAAGGAAAATGTTGTCCTCAGCCTAACCCTTGTACACTTCATTTCAAACTCTAAGGGATCAAACATGACGGCACCATGTGTGACACCTGCCGCCAACAGCCCATCATTGGGATCCGCTGGAAATGTGCCGAGTGCACCAACTATGACCTCTGCACAACTTGTTACCATGGGGACAAGCATCACCTCAGACACCGGTTCTACAGGATCACCACACCTGGCAGTGAGAGGTTCGTTTTTTGACACACTACCCCATAACCATTGTTCACCAGCATCCTCAAATGTCTGATAAGATCAGAGAACATAGTATGGAGCATGTAACACTTTGGTATAGTGTATTCTTTACTGCGTGGGAATGGTTGTTTTTGATGCTCTCTGTCTCTGAAATCTGAGAGGCCTTGTCTGAGCCCTGTCTTTCTGCTTTCACATGTTGCCCGGCAACAGCGTAGATTCCGATTTTTCAGAGCCATTTGCTTTTTCCGTTGGGTTTATTGTGTAGCTTCAAGCAGCTATTTATAATACAGGATATTTGTCCAAACCTGTACGTATGTGTATGTGAAGAAATAATCAAGATGTTTTTATTTGGATTATTTCTGGAATGACTTTCACAAGCCCTTAGTTCCTTTTGTTATCTTAATTTTGAGTTGCTCCTATCATTGTGTACTAAGGAGTTGTGTGCAGGTAGTCAGATGTTAAATGTGAAATGTAAGCACAGCGCCTTTGTGTCGTAGGCTTTGCTCTCACAGGTTCCAGTCCAACATTTTGTGTCTCAGTATTTTTGCAACGGCCTATTATCCATTAGAAGTTGTTGTGAGCCTCGGTTGATGGTCTTCTGGCCCAACAGCTGGCAGCCTTTTCAGCCTGCGTACGACTCTGTTTTCCCCCCCTGAGACGGTTATCCTGCATGGCAGCACACAATGGGGGCCGGAGGTGTCCCCTCTCAACACTCCTCCAACAGCAGGGTGGGGTGTTGGGTCGTGCTAACTCTGATTATTTCACTGGCCACTGAGGAGTGTTTGAAGGCATCACACCGTTTGCTTTGGCCCAGCTGCCATACCTAGCATCAGCAGCCACATTGGTGTCGGATTGTTGGAAATGTGCTAGGGAATGAATCAGCCATTCCTCACATGTGTTTATTAACATGCGTTCACATGGTCAAGTGACTTATAGCACACAAGGCTGTGCTGTTAATACAACATGTAAGCCATACCACTAATTATGATCCCTATCGGAGATTTGCTCCCTCCCACCAAGTTTTATGTGTACATTTGTGTACAGTTTACAGTGTGTCACCATTCTGCCATAATGATCTTACTTTACTGCCATCTGTGGTCCACTCTGTGAGAGACGGTGCCTGTTTGTGGTGCAGTAAGCATTGTAAAGTGGCTGTGCTCAATATTCATTGGTACAAAGCTGAGTGCCAATTAACCAATGATGTTGAGAAACTTGAGAAACTTGGAGCATGTGATTCATTAGATTCAAAATAACACCATGTCACCATCCAACCAGGCACAGCAGGGTTCGGTAGAACAGTTTTTTCTTAAGTTCATGTTATATGTGGACAAGATCAAAGTACTGGAATTACCAGACTCTGGCTTTAGTCCAGGATCAATGCATCAAACCTCATGTAAGGGTCTGCAGTTAATATTAATTCATTACATTTATCGCACTACTATAAGAGGTTCTTGTATGATTTGGTGATATATTCCGTTTTTAACAGTTAAAACATTTCCTCAAAACGTTGTGGTTTAGCTTATAGGTTAAATGTCAAATAACGAGCTTGTATAATCAAGTGCATCCTCAAACGCCTGTTTCCAGTATGCTGCTACGCTCTTTTTCTGCCACAGGGTGGAAGCAAGAGGGGGGGGAGGGGGGGTTGCTTAAATAATTTGTTCCCATTCTTGTTTAAAACATAATTAACCATAAACCAATCCAGTTTATCTTTGAGTAATAGACTAGCGATGAATTATGACCTTCATAAGCTTGCTATTCATTACTCTGTGTAAGTAGGCGTATAATCACGGGCATATAAGCCAAAAGGAATTATTAAATCAGCTTCAGAATGCATAACCGCTGCCTCAAATGTTGTGATTTTGACAAGCAAGAGAGCTGGAGATGGAGTGTTGTGGTCAGCCAGCTTGAATCACCTAACACTACTCTCGTCATCAATTGATATATGCTAAAGCAATTGAGCCATCATTAATAGCATGGTATTTTAATGCCATTGTTATAATATGGGAATATAATATAGTTGTTGTTGTTTGAAATGTGAACATAACAAATCTTACATGCCATGGTCCCATCAAATCTAACTTTGATTCAAGCGTCAATTCACAAAAGGTAATACTAATGTGTGAGGCTTGCTGAGGACAAAGCATAAATGTCATATTTATGTTGTCATATCCCTTGCATGACGCCAACAGGGGCTGCCTCACTCGTGGAAAAAAACATTTATCGTGTCATCTTTGTTGCAGCGATTGTGTTCAGAAAGAACTGTGTCCACGAGGCCTTTAGAAAGCACCTGCTTTTACTTTTTGCTCCAATCATTGAGCCGCATTGAGTATCTGTCATCAAAAATATTTTGGAAATATGGATCACAAAGGACACGCCGCCACATTGAATATCTGTCCAGGTACAAACAGCCTGTCAGACGCCGCTCCCCTCTGTCTTATCTCCAGAGACGTGTGCGGTGATATTTCTGCCTCTGTCTTATTTGCGAACGCCCCAGCAGAAATGGCAGGTGTCAACGGCAGAAGGCCAGACCGCCCTAATGACAGGGTGCATCGCTTTGAAGTCATTTCCCTCTGTCCGTCAACGTGTAAACTGTCGGACATCAATCTTCTCCACCATGTTGCAGTACTGGCGTGTGTGTTGTGTTATGTTGTATTGGGAACATGAGAATAGGAAGTGAAGCGGAGTGGCAGAGCGACAGAGATAGTGAGCAGTTCCCTTCTGGAAGCCCTGTTCTTTCTCCTAGCCATGTGGTATGCGTACTGCGCTGTGGTCGTCAAATAGCACTTATTGTTTCGACTTGCTTTGCTTTGAAATAGGATGCCTGTAAAAGCCCTGAGTCCGGTCTTGAGCATTTTTAGGATTCTTTTGTATGTTTTTGTCATCTCATTATGATGTTCTTGTTTTATCCCATTGTTTTCTTGTATCGTAACTTATGTTAAAAAAACATGATATGTTAACAAAACTTTAAACAACAACCATCAAAATTGGCTGAAATGTACCATTCACATTCTAATTTGTTGAACAGAACGGTGGTGTAGTAACTCTCAAACCATGTGTTTTTGCAGTACTTTGTTCTCTTGTGGTTCCTTAAGATGTTGAAATAACAGAATTCTTACACGTTTAGGGGGTATTCGTTTTTTCTTTCTTTCTTTTTCTTCTGAAACGTACCAGAGAAACGCTAACTCCTAGCGCTGTAGTCGTCATGGAAGTGAAAAAACCCCCGGCCTCTGTTGCCCTCCCACAGAGTGCTGTTGGAGTCCCGCCGTAAGTCCAAGAAGATCACGGCCCGGGGCATCTTCACAGGAGGCCGCGTGGTCAGAGGAGTGGACTGGCAGTGGGAGGACCAGGACGGAGGCAATGGGAGGAGAGGGAAGGTACGAGCAGGCCCCAGACGGGAGCGCCGCACACACGAGTCGATGCAAATAAACAAACCCAATGCGAAAACAAATACGCTGTTGGAAATGATCTACGCCGAGCTGAGTAGACAAACTAGCGGTGGGGCAGCCGCCATGCCATCCATCCTCATCATTTTAATGTAAGACGGGTTGAAGAACCCGGATGTGTTCCATTAGCGGCCATACTTCATCCATGGCCATGCATCCCTGCAATAACACAATGTCTTCTGAGGGGGAATTCATATAGCTGTCGACAACAACGCCATAAAGCCCTCATAGTTTGACTCCGGTCCAGGCCCAAGTGTTTTCAATTTAACAGTCCCTGCAGGCAAATTAAGACTTCATTTTGCTGTTATTTAATAGCATGTCTCATTATTCTTTTATGATGCTGTAAGCAATATGCTCCCCAGCAAGCTGCTATTAGATGTCCTTCATCTTGGATTAACTGTTTATTACAAATGTGACCTCTCGTGGGCCATTAATCAATTATTCCCTGATAGAGCCTTACGTGTATCATTTTAAACTCTACATTCACTTAGGGCATGACTGTGTAATAATTAATGATTGTGAGGTGGCCGTGCTTTCTCATAACATTGATGGGCTTGTGGTTTGACAATAGCTCATGTCGAAATGTGGGACAGATTTAAATTGATCTTCAGGGTCCTTAAGGGTTATATGTTTATTTTCCTTATTGGCTTTTGTGAAATTATTGTCATCAGCCCTGAGGTTGAACTCTTTCCAAAAAACTTTCAATCACCATGTCGTCGTCTATTTTTTTGCCAAGTGTAGTGTCCCTCAGCTAACATTTATCACAGTATGTCATGTTGTATGTTTCGGTGTTTGGAGTTACCGTGCCTCCTATATGCCGGTTGCATCATTCCTATATCGTTTAAATCCTTTCTTTTGGAGACGACCGTCACACGGGTCTCATAAAAATGTCCACTGAATCGAATATCGCTGGGTAAACAAATTTGAGATTCCAATCAGATTCTAACCGCTCCCGCAAGAACTGAAAGGGAATGAATCCTCCCCTACGGATTCCCACGTCTCTCACTCTCCGGACACAGGGGGAACGCCGCTCGTCCCTGTGAGGTGATTGGAGGGAAGGTATAGGAGACAGCACTGCAGATGGTGCAGCGTAGCGAATTGTCATGTACAACTCTTCTCCTGAAACTTTCTGACACGCGTCCAAGGGCGTCCGTCGACGATGCGATGCAGAGTTCGTCCCTGCGGGGATGCTTGTAAGGGAAGACCACTCAGCCGGTCCAGCCTTACTCTCCTTTGTAAACGGTGCAGGGTCTACATTTCCCCCCCCTGTGGACGTCAACAGAATCAAGCATGCATTCTTCATAGTCCTTTGTCTCTGTTACATTCCCCCCCCCCCCGCACCCGCCTACCCTACCCTGCAGGTGACGGAGATCCAGGACTGGAGTGCTGCCAGCCCGCACAGCGCTGCGTACGTGCTCTGGGACAACGGGGCCAAGAACCTGTACAGAGTTGGCTTCGAGGGAATGGTGAGCGGACCTCCCAACAACCGGAGACGCACACACACACACACACACACACACACACACACACACACACACACACTATGTGTGTGTGTCTTACAATAGATCAGCTGTCGGAGGGTCCTTTGTGTTTGACCACAGGCCTGAGGCCCTTTCTTTGGCTGCCAGGCTCTTTGTGAGCGAGCCACGCAGCCGGCATGTGTGAGGCACCATTGTGTAGGCAGCTGGAAGGGGAGGGGAGGCGGGGGGCGGGGGGAGATCTACATGATAAAAGCAATCTGCTCCCCTTTCTGTTGTTCGGGGGGAAGAGAGTGGACACGGAGGTCAGCTTGAGAGAAGTGGGCTCGGGAGGTTGGTGGCCTAGAACTCTATCCACACGCGCGCCTTCAAAAAGTGCCCCCTCCCCATTGGCTGAGGCCACTTTGGCTTTTTCCGCTCAACGGGCCAATCGGCTTGCGGAACAGATTTCCCCTTTGTTATTCTAACGGTGGACGATGAGCGAGGGGAAGGCCGGCAGCATCTGCTCTGGAATTTCCATCACATTTTACGAGACTCTTCCTCATCCTCTCCGCGCTATGAGTTCATGCAATGCGCAAAAGCCCCTGCCACGTCTCTCCAGTAAGGCCGCGCTCGCCGCCCGAGGTCCGACCGCGGCGGACCTCCTCACGGCGGCGAACGCGCACAAGCGCAGAGCCACGCGTTGGTCGATCCTTGCGGCCCCGTCGCCTGAGAGAGGAATGTGTGCCCGGCCTTTTAATCAAGTGTGCCCTCTAACTCAGCCACAGTGGCTGCACATGTCTGAGTCATCACAAAAAGGTGTGATAATGCATTCTCCCTACAGCACTCTGATGTTTTACTGTCCTTCGCCTGTCCTCCGGGCACCGCTATTGTTGTAAATCTCCGGGAGCACTTTCGGATTTCTTCTTTCTTTTTTTTCCCCCTTTAAAGGCTCCGAAGTGTGTACATTTCCCCCGCTCAAGATATTTTGATGATCTTGCTTTCTCCCCCCCTAATGGAATTGTCCCGGTTGTCCCCGTGATTCATCTCATTAATGCTTATGCTCCCTCCTTCCTTCCTTGCTTCCTCCTCCAGTCGGACCTGAAATGCGTTCAGGACGCCAAAGGCGGCTCGTTCTACAGAGACCACTGCCCCGTGCTGGGTGAGTAGGCCGGTGATCCACGCTCTCGCACCGTTATTGCACCATTTCCTCCTCACTTCCCGCCGGTGCGGTGCAGTAAATTCCAAGGGCATTAGGGGAGCCGTGTTGTAGTTGCGCCTCGGAGCAGCTAGGTGGCAGCAGAGCTCAGGTCGCTCGGCGGGGTGCAGCATTCCTCCCCCGGTAAGGAATGCCGAGGTGCACCGGGATGACTTGGGAACGGCCTCGGTGTCAGCTTTGATTCTGCGAAACATTACGCCGGACTGACCTCGTTTAGTCCATGTATTGCATTACAACCCTCCACTAAATTTAATCAAGTGCTAACTTTCAATGTTGAGTCAGTAAAATATAGTGTACACTTTTTAATTAGGACAGTCGGTGGAAGCACATTTGGGACAGCCTGGATGTTATTGGATGTTCAGAGATGTGTCCTACATTTTTTGTGTCTGCGCGTGTGCGTGTCAGTGTGTGTGTG
>JAOTIX010000132.1:10045591-10056011 GCA_027123715.1 Gaidropsarus macrophthalmus
TTTCTTTTCAGGGCTGGAGTTGGCGTATTTCTTTCTCCCTGTTTTGTATCACAATAAAAACGTGGCAATCGTTCTTAACGTATCAAACAAAGCCCAAAGGTAAACCAAAGGCCCATAGTAACACCCTCCTCACCCAGGTGCTCATTAAGAGTGGTTCTCCTCTGCGCTTCCAGGTGAGCTGAGCCAGTAAAAACAAAATGTACTGGTTTTGTGGAATGTGCTTTTTCTGGAGGACGTCCATGCTGGCCGCACGATCCCAGCGGGGCTAGCCTTCTGTGACAGGAGCTCCACCGTGTCCCTCTGCTCTCAACTGAGACCCAAACCAGGAGTAGAATGTTATTGTTTTTAATGAGGTGTCATCTTTTTTCTCTCCTTGAAATAGGACTCCCGTCTAATCATTTGCGGTTAATGTGACTTTACGTCCGTTCCCACACAGCTGTTGGCGGGTTAACACCCCCCCCCCCCCCGGCAGAGGACAGGGTCACTGACCGGCGTAGGGGGCCGGATCGTGTTCCAGGGTTCAACGGGGGGGAAAAAAGGAAAAAGAAAATGGCGGTCAAAAGGAGTTCACCCTGGCTGGGAGAGACAGGATGCCCCTGCCTGCGGAGAAGCCTGCTGGCTCTCTCCCCGTCTCCCACCACCCCTCCCTGACTTCCAGCTCTCTCTGACCGTCCGCTGCTTCCTTTCCCAGGAGACCCAGGGGGCAATGCAGGCACACTCTGCTAGCTCAAGGCTCCTTGGCCCCGTACTCCCCCACACCACCCCCGCCGCTAGCCAGGAAGTCACTCTGCGCTTCTGAGTCGCTGCCAAGCTCCTCTATATGACTGGTGATCCACCGTATCAAGGATGTGGTCGGCCGTTCGCTCCCTTTTAGGTATTCAAAGTTTCCTTGGATACCTGTTGTTATGGTCAGGAGTCCCATTTGCATTCATGTTACAAACAAGAATGACTTCTCAGTTAGTTTTAAACGGGTAACTTGTCCCATGCAGTGTTCACCTCCCGCAACCCTACCCCATTACATCGTCTTACATCGGACGGACCAGACGCTTTTTTATTTCTTGAATCAAAACTCCTCCCAGCAACCTCAAGGGCCCAGCAAGTCTCCTCACGTACGCACTGTTTGCTTTTCACCGGCTCCAGGAAGTGCCAGAGAAGCCCTCAGTATTATAACAGGGTCTAGTCTGCCTCGGCCTTTGAGCAGGGGAACCGCAGCCTCTGTGGGTGCCAGCAGCGTGCTGTTCTAGTGGTCGTTTGGAGATTGGATCACATCCTTCTGGGATACGGCGCTGATTGTTGTTCAGGTTTTAAAGTCATTGTTGGCATCACCACTGGGGTTATGTAAGAGAAGCTAATTTCTCTTCCACCGGGTGCCTGAGCTGTCAGAAAATGTTCCTAGTCATAATGGAGTGTTGGAACGTGGCCATAATCAGAACCAGACTATTCGCATGGTGTAGAGACATGGGGTAGCTCCCCCTCATAGTACTAGGCACATTAACCCTTGTCCTTTCAAAATAACATTTAGCGCATTTATCTTTTTCTCTAAATATAACTGACCTTGAGACCAACTTACATTTTTAAGGCGTGTCTATTTTGGTCTGGTTTTGTAGAATGGAAATGTATGAGTCATGCTATTAAAGGCAACACCTAAATACACAATACACTTTTCAAGTGGACAACCTGGAAGACAACATTGCATGGCAAGAAGCCAACCAAATGGACTTGCCGGTACCAAAGAGTTTGATTTCACCTCCATGTACTTTGGTACCATGCAAACGTACCCTGGATGCTCTGCCTTGGGCAGAAGCTGCATGAATGTGGAATTTAGTTTTGAAATACTTGAGGGAGATCATTGCGACTGTCTCCTTGGGATCTCCATGTCATTAGAATGACTAGAACTAATGTGGATGGATCTCTCCATCTCCAAGGATTGCCACGGTAGGGAACACGGATACGTACATCCCCTCCCCCTGTCTGACCTTTTAGACAGTGTTCAACCCATTATGACGTTCCTCTCATTTAGCTGCAGAGGAAAGATCCACTTTTCCCCTTAGTCTGTCAAAAACCTTAATCCAGAGGTAGCAATGGGCTTTTTTTTCCTTTTCCATGAGGAACATTTTCATAAGGAAAGTTGAGCCAGAGATCACATCCTCCGCTCATGTCTCATTTGTTGGTGTATCTCCGCTCACCTCCATTATCCCACAACAGCCTGCACTCAAGGGCCTGTGTTTGCACAGACCCTGAGAGACCCTCAGACGCAGAGTCGTCTTCTGTTAATCTGTCCTCATATTTTGTCGTTCATTAACTTGTGCTCTTCAGTCTGCTACTGAAACAGTTGAGGGTTGTTTTCGGTAAAGTGCCATTGGGCTGCAGACGCCGCAGGCATAATAATGCTCTGCTCAAGACTGCCAGAGAAGGTTGCAGTGTGTACAGTGTGTGAAGGATGGTGCATGATACATATGTACGAAGTGTCTTTTATCAAGAAGCTACCTAATGTTGTGTGCCAAGTGTGAAATATATTACATTCCCTGAGGCTATCGCACAATTGGCTTTATGATGTACTCCCTGCGTTTGGGTTTAGGTGGTTTATGGGTAAAATATCAAGCAGTCTGGGCATGATTGGTGTGGAGCTGGAGGCTATGTTCCCACCAGGGGTCTTAAACGTCAAGTGAGTGGAATAGTGCCGTTCAAGGGCTGCATGCGGTGAAACGCTGTTACATGACCAGCTTTCCATGGCTGGTTCCTCATCCTCTTGCCCCCCCCCCCTGTCCTGGTGCCATCTCATGGAAAGTACACTGTGGTCATGCATAACGGCTGTAGCACGATTCCCACAGTGATCATTGACCACAGCAACACCATGGAGGCTGATGGATTTTCTGTCTAAAACCAGAACAATGACGGCAGCTGTAAATGAACCACATGGAAAGATTACATGGGGAATAGTGGATGAAGTTTTTGGTACTAGATGTCCGATTGAGATGGGTGAACAGGCGAGCACGGATTCATTAGCTTCCTGTTCGTTGAATGTTCCTTGAATGGGTGATCTCAGGAAAAGTGCTAGTTTGTACTCATTGACGGCTAGAAGATACAGAGTAGGTGTTAAACATTGAATTGAGTGAAGTGTTGCAATGATCAGAATGTTCTTTTAGGTTCAACCTCTGCTAACACCCAGGGACAGAGGGTGATAGTATCTCACAGTTGTACAGCCTGGCACATAAGGCTTGCATCCTGTGCTACATTGCAAGTGTTAGCTGAGTGCTTAATACACCTAAAAATACTCACATCAGCTTTATTCAGCCATGCCAAGCTCATTACTAAAGTAGGGGAAAAAACGAGATTTAGGTTGAAATCCCTTGCTTTATTTCCCTTGCGCACGGGTTCTATATGTTAACTGACCTCGATTTACAAATGGAAGGAATGCGTTGGTGAGTTGTTGTGTCAAACTCCTTGTCATGGCTTGATTCATTACTGTACCGTCTGGAACACACCAGGATGGCATACTGCCCCAGTAAAGGCTGTGCTTCCTTGCATGGCACGCTATCCATCATAGCAAGTAAATAGGACATTGCCATAGGAAGAATGTAATGATGACCCAACCAATTTCACACTTTTCACGATGTTTGCGCTTCGTATGCATTTTGGACCACAGAGAACTGGGCTTGAAATGTCTCATCTTGTCACCTCTCCGTCTTCTCCCCCGTCCCCGTCTCTCGCTTTTCCAGACGAAGACTCATCTCCCAGCGTTCCTCCCTTGAGACTCTGGAGGACATTGAGGAGAACGCTCCTCTGCGAAGGTGCTTGTAACCCCCACCATCCATTACGCTCCTTTACCACAGAAAGGTCCTTTCTGCCCTTCTCAGACTTCTCCTGACGTAACACCCTTGTATCTCCGTCGTACCGCACGGTTATCGTTCCTCTCTGTTCAGCGGCTGATGGCTTTTCGTTTGTCGGTTTTGTCCAACCCTCTCCAGATGCCGGACCCTGTCGGGCTCACCACGACCAAAGAGCTTCAAGAAGATCCACTTCATCAAGAGCATGAGGCAACACGATACGCGCAACGGAAGGTACGGTTGCAAACAATGCCATGCTTCTGTCAATAACAAGGGGCTCCCAGTGGATAAGGGCTGGCTGGACCCCCAGTCGATGGCCTGGCGTTTCACCGAGTCTCAGATTACAGCCAATCCTAGTGGAGGGGCTGATCATTTTGTATTTGGTCATTAAAATGACAAGATGAATTGTAATTGCTTTTTTGATGGAATGTTAATTATATACAGAGGAACAGTGTGATTAGCTATTGATCTGTAGTGTTATAACAGTTTGGAATCAGATCTATATTCTTAGCCTTGATTGGATCCAGTTGATACGACAACACGCATATTAACTACGATGAAGTAACTTTTGAGTCTGGCCCTCAAAGTACCTGAAATAATTCTCCGTCTCGCCGTTCACCCTGAACAAAATCCAGGCCTCCAGAAGGTCACTTTTAAACGCACAAAAGTTTCTCTTGAGACTTTAAGAGTTCAATCATAATGAAACTTTATAATTGTTATCACTCTTTTATGCTTAATGATTTTCATGGTTTTGTTGGGACAGGTCTCCAGACTGTATTTTTTTGTACCCCACGCTGTATATAATTTTTAGCAATGGGTTTGTACGACAAAGTAGATTATGTGGATTGGACTCCAAAAAAAGCACTTGCTATTATTCAATCTGTGGACCATGTGTTTAGTGCCATTTGGTTAATGAATCCCTGTTTTTTCACCATGGCCTCAAATCCATTTGTCACTTGAGTGGATTGAAGCTAAACAGGAGTAAGCTGTAAATTACCTGTGTGTGTAAACGTGATATTTATAGACTTTGTGACACTATAATACCGTTATGGCCTTCTTTGTGAGACGTGCTTTGGTTCGGGTTTTATACAAGTCCAAAGTCCTCCATTTCTGAAATGATCTGAAGAAAATGGCACCCTTTTTCTTCTGCCCACCCACTCCTCTCCACACCCCCCTCCACCGTGCTGGTCACATCCACAATACCACACTGTCACACTCAGGTCTCCCAAAGATCCTCCTTCTTCTAATGGATTGTCCTCTCAGACACCGTCTCTCATTGAACCTAACCTGAAGACCAGCTAGATGTCACAAGTAGCCTCATTTGCCTATGTTTTGTTGTTTTTATAGGATAGTCCTTATCAGTGCCAGAAGATCCTTCTATAGTGTATTTTCTGTGCTGCCTTATCGAGATTGTAGCCAAGCGGGGTATGTATCCGTCAGCATGCCAAACTCTATATTTTTGTCTCCCGCCTGCACTCCCTCTCCCTTTTATTTTTCCCGCCTTTATTTCTTCTTTGGATGTACTCTCCTGTAGCTGGTGATACATTGTCGAGGGACGGTTGTGGCGGATGCTACTTACTATTATATCCTGTCGTTTTGTAGTCCTAAAAAGCGGTATTAGGTTCCATCTATGACATTACTATATTTATACAGTCTGTGGTGAACAAGGACATTGATGACTAATACAGCTCTTTTGTTTTAGGATATTTATATATAGTCTATGAATTTTACAAAATTAAAAATGTTATTGTTAGCCACATGTAACTTAATTTAAAAAATCTTTCTGAACCTCATTGGGAGGTCAAGGAGTCCATGGATCAATAATGACCAGTTATTAGGACTACAAATCGGCAGGTTCTATGAATAACATTATTGACAAACAGTGGTTTGCAATGGGCTTATGCGGCTTAATTCTATGTTCGTGTTTTTTCTACCGCTAATCTACACACATTTGTAGACGCTTATTGCTTCACTCACTTTATTTTTCCTCGGTTTTTGGCTCGGGCAACTTTCTGATATTCCTAAACATTGACTCGTTTTTGTCAGTTGCTGCCTCCTACCAACCCCTCGCGCTGCTCGCCTCAAGATATGCTTTGTCGTGATACGCTGTATGTCAAATGTGTTTTGGGGACACAAAAACTTTTCCTAGTCCCCAGGGTGATATATACACGCACACGCAAACACACACCAGATGGTTTGTCATGAACCGCTGGTGTTTATTTTTCTGCTCTTGTTTAGATTACACATTTCTTGGCAAGCTGCAGAGAACACTTTTCAGCCCTATCTGTTGGTAAACATTGTCCAGATTTCCTTTAAAATTTCAATCGAGTCATCGCCCATGAAACGTTTTTATGTTGTGTGTGTGTATGTACTCTATGTATATGTGTGGTGGGGCTTGTCACTGAAACGCAGCAAGTGGCACTATTCATTTGTGGAAATCACAAAGCCAGCCAATACGGTTCAGGGGTCAAGGGTTAATGAACGACGCCGTGCAGTGATTTCTCTGAGACGCACATCTGACGGCTCAATCAGGCCAAGTTACTGTTTACACTTACCCGCCTGACACCGCCTGGCTCCGTCCAATGTTTGTGTCAAGATGAAATGATTCAGTCACTCAAGATCTCTGCCTCCCGTCCAACCGTTGATTTGGTTCCAACACAGCGATGCCCGCAATAAAGATGTTTATTTTGTGGTTTTGAATAACCACAGCCCCCGTTTTTCTTATCACTTATACCGGGCACTTGTGTCCTAATTTCACATTTCCGTTATTTGTGTAAGTAGTGCAGGCCTCTGGAGGGTCGTTTCAGTGAGTATGTTGAATTCTCAGTAGCCAACTGCTCTCGTTTCGAAACCCTACACTCCCAACCAGACTGCCCTAGATCCGTTTCTCACAGCCTACTCTAGACGTCTGTCAAATCACCCACTACTACCCACTAGTATTAGCCATATAAATAAATATATATATATGATTATAATGATCTATATTATAACATATAGTACCCTTTGACCTCGGGGTTTGAACCATCCATGACGGAGCCCAATGCTTGGATGCGACTAACATCAGAAGGTTTAAATTCAGCCTTTGTTTATCCAGCATGTAGCCAGGCGGCCTCGTCTTCGCCGCTGCGGCGGGCCTTCCTCTGCGTCCGCTGGTCCTGAATGTTTATGTACGTTTCTAAATCAAACGCCTCTTAGCCTCCCTTTCATTTCCTTTTTGGCGGTTTCTTTTTTAGATCTGGTCTTTCATGTCTTTGTCTTTCGTCCTCATCGTTTCATGTCGCTGGTCGGTTCAGTCGCCCGGGACGTCTGTAGTGCGACCGTCAACACCGATAACACTGTTTCCATCACACAGGAAGAGCGCCTTGAGACACATTTATAATATATTATGGCCAACAGATTTTTATTAAAAAATGTCAACATATTAAAGAAAAGTCACGAATAGCCAAGTTGTGTAGCAGAAGTGCAGTCCACCTAACTCTCTGAGTGGCAGTCCCTCCGCACACGTCCCATGTCTCCCCCAGAGACCTGCGCCAGGCTGTGTGTCCCAGCAGCTCAGTGGTCCTGCAGAAGGAAGCGCCCCGTCACCTTTCATACAGTCTGCTGCCGTCACCGCGCGGGAATCTCCCAGAGCCGCATGGCATTTCATGCACTGTCGTCAAGCTGCAGGAGAGCTCAAACCGTAATCTCCTCCCAGCATGCCCTCCTCCACCGACCCCCGCCTTCCCCCGCAATGAATCGGGCTGAAGGAACATGCACCGGGTGTGACGCTCAATGATGTGTGTGCGTGCGTGCATGCGTGCGTGCGTGCGTGCGTGTGTGTGTGTGTGTGTGTGTGTGTGTGTGTGTGTGTGCGCGCGCGTGTGTGTGTGCACGGTATGCCCGCGAGGAAGGTGGAGCTCGAGACCACTCCACCAAGCCTAAAGGCAGAACAGTTTGGCTGGATGTGTGTGTGTGTGTGTGTGTGGGGGGGGACATAATCTCAGAACACCCATGGGTGCTGCGTGTCTCCAGGGAACTCTAAAAGGGAGTGCTGTACCCTACAGGGATGTGAAGCTGGAGGGCGGGCGACAGCGCCACCCGTCGGGGGGAGTCAGTGCCAAAGAGATGGTGATCGGCCTGGAGGGGGTGGAGCTAGGGGCCGACGGAAAGGTGAGGGGCCGGATCAAATATGACATCACCATCAATTCAATAAATATCATGACCTTGACGACCTTCCATGTGCCCCCCCCCCACCCCCTCCACCCTCAGACGGTGTCTTACACGCAGTTCATGTACCCCACCAACGTCCTGGGCGGCCGCCGGAACACCATCGACTCCACCTCGTCCTTCTCCCAGTCCCGCAACGCCAGCCACCGCAGCCTGAGCCTGGCCCGGGCCAACAGCAACCAGAGCAGCCTGGACACAGGTGGGCCTGCAGGCGCGGACTATAGGGCTTAGTCTATAGGGCTTAGTCTATAGGGCTTAGTCCAGGATTTTTCAACCTTGGGGTCCTGACCCCACGGGGAGGTCACCTGGAATTTACATGGGGTTGCCTGAAATGTCCAGTAATTTATACAAAATTACTGAGAAAAAATAAAAATAAATTATAATTGTTCTTTTTTTAAATGAAACACTACACATAATATTATATAACCATCGTCTATACTTTCTCGAATAAAAATAAATGTAGTTCAAATATAATGCAGCATATAAAAATATCTGAGCTGGCAGTCTTCACTCTTCGACCATTCACGCGATCACGTGAATGGTTACTTCAGTTACCGTTTAAACCTGTCAAATCTAAACACAAACTGTCTCTGGGGTTGCCAGAAATGTTAGTAGTCTTAAGGCGTGTTCAAACCTTTATTTTTCTGCCAGTGCTCCTGTTACATTATATTCGTATGTTGCAGAGCGTTTTTGGAAATTATCCCTGGTGTTTTTTTCTCCTGCACCGAGCATAAAAATCAACTCCATTGATGCGTTTTTTTGACAACTGACCGATCAGAAGCGGCAAATACTTTGGTTGCTTGGTAACTGTAAAAAAAGAGATTGCATTTTTTTTAACTGAGAACTACCAAACGGGTTTATGTCGTTCACTAAAAAACGATTACGGAAATAAAAGAACCGTCTTTACCAACCCATAGACCGTGAAAGCCAAAACCTTTCTGAGGATAGACACTCCGATAGAAAAAACGCTGCCAGCTTTTGTTTTTATAAAAAAAAACGGTCGGCCCAACTTATTCCTATCAAAAAAACTCTAGGTCTGAACACGCCCTTAGTCTATAGGCCTTTGTCTATAGTGCTTTGTGTGGTCTATAGGGGTTAGTCTATAGGGTTAATCTATAGGGGTTAGTGTGCACTATAGAGCTCTATTTTAGGGGTTATTTTATAGGGGTTAGTGTGCACTATAGAGGTCTATAGAGGTTAGTCTATAGGGTTAGTCTATAGGGGTTAGTGTGCAATATAGAGGTTAGTCTATAGGGTTAGTCTATAGGTGTTAGTGTGCACTATAGAGGTCTATAGAGGTTAGTCTATAGGGTTAGTCTATAGGGGTTAGTGTGCACTATAGAGGTCTATTTTAGGGGTTAGTCTATAGGGGTTAGTGTGCACTATAGAGGTCTATAGATGTTAGTCTATAGGATTAGTCTATAGGGGTTAGTGTGCTCTATAGAGGTTAGTCTATAGGGTTAGTCTATAGGGCTTAGTGTGCACTATAGAGGTCTATAGGGTTAGTCTATAGGGCTTAGTGTGCAATATAGAGGTCTATAGGGGTTAGTCTATAGGGGTTAGTGTGCACTATAGGGGTTGGTCTATAGGGGTTAGTGTGCACTATAGAGGTCTATAGGGGTTGGTCTATAGGTTTAGTCTATAGGGGTTAGTGTACAGGGGTTATCTCTCCCTCTCTCACTCGTCCCATTTTTTATTTAAACAATTATAACTGTTGCTATGTGCCTGATTTTTTTTAAATCTAGTTTAGTTGTAAAAGTGATTACAGGGACGGTTATTTTGGCCCCTGTGCTCATTGGCTAGCCAACATAACTTCTTGTTCTGCAGCAGCCGGCGAACCCAGTAGGCCTTTGTTTACGTCTGACCGTGTCTGTTTGTGTTGTGCAGCTATGTTTGCACTGTATGAGAGGATTACCCTGCAGCGACTCGACCGTCACGAGCGCTTCTACTCTCTAGACCGGTTTTGTTGATGTGTCCCATCGTGTCGTCGTTCGATCCCCAGGCAACGATGTGGGGGACCTCCGGGAGTACGACCCCAACCTGCTGGACGACCCCCAGTGGCCTTGTGGAAAACACAAGCGCGTCCTCATATTCCCCTCCTACATGGTGAGGACACACACACACACACACACACACACACACACACACACACTACTGTCACCATCAGGACGAATGAGGAAAACAACTCCCCTCTCTCACACACACACACACACACACACACACACACACACACACACACACACACACTCTCACACACTCACACACACACTCTCACACACACACACACACACACACACACACACACACACTCACACACACACAAAAACACACACACACACACACACACACACACACACACACACACACACACACACACACACACACAC
>JAOTIX010000132.1:10134130-10154401 GCA_027123715.1 Gaidropsarus macrophthalmus
CCGCCCCCCCCCCCCCCCCCCCCCCCCCCCCCCCCCCCCCCCCCCCGCCCCCCCCCCCCCCGCCCGCCCCCCGCCCCCCCCCCCCCCCACCGGATAGAGACGATTATTGATGATGTAAAACTGCATTCATATAGCGGTCTTGTCCAAAGCCCTGCAGAATTCATACCTCCCATTCATACACACACCCACAGCCATGCAAGGAGACCGTCTAGGCGTCTTGTTCAGGGGAATCGAACTAGCAACCTTCTGGTTGCCAAACAACCCGCTCTACCCCCTTCGCCACTGCTGCCCCAATATCAATCGCATTATCGAAAGGGACATTTTTCGCAGCGTCATTTAGGTTACGATTGACGCGACTACGCTCCTTTCTGCGGTCATATCAATCGTACCTGATCTCCCTAGTTAACTTAACCACATAACCACAACCAAACATTGGTGTTGAAGAACACCGTCAAAAACCTATTCACAGTGTGCCACCATTCGCCGGCTCCATGCGACAGGAACATTTACGAATCACGCCATATTACATGGGAAACTTATTTAGAAAACTCCGGGCCCTGGATTTGCGCACCATGATGCCGTCGCTGGCGCCCGTGGTGAGATAAATGTTGTCGGGGTCGCACGGAATGCCGCCGTCGCGGCGCTCGATGTACCGCGCTACGTCCTGCAGCACGCAGTCGATGCCTTGACTGGCGCTGTAGGAGCCTGGGAGGGGGTAAAGGTCACGGGTCAACAATGGAGGCCAGTGTGTATGAGAGAGAGGGGGGGTGGCGGGGAGAGAATGTGGGAGGGGGAAAGAGGGGATGGAGAAAAGAGAAGGCAAGACAACAGATGGCGAGAGAGATGGTTATGTGTTGCTTTCTTTTAACTTGGAATGGATCTAACGTGGCCATGGGGTAAAGAAGTCTGACGAAAACGCTCACACACCGAGACTGCTTCCTCCGCAGGACTGCAGAATGCGTCGAGCTCTGCTTTTAGCATCCTCCGGGAATGTGTGGTCATTCAATAGTGCCGGATAAGAGCACAGTGCCAACACCTAAGTGGAGAGAGAGAGACAGAGAGGGGATCAAGAGAGAGAAGGGGGCAAGAGAGAAAGAGACAAAGAGGGGATCGAGAAAGAGAAGGGGGAGAGAGAGAGAGAGAGGGACAGAGACAAAGGGGGGATCGAGAGAGAAGAGCAAAACGAGGAGCAAAATTTATTGACTATCAAGAGAAGAGAGATGTTTGGGAGATGGGCCAATGGGAGAGGTCGGGTGCGGACTGTAGACCTGTCGGAAGAAGGTGATTGGCTGCTGACCCATGGCGTGCGCATCGCCGATGTTGGCCTTGATGACCTCAGCAAAAGGCTTCTTCACTCCCTGCAGACATGGTAGACAGAAGAGAAGAACAATGAAGTGCATTGATCCTACATTGCCAAGAGCAGGCTGGGTAATGCATACAACCACTTAATAAAAAAAACAATAGTGCAATTATGGCGAAATCTAAACCCATCTAAACCCAATCACTTTTATAGCTACAGCCAAAAGGATTTACTGGCGATTGTGGTGGAGTATAGGGGAATAAATAAACAGACTACTGACAGCAGTCAGTTTCCATATGAATGGATCCACCTTATTTGACCCTTCAGGAGAGGAAACGCAACCAGCATCAATAGACCGGATCAAACTTGCCGTCTCAGAAGTAGTGTGCTCATGTAGTCAAGGTCCTTATGTTATGGTTATGGTATGTTATGGTCCAGAGTCCAGACTCATCTTTAACACTGAACGAAATCACAAGGACACTAGCTGGCTCGGAGACATTCAACAGTCTATCTTAAGAACAACATGACATTACTAACATAACCCAGTTTGTCATTGTTTTGAGAGGTAATTCCTTCATTGTGCCCCGTCTTCAGTATCAACTGTCCTGATGATGTATGTTGTTGTGTGTGGTAGCAAAATAATTTCATTTTAAGTGCAATCAATCAATCAAGGGATAAACGGATGCCTTATTGGCGTGCATTGAAGACCAATCTAAAAGATCACCAATGCTCAGTAATCTGTGTTACTCTTAGATCTGGTGAGAGCTCGCTGAGTGCATCATGGCTGTTATCAAAGTGAAACAAATGGGAGGAACTGACCTCACAGAGGTCAGCATCTCACACACTGCCGACAAAGCAAAGCTGCTGCTGGCAAAACTAAACAGCTGTGTCAGCTTGTTTTTGTCAGCGCATTTTTGTGAACTTTCTCACACACACACACACACACACACACACACACGCACACACACACGCACACGCACACGCACACAGTTGTTTTCTTTATATAATTGTGTTTATACAGGACAAGTAATGGATGAATATGAACGATCAAAGAAATGTTTCCGATATTGCGTCATTAAGTCCTCTCGGAAATACATTTGATGTTTATCATTGACTGAACTGTATGTCTGTCGAGCTGAATCAGTCACTCAACAACCTGAACAACCTTTGTACAAAGTGCCCCATGTGCGTACACATCCAGACCAGAAGGCCCGGTAGGTTCCCTTATCTAAAAGATACAGCCCAAGACGCACAGAAACAAGCTGCTAACCCCGTTAGCCCGCCCTTGGTTGAGTATCTTAGAGCTCACTCTGAGCAAAGGAACATAGCATGTCACAGCGACCACATGCAACAACAGCATGAACCCTGTTGCCCGGCAAGCAACACTCACATATAAAATGCACGCACACATAAAACACACGCACACAGCGAGGAGGTATGCGTCTGGAACACAAGGGCACCAGGCCACGCGCTGTTCCGTCCAGAGACACACAGCCGAAGTCCAAACCGCCTCTGTTGTGCAGCCTCGTCCCCATTGGCTGAACAAGGGAGGCTCCTTTCGGCCTAAGCCAATGGCAGGGCCCAGGGGGGGGGGCACACCCCTCGGTCCACAGTTCATCTTTCACAACCAAGAGCCCAGGATCATTTATTACGAAAACACCCCCCCCCCCCCAGTTTATGGAACACAGCCTTCTCCCCACAGGGCTGAGCTGAACAAAACCATCCCTGTATCGTACTGTTGTGTTGCATTATGGGAGAAAACATTCAGACCAAACAAATCACAAAATCTCCAATTACCCCAAAATGGGCTGAGGATAGAAGGACACTTATACTTATCTTATACTAGTAGTGGCATGCAAAACAATTCAACCATGCTCATAAATTATGAAACTTTTGTACTTTATATGTGCGGTGTGTCTGTCAGACTGCCATGGTTTTGTGTCAGACTCTCTCCGGGCTCCAGAGGTTTCCAGGGAATTTTGTTCCAGAACAATGAACCCAATTTGGCAACTCGCTCCGGTAGTTCAGCCTCAGTGACAATATTGTTTAGATGTTTGTTGCTTTCATTGCATTGCATCCACAGCTAAGCTTTTTGTTTTTGGCAGCACAACAAAGAACAAAGGTCGTTCACAGTCACAACCCTAAACTTTTGGTTAAAGGTTGGTGAAGGATTTGGGCTAACTGACTAATGACTAAACTAAAACTGACTAAAGTCTAATCTGGTCGCAAAGTCCAAACTAAACTAATCGTTAAGAATGACAGGCATCCTGTGAGAGAAGATATGACAATGTATGAGCCAATGAGAGTGAGTCTGAGAGTTTGTGTGTCAGCCTGACACACAAAATCTGAGACTCACTCTCAGGGTCCAGGAAATCATAAAAACATTGACCCATTTCCCACTGTCACCCTACACCTATCCCAGTGTTTCCAACGTTACATGCAGACAGCGGCTCAGCGCTAGCACTTTGCTAGCGCCCCACAAACTATAGCTGTGTTTGAAACGTTCACTCGTTCACTATATAGTCAATCAGCCATTTTGTAGTGGTTTTTCGGAATTCAACTGGACATTTCATACACTACATTCGTTCCCTACAAATTCATTGCGTGATATGCCTAAATGTATCCTACAGAAGCTGTACACTACCTGAATCGACCTAGACCATAATAATGCACTGCGGACCACCCCGATTCCCGCGAAAGTCAAAACAGCCTGCCAGCTGACGTAACATCCCAAGTGTCCAAAATTAAATCGCCAGGTTCACTTGTCCCCTAAGTAGCCCCCTATAAAGCAAACACTATATAGTGAATGAGTGGGTGAATGAACAAGTGAACATTTCAAACAGCTTAAGCCCTATACTGCACCCCAAACATTCTTACTATATTAATTGGAGACATATATATACAAATAGTGTTACACACACAGATCCACAAGGTGCATCTCATACACACCTGAGCGTCGCTGGTTTAGGTTCATTGTAAAAATGGAAACAAGATGTGTGTGGGCCAGTCTGAGGGCCAACCCTCTCCAAACCACTTATCCCAATTACAACACTCATATTTAACTGATCATCTCGAAGACCTCTCCCTCGGGGGCAACAACGAAGGAAATGTCTGCTTATACCCACAAATGAGTGGGTTAAATAGTCTGTAGCGGTCGCCATACCCTCTCAGGCATAGCAACCATGGCTGGGCGAGGAAGAACGCATCACTATTGGTGCACTACTTGAGGTTTAATGCACGGCAGGAATGTTGCCACCCACACCCGGTTTGAAATTCATTTAACTGCAAATGCAAATCACCATTGTGTTAAAGAATGTGTAGGATCCGGCACAGCTTCTTCACATGCAGTGTCACATGATCCAATCAATGGCTTGACTCTGCATGGATAAATGATTCAAAAGGCTTTGTGGCTTGATAGTAGAGGTAGAGGTGACTGGATATGCCAGAGCTGGGCCCTTGGTTACAAAATCGAACGACTGGAAAAGGTCTTCTTTAAAAACTGCTTTTTATATTGTATATAAACAATATATTGTTTCTGAAACACAACACCTGACTACACTAAGCACAGCACGTTTTGATTTCCTTGACAACAATGTGAAATGCTGAATGTACTACTATACTATACTTCTAGTTAGCCAAAACTATATGCCAGCATGAAAAATACACGTTAGTACACACATTAGTGAGGAGTGTGTACTATGGGGTATCATTCATGCTGCCTGGGAGGATAGAGGAAGTCATTGTCATTATTTTGATTATATAAGCAACGTTTGACCGTATTTACATATTATTATCACACGTTATCTGAATACAGTCAGTAGTTATCACTTTGGAAATAGTAACGTAGATGTAGTGTGCCCTGTGAGGAGATAAGATAACAGTAACCACTGAAGAGGGGAATCGCACCAGCAGCCTTCTGCTGCGTGCGCAGCTTATCGTAGGCCTACTGCTAATTAAATCATGAATGGACTTTGGGGGGGATTTGTAAATACTTTGGAAAGGGATTATCCCCCCCAAAAAATCGAAGCATACAACTACGGATTGGAAATGCGGTCGACAATGTCAGACTCCCAGCACCTGCACTGCACATGCTAACATGTATTGGCCATGTAGCTCAACATTTTACCAACACATTATGCATTATGTGTAAAAACCTATACGCATCCATATGTAACCCATTGATATGTATTCAGTGTGCTAAAATGTATGGACAACTGCTTCATCTCTGCGTGTGTTTGATCCTGCACAGATCCCTTTGTTGTGACGTCAGTAATGGTGCACCATGCAGTCCACCATCCGCCGACTAATTACACTCAAGCCACACAGGTTATAAAACCGCTGACAAGACACAGAGGGCGAAGCAATTACTATTCGCGTCAAATGCAAAAAAACAACAACAATATAGACCAGATGATGTGAACAAAGACTAGGCCTGTGGGGTGGGGGAAGAAGAGAGAGGCACCCACCTCCCGGAGCTCCTTCTCGATCTGAACGGCGCGCTGCACGATGGCTCCCCGCACCGCGTACTCCACCTTCCTCACAGTGGGGTTCATGGTGTCGATGGTCAGCACCTTGGCCCATGAAGACACTCCATTCTCGGACATTTTCTCCTTGGGGTATCCGAGCCGTGTGGCGCTGAGTCCGGAGTGGGCTCTGTACCGCGTGCACGATGAATGGACGCCCGGAGGTGAATGTGCGACGGGCTGCTGCTGCACGCCGCTAGACACACGCGCCGTGTCGTTCCGTACACCCGCGAACAGACGGATATTCCCACGTGGGATTCTCTGTATCCGTGAGGCTGCCATTGTAATTCGAAAGCTTCAAGGGAATTCGAATCTCCTTGTCGCACCAACCTCTGAACTCTAGTGAACAACTCTCCAGCACTTAACTAAACTAACCCGCGCTGAACCTGAACCTTTGAACCTGGCACCGGCCGGGCGGGAGGTGTTCACTTCACAAACTAATATGCTACCGTGTAGAACACTGTAACGAATTTATCAACAACCAAACGGTCAGACGACTTTCGCGCTGACGGCAACATGTCTAAAAGCGAGCTAAGCGCCTCCTTGTGAGCGGTGTCCTCCCCTCCCCTCCCTCTAGCCGCGGCTCTCAGCAAACACCGTTATGTTGCCAATCAGCCGCGTCTCCGGTTACCCAGCGCTCAATGCTAGAGCAATGGATCCCCCAGCCTCGAGTGCTAACTTTTGTTTTAAATTACAGTACAGATGGGATAAGAGTTTGACATTTATTTACTCTGCCCATAATCTTAACACTAGCCCATATCATCTGTTTTGAAAAGGGGTTTCTTGCTTTTGATATTACATCTTAAAAGCAAGAATAATGCAAAAGGGGTGCCAAAAAGATGTCAACAACATCGCAGGAAGTTGAAACACAGAAGTGGATACCAGCCAGTTGGAAGGTTCAACATGCTTTGCATACTGCACACTGCATGTAAGACAGACTACTATAGAGAGAGAATGACCGGTGAGGGAACAAGGTCAGTGCTGTGTATAGCTGCTGGCTGCTATTCTCTCAGGGAGGTTAAAAATATTTTCCGTGTCAAGCACACATACTTATGCACGCAATCAAGCCATTACACACAGTTCAAACATATGGGCAACAGCATAGCAGTCATGACTTTGAATTACATGTGAGGGCTGTACTCCATGTGCCTTGGTAAGACATGATCACTTCTCAACCAACAACACGGCACAGTGCCACAATCATATGTGCACTTTTAAACATCCAATCAAAATCCAATCAATTTAAATGTCACTTTTCATACTAAACCCAATTACTCGCTAAAAGACGTGAGCTATAGTACAATATTGCTAATATCACTATGAGTCACTGTGATTCGAGTTTGGTAATTTTCATCACATTTAATGAATAATCCTTTCAATATGAATATGCATTGATATCCAGATACATAAAACACATAGTTTATGCTTGGGTTGACAGCACAGATAATCAAAGTGAAGGACAATTATTTGATATACATTGTATGACACATTAACAAAATAACAAAAAAACTACAAAATTAAATACTGGTTAATGACTAACTAAGGCACTAAAAGCCACACGGACAGGAACAAAATAAAAAATGTGAAGAGATAAGTGTAAGAGAAGGGTAAGAAAGGCCAGACACTGCCCTCACATGACACGTCTTAGGTTCTCGGTTCTCTTCACAGTGAATAATTCACTGTGTGAGTATATGTTCAACCACAGAAGTTTAGTTTACGCTGTTCCAATAATTGTTAAGTCACCTGCAGATATTTGCTTCTGCCTGGACACACAGTGAATTTACATACCCAGTGTGTGATGGCCAAACATAACAATAAGCAAACTACATTCATATATAGAATAAATACTATGGCTTTGCAGCCTTCCCTGCTTGAAAAGTAATAGATAGTCAGTCAGAAGCAATCGCTAGGCCAGATCCCATTGAAAATGCCCAGTAGGAGATGCTTTCTTTAGAACCCAGTGTCTGTCGTCACGGCCGAGAGGGTCTGCGTGGCAAGGTTCCTCAGGGCGAAGGTGGGCACCGACAGCGGTGTCAGCAGGAAAAGCTGGTGCTGAGGAGTCTGCAGACCGTAGCACTTGCACTCTTCCGTGACCAGGTAGCACTGCAAGGGCTGGTGGGGGAATCCGGCCACTAAGTCCCCAGAGGCGGCGCTGCTCCCCTGGGCCTTCTCCTCTGCCGGAGTGCCGGGAACTGGCGCCTCCTCCTGGCTGAAGTAGCGTGTGGCGGCGAAGACGTAGAAGAGCCTGAGCAGCTCCCAGCGGCGGGATTTGGAGGGCAGGGCGGGGTTGTCGTTGCCGTCGGCCCGCGCGCAGGAGACGGCGCGCCGGGCCTCGCGGTTCAGCACCAGCAGGGCCAGCACGTCGGGGACACGGAGGGACACGGCGCCGGGCAGGCAGCGCTCCCCGACGGCCAGGCAGTCCCTCAGCATCTCCGCCAGCGGGGACCAGTACTGCCGGACCAGGTCGCTCTGGGCCTTCTGCAGGGAAGGGGCGGGGCCACACAGCACGCACATGTCGGCCCCCGGGAGCAGCTGGAAGCGGAGGAGGCGGTGGGCCACCGTGGGGCTGCCCTGGGGGAGGAACACAGGGTAGTCGCAGGAGGCCGAGCCGGAGGAGGAGAGCATGCGCATCAGGGCAGACAGCAGGATGACCTCATGCGGTGCCAGGCGCCACCAGTTCTCGGTGGCGGCGGCGACGCGCCCACAGACCACCAGGCAGCCGAACTCGCTGTCCACGGACCGGGCGAAGCCGTCCACCGCCTCCTGGACCAGCGCGGGGTCGGGGGGCAGCAGGCAGTCGGCGCAGTGCGTCAGGTTTCCCATGATGCCCGGCTGCCCGTCCTCCAGCAGCTGATCGATGAGGCCGAAGCAGGAACGGAGCTCCTTCTTCAGCCTCTCCACGTTCCTCATGTGGGTCAGCTCGTCCCGGCCCAGCACCAGCACCATGCAGTGCCAAACGTTCTCCAGCAGCCTCTCCAGGAAGAGCTCCTGCCCCTTTACATGGCCTTCACCACCGGCTGACCCGTGTCCTCCGTTGACGGCGATGAGCATGACGCTGTCGTGGAAGGTGCGCCACACAACTCTCCCGCCGCGGTCGGTCTGACAGCTGGACAACACGACGCCCTGGCCGTCCCCGAACATGTGGACGCCGTTCAGGGAGCCGATGACA
Source organism: Gaidropsarus macrophthalmus (assembly GCA_027123715.1). Lineage (NCBI taxonomy): Eukaryota > Metazoa > Chordata > Actinopteri > Gadiformes > Gaidropsaridae > Gaidropsarus > Gaidropsarus macrophthalmus. The sequence continues at coordinate 10,143,123 of JAOTIX010000132.1, forward strand.
GAGAAGGGGAGCTGCTTCGAGGCGCCCCGTGTGAACAGAGGGACGCCGCTGTTGGCGGTGAGGCAGAGGATCTGCGTTGAGCCATCCCGAAGCATCATCTCTCATGACACTGTTGGAAAGAATGATGAGATACATGAAGATATGTAGGTAAAGAAAGTATACTGAAGCAATGTTGTTGCAAATATAGGTTAGCCTCGAGATTATTCTTATTAAATATCAACTTAGTAGAATTACCTGAATTTGGCTCATCTCATTTCAGACCTGACAAACTCATCTGATCGATGGGACACGGTGGCGTTGTGCAATCTCGGTACATTGTGTGACACAATGCGAGTCTGTTCGTCGTTTGAGTATAGAAGTTAGCTTATTGTGGTTTGGACCAGTTAAGTTTGGACTACTTTCCTAATGGATGTATCGTGACGTTCACTAACTGGAGCTCCAAGCGACTTGTGTTTCCACAGCAACTTCTGTCCACGCCGGTCACATGACACCTTGGTATATTTTTCTGCCTTAATAAAATCAACCCATGGCATAAAAAAAATCATCAAAATGTTTTCAAATCATTCAACGCTTCCCGGGGTTTAACTATGAACACATGACTGATCTTACAATGGAGTTCGAATACCAACAATAATTGTATTTTAGTCATTCCGTTTTCCTGACTTCCGTATTTTGAGTCTCGCGATACTATCGGATTTCCCACTCACATCTTCAAATATTCGCGTCCCTATTGGCTGACAGTACTTGGGGCCCGAGACAGGATATGCTCAATGTTTGACGCCAGGGGCCGCTACTGAGAACGCTGAGTTGATTGTTGGAAATATTCAGTAGCCTATACAAAAATGTAGTTGAATCCAAAATAATGCAGTAAAGAACCACACACAGCTCTTTATCGAGTTTGAAAAGGTAGTAATGATGGAGAAAAAGGAGAAAGAAACACAACAATGCAACTGATTTGAGAGAGTAGTAAAGAATGTATTTTAATCCTTAAATACAAAAAAGTCGAACATTGATGGCTAAAATAGAACGTTAGAAAAGGCACAATAATTTAATTGAAAAAAAAAATTCACACTGTGCCATGAAAATAAAACCGTCTTCTCCTCGGGTTGAAAATAGATGGCAATTTTGACACGATTTCATCTTTAATCGACAAAAAAGAGATCACGTGGCAGTATTATAATGGCTTGACATGAAGAGCAGTGTTGAGGTCAACTTTTCCCTGTAGCACTTAACAGAAGGCCTGTGGAACATTCAAAGTTATATTTGGATTAGACATAACATTTAGTTTTGCTAGTACATAACTATTTATGAATGCTTTCATTATCAGTTATCCAACCTCTACACAGAATATCAATACCCCAGTAAAATGGTGCTAATTGTTGACTTTGTAGATTATATATATCCTGACATTGTATTTATAATACACACATGGACTGGGAGGAACATTCTTAGTGTAACATTTATACATCTGTGCCACATTTGTAATTTCTATGAATCATAAAATAAAATAAAAATGGGTGGGCATGTTGGACCATAAGAAAACCTACCGATGAATGCAGTGGTCTCACAAGAAGGAACAGACTTTCTGTGGTCTGAAAGGGTTGGTGCTGGACGACACGCCAGTCAGCAGGGGGTCCTGCAGAGCATTCTGCATGCAAAACTGTTGAAGGTCGGCCGCAGCTTGGGACACCTGTAAAGAGAACGAACGTGATCCACTAAAGCCTACATAGACCTAGACTTTACTTTATTGTCATTTAGTATACAGCATGTGCATACATTAAACGACATTTCGTTGCTTTGGCTCACCAAGCAACGGAGTGGACACAAGGCATAATTAAAATATTCCCAGAATATAGAATGTACGTATAATTTCAAAAGGTAAAAACGATTAAATGTATGTAAAAACGATTTTAAAAGAATACGGATGTCAAATAAAAGTAAACACTAAACGAAGGGGATCTCATTTCAGTCGATAGCCTACATCATGTCGGTGGGTGCACACAGGGGGCGCCTTAGGGGGGGGGGTTCAAGGAGTGGATACAAAATACTGCATTACACCGATCCGGGATGTCAATCACGCTACAATGTATGTAGACACTGTTGACGCGACGCTGTTGAAAATTCGTGTTCGTCGTAACGACACACAGAATCGAAAGGACGTCCACCTTCTCCGTTCGAGTCCCACACCCTTCTTCTTTTCCTGAGCGGCGTTAGCTGCTAATGCCCACCTCGTTTAGCGGATCGTTTCCAGGTGTTATCGGTCATTTCGGAGGATTCAACCATTACCTTCACTCGGTTTATGCTCGCCTCGAAGCGTAGCTGCTGCACGATTTTCTTCATGGCGACGAGGTTTGAAGAGCTGGACATGTTGACGGGTGGATGTAATGCTGTGCGGTGCGATACTTCTCTAGCTAAAGAGATACAAGTCTCGGGGACAAAAAGCAAAAGATGATGACATCCGGATTCCGGTTATTTTTTGGGTGCAGTACATGGTCAAATTCACTAGGGGCAGATCAACGGAAGAACGAGTCTGCAACAAGTGGATAATAAATACAAAAACCTTTATTGCACACGTTGCTCATCATACGGATGTGATATTCCTCATTGGGTTCCATTAAAATAATCTTCAATAAAGTCTTGAAGTAAACAAATAATTCAAGATGGGGTAAATGGAGTGTTCTTGAAATCATCAGATGGGTGCTTTGAAATAGTCTTGTCCATACAAAATTAAATACTGGTTTATGATTAAAGTGCTCTCCTCTGTGATCAAGCTTAGTGGAAGATCCATGACTGAAAATGTCAGTAGCAACTTTAGGCAGTGTGGATGGCCTATAATATGTAGTCTGCCAAGCCATTTGCTAATTGTTCTCCATAAATTAGGAGTCCTCAGGGGGGGCTGTCATCATCTTTATCCAGAGAGAAGAAAGTCCGGTCTCTACATCGGACACTGTGCGATGATTTCCCAAACGTTTTCTCTGCCTGAATGGTGGTGGACTCCTGCCAGCTCCCTCGTTTTGAGTGTCTGGATTAGAGAGAGAAAATGGTTACAAAACAGAGTAAAGCAAAACAGTCAAATACTGATGCAATAGTTGGTTTCAAATGGAATATTTGGATTCCATAATTTTGGACTTATTTAAACATTCTCCTACAAATGTAGAGTGGATAATTGAAACAGATCTTGATGATCTTATAGACAGATATACAGACAGATCCAGATCTTATAGACAGATATATCTTCTAGACAGATATACATCAATAACCATGGCAACGACTAGAGGGATGCAACACACCGAGGGTTGGGTATAAGATTCATCGTGCGGTATAGTTCTGTTGTGGATGGCACGCCCGCACTAATGGCAGAAGTAGGAGTTGAGAATGCGGCGTAGGTGGAGGACTTGGTCAGTTTGGCTGGTGTGTAAGTACGCTGCGACTCCGGCTCACTTCCTGCAGGGAACACAACGCTAATATTAGCACATTTGGTGACATCAGACAGTTTGGGACATCGTTTTCCTCAAGCAGGTAAATTGCAGATAATAAGTAAGCACATGTCCAGTTAGTCATGATTGAAGATACCCAAACAGTACGGTCACAGCGAGCACTCACTGATCGATAAGGCACTCTGGGAGTCAGACAAGGAGTATCTCTTCCGGTCCGCGAAAGGGGTCATGTTTAGGAATTGATTCTTGAGCCAGGCAGCACGGTCCTCTTCGAATAATTTCTTCTATCGGACACAAAGGGATAGAGGGAGGATTTACAGTCAAGCCGCAGGTCGATTGATGTAAACAAATGCTCATCGTGTTGTTAGGTCAACATGGATGGAATATTTTTTTGGGGCCAAGTCATTGGGTAGAATCACTTCAGTTCACACTAGATTTTGACCAGGTGGTTGATTAGTTAGATAAATCAAGAGTGGCATATGTTGGGTAATCGCCATAAATAAATGGCTAAAAAAATGCTACAAATCTGTAGGCCCTCGAATATCCGTTTACCAGCTACACCAAAAATACTGCGATATCCGATTGTTTCCTGAGATCGTTTGGTGAATTAAGCAGCACAAGGGATCTCTCTGGCCATGTTACCTGTTGCCGTGCAGTTATTAAAGGGCTATAGCCTAAACCTGAGGTTTATCGTACGCTTACCTCGCGTCCGAGTCGTATCGCAGCCTCCGTGAAGTTGGTCCTCTCCCTCCCAAAGTTCCTCTTCTGCTCCTCAAAGAGCCGCCACTCCTCCTTGAGGCGTTCCTTCTCCTCCAGAGTGTAGCAGTCCTTGAGGATTTCGTCGTCAAATGAGGTGTACAGGTGTTGCTGTTGTGGGTGGGCGGGCCGGTCAAGGGAATAGGCATTAAAAGGCTGGTTGGATCATTTAACGGTGACAAAAAGGACTTCAGGACAAAGCATAGCAAAACTGGTTTGAACACCCATGCTCATTTTATTTTTAATTCAAGTTTGGAATTATTTTTATTTGAGTTTAACCATGTCATTTTTGTTGAATGCATGAATGTATACCTGAATTTCCCTCAGGATGAATAAAGTATCCATCTATGCTCGGACATAAAAAAGCCTTAAAGTCTGTTGCGGCCGTCAACACGAGGCAGAGACGGAGCAGCGCATGGCCCACCTGGAGCAGCTGCTGCTGGGTGTGGATGAAGTCCCTGCACTGCTGCACCTCCAGCCTCATCCTCTGCCTCTCCTCCTCGTAGACCTCCCGGGGCACCGTGTCCTCGGCCCCGGGCCGTTGCTGCTGCTGCTGGGCCAGAGACACTAGGGAGGAAACAAGAAAAAAATGCAAATTCTTAAATAAAAAAAAAGTGTACAAATTCAAAATCAACAGACACAAAACCGAAGAGGCTGCATTAATGGATTGGTATGATATTATGATCAGTAAGTAATCCTGCATGCACATGCTCTGAATCGATAATATAGACAAGCTGACCAAAAGGTATTGAGATTTGATCAAATTGACACCTCGGAAGGAGAGTTGCCCTCCATTGTCAAGGCGCTCTGATCAGCCCGTGTGCCCAGCAGCGGTACCTTGGCTGTCCAGTTTCTCCATGTGGTTCTTCAGCCTCCTCCACTGCAGCCTGATGCTGTTGGTGAGCTGCTCGCGGGCCTGCTCACAGGACTGCTCCAGGTTCTCCCCACTGCACTTGGACGCCGCCAACTCCTCCTCCCCCTCCTTCTCCCCCTCCTCCTCCCCCCTCTCCAAAGCACTCTGATGGGAAAAAAGAGATGCAAGATGTACAATATCAATGGCCTCCGTCAGAGTAAGGGTCGTCATTGAGGATCATTTTCAGAGTTGATGAACAACCAATGGTTGACAAATTCCACATTAAACAAAGCGTAAAATAAAAAACGTGTTGCTTATTAATGGTTTAATAATCTGAAAGAAAAAACAAGAAAAGAAACCACAATAAGCATTTAGGAAAATATATATTTTTTATAATTCCCATGTAGACACATGAAATGATTAAAACGTGAAATTGCTCAAAATAAACATCCCGTCAATCGACCAATCAGAAGAGACTACCTGCTCTTTGCTCTCGTTGCCGGGCAGCCCTGTGGTGCGGGGCTTGTGTGGACTCAAGATGTACATCATGTCCCTCTTCATCTGCTGGAGGACCTCCTTCAGCTCACTGTTCTCCAGCATCAGAGACTGCTGGCGAGCCTCGTAGTCGTTCAGCAGAGACTTGTACATGTCTCCCTCGTGGCTGGAGCAGAAGAAGAAGAACCAATGACGTCATCACCAACTGCTGGGACATACACAGGATCATTCGGCCCAAAAAAAAACAGTTCTACCTGGTTCCAGCTTTCCCCGTTTTCCATTGGATTCTTTTTCCGTCCGATCGGCCCAGGTAGTTCAATATATCCATAGCTGTTGCAATTGATCAGAACCCAAAGCATAAGAACACACACACACGCACACACAAATAAGAGATGGTTGACGAGCTGCCATTCGACCTAGTTTCTTGTCCCGTTTGTCAATCAGCAGTTGACCCAGCCGCTCTTTAAGCTTGACACACTCCCTCTCCTTCCTCTTGGCGTCGTGGTTGTACTGAGAGGCGCGGCTGGCGATGATACTCTGGAGCTTCTGGATCTGTCAAGGGCAGACACCCATAGATCGGTCCAATGTGTACACACACCGCTACGCAAGAAGCTGTAAAATCAAAAGGGAAGAATAGGAGGAATGTCCAAATGCAAACCTCCTCCTTTTCAGATTTCAGGCAGCTCTGCAGAGTCTTGATTTTGAGCTGTAGCTGTCGCTCCGTCTCATGCAGTCCAGACTTCTCCCTCTTCAGAAGCTCCAACTGATCCTGGTGGTGCAAGGGCCAAGGCATTTGAGGAAATGCAGAATGACACACCGGGTTCACAAGCAGTTTTACGTCCTTGGACCAACCATCTTCACAGACTCTCCGTTCTTTGAAACACGCACACACACACCTTGAGCCTGTAGTTGCCGTTCTGCAGGTGGTCCAGGGAGCTGGAGGTCCTCAGCTGTTCCCGCTCCAGCTCCTCCAGGGAGCGCTGGCTGCGGCGCTGCGCCTGCAGCAGCTCATACATGGCGTTCAGCGTGGGCACGGCGTGCAGCGCAGCGTCCTCGGGAGACGCCAGACTGCACATGGAGGAGAGGCCCAGCGAGACCAGCTCCTGTTGCGACGGGGGATGAAGGAACCATGGGGAGTTTGACTCAAACTCGTCACAGATTAAAGCAAGAATTGAGAAAACGACAGAAGCACAGGTACCTGGTTGATGTACAAAACGCATTGTGGCACGTTCCCGTCAATGCAGAAGGCACTGACGACGTTGTGGGAGCTTTTGGACACCGGCATACAGCTGGAATACAGTGAATCATAGTTTGTTCTGGAGGGGGACAGAGTCCCCCTCGATATACTTGAGATCTCATGGTTCTCTGAAAAGGAAAAGGAGAGAGAGAGAGAGAGAGCAAACAATTGACTGTTTGCACTGAAACGTGTTCGATTACGTAACACAACACGACACTCCTCCTTCAGAAGGCAACTGAATTTAGGTTACAGCTTTGAAATGGGAACACGAATATAGGGCACACGGAGCCGATTTGGGAATACAGCCATGGTCCTTTCTATTTCCAACCTAGCCTGGTTACGAGTGCGTTGAAGAGGCACAGCCACATACCCATAGATACCCGTGATGGTGCAGTCGTCCACCAGTCTCCCATATCACAGAAGGGTCAGGACACAGGCCCAGTCATCAGTTACCACTGATCCTGGGGGTGGATTAAGAGTCGTGCGGCGGATTGGAGGGAATTCGCTGGAACGGAGCCCTGAAATCAGCCACGACATCATCGGGGATAGATAATCTGGGTTGCCATTCGACACAGGAGTGTACTATCCGACAGTTGAAGAAGGGTTGTGTGGATTAACGCTGGGAAGGCCAACATGTAATTAATCAAATTAGCCAGAGAAAGAAAGTATTATACAACTGTGAACCCAGGCACCTACCCATTCATGTCAAAACAAGACTAACCTGCAAGGCCACTCCCACTCAAAGCTATTGTACAACTATCTATACTCCTATTCGTACAGGAACTTACACATTTTAAAATGCATAATCTATGAAATAAAGTCGTATGGCAAAATACAAATGAGACAAACGGATGCACCTACAAATCATGCGTTATGTTCATTAGCCGCTTCTCCAAGTCAAGTATGCGCAAATGTGTTAAACTTTGGACACACTTTAACTAGCTCTCCCCTTCTAATCTCTTGAGCAACACAGCAGCCATTCGTTATCTATGAAAACATGCAGTCTACTTATTGAAAAATAAATTCCTTCATGCAAGTCAGGCTTTAACACATTTTAGTCCCCTTTAGCATGTCATACAATTAAAGCATCGTACCTTGCTGTAGAGACACAAGATGAATGCATGTGCATGACTTCATTGAACGTGTGGCTCATTATTAATCATTAGATATAAAATAATCATAATAATAATAATAATAATAATAAATTGTATTTGTAGTGTTCTTTATATCCGCCGATACCAAAGGGCTACCGGTTAAAAGCAATTTGTGTTCAAAATTCAATTTAAAAAGAAAAAAGCGTACGATGAACACCCACAGCACTGTCCGCACTGTTAGCTAACACGGACAGAGGACAACATGTTCACTCGGATTACAAATAATCCCACATTGAACTCGATATCCAACATGAAATACAAATAGAATCGACAACACGAGTTATCCACTATCTCTCAAACACAGCGATACAACCTGACACTTCATCACATCGCAAAACAAAAAGTCTGCGTTTTACCTTCGTCTGTCCAGCGGCGGCAGACATCGTCAAGGTGCGGACTCGGAGAGCTGATTGTTTTGAAGTGGATTCCCGTGCTGGCGTCCGACTAAACACCTCTGTCATTGGAGGCTGTGTTGCTAAGTAACCAATAACTGATAAGGTCATTGGCTGGAAACCAAGCGCGAGAATGTTATGCAAATATGCAGCGCCCTCAGGTGTTATGTGATGGGACACAGACACAGGTGTTTTTTTTTTGTGCTCTTTTTACAGACAGCCTGAAGTATTTTCAGACAGCCTGAAGTATTTTCCAACTCCTTTGCATTAATAACAAACAACAAACACTTGTACATTTTATTTGTACAATGGCCTATGTACATATTTATTTACATATCATTAATAACGCCTGAAAAGACAACAAACGCCTTTTGGCATGCAGAGAGACTCCCATCACTTTTCTTACAGCTAAAAATTACTTCATTTGTGTCACAAAAACAGTGCCATCAAGTAAGAGTCATTACGTGTGTGTATTCTAATGATGTGAACTTGCTTGACCCAAGGCGAACATATTCATTAAAATATCTGAGAAGGGCCTTGCAGTATCGTTCATCCAAAGCAGGCACAGCAGGAAGCGGTCTGGTTATCAGTCAGATAGTGGCCCGATTCAGGATGGTCCCGGCATTCTGCTATAAAGGCCTGGAGCTCCGACACTGGGATCTTGTCTTCCTGGCAACTCTAACAAAACAACAACATAGTTTCCATTAAATACGTCATCATTGTGGACAACAGGACATTTAATAACCCGTCATTAAAGCAGCACTTGCGTAAACAGTCCTTCCACATATCTCTAAGTAGGACGTTGGCCTCTGAAGAGAAACGGTGACCCGTTATGGAAGCACCTTGATGGTCTCGTAGGTGTCGGTGATGAGGGCGATGAAGAGGCTGAGCACCATGTAGATGAACAGGGAGATGAAGGTGTAGAGGTAGACCCGGCTGAACAGCCACACCATGTACGTCTTGTCCCTCATCTCCTTGAAGGTGGCGTACATGTCGTCCCCGTTGATCAGCGAGAAGAGGCAGTCGGTCACCTTGTCGAAGGTTCGGAACTGGACGGAATTTCACTTGGATGACTGTACGTGCTGCTACGGGTGTTTAACCGGTGGTACGATCCTATAACCTTTCCAATGTTTTAAAATGGTGTCTTACAACCCCCCCCCCCCCCCCACACACACACACACACACACACACACACACCCCATCCCCATACATTGCACTACTACACTGCACATATTTATATTCTGAACACTGTACTATGGGTATGTTTGGCGTACTTTGTCGTGGTAGGGGCCGAGAACGATCCAGCCGCAGAAGCAGTATCCCAGGTAAATCATGGCGGCGCAGCAGGAGAACCGGATCACGTTGGGGAATGCTGCCCTCAGGGTCAGGATGAGGATCTGAGGGAAACATGATATGTGCATTGCTGATGATGATGTGACTATGTGGTGCCCTCTCATTATTAGTCATAACAAGTGGCAGCGGGACAGTGAAGTGCTAAGAGAGTCCCTTCACATTGTAAACAAGCGTCTACCTCATCATTTACTCGTGTTGAATTGTGGGTAAATAGAGAGTGAAAGAAGACAGAGTTCATACATTGTACTTCTTGAAGAACCCGAGGTATCGGATGACCCCAACCCAGACCAGCATGGTGGCGGTACCAAGCAATATGCTGCACACATCATAGTTGGTCAGGAACTATAAAGAAACAATATATACATCAGACAAAAGGTAAACAACTGTAAAACGTGCCCCCCCCCCCATAATTGGGCCTTGATTGATGAACTGTCAATTATAGACTTGTAAATAAAGTATGGCTTTACTATTATGCAATGTGCTGTCGGAAATAGCCATACCTTAGTCTGAATTCCTATTTTCAGGAGGGACCCTGCAATGGTCAGGGTGTCACTCAAAATGATGAGGATGTACCATCCGTTTACAAACTCCATGCGATCTGCCCAGAGCACAGTCTTACTGAAGTAGGTTTGGAAGAACGTATTAAACTCCTGCAGCCAAAACAAATCAACATGCCATACAGCATGTTCAGACACTCAGACATCAATTGCTCATGAATATGGATTTTCTTTGGTTAATAGGTTGAATCTGTGTATATGCAACTTCTTCCAGTATAAATATTGTAAGTGACAAACATGCATGCATTATGGTGTGAGTGCCCAAATAAGCCTGCTATATATATAAGGGAATAATATTAGATGTGTATTTTGGATATTATTATCTTTGCAGGATGATAAGATACTGGCAGCTTGTTTTGGACACAAATACCCTTATATAACGGCCTCTCCTCTGTGATAAACCATAAAGGCACCAGGCAACCATGTTTGGCCACCACCAGTCTACTATAATTAGTGTTCGATTGCAACAAATCAATTCTCGGTGAAGCAAAAACCCAATAAATCCACTTGCTGGGCGCAACTCACAAACTGGAGTTGGATGCCATTTCTCACAGAGCGAGAGCAGAGGATGAGAGAGGTGATGCAGGCCGTGATGACCACAGAGTCAAACATCAGGAGCAGGTAGTCATTGTTCCCCGCTTGGTAGACCACAAATGAGAGGAACTGTCAGTTTTGGTGGATTAGATTTAGATACAATATCTAGTAAGAGCATCATTGTTACACATGTATTTATATTGTCTGACTGTTTTTCAGTGTTTGAAAGTTTGTATTTACAGTTTGGAATACTTACAAGTGCCTGCTACCTTCCCCTCTTTGCATTCATAAATTCCAACATCATTTATTATTTCCGTTTTTATTCTACCGCTGTGGGCATGGTTGTTAAACATGATCTGTAGAAAGTAGACACAAGCATCATTACTACTGTATATACCGTTTATAACTTTATCTTATTTTTTATCTTATTGCTGTATTTTATATTAGTAGTTTAATTGCTCTTGTTTTATATTATATTAGTAGTTTACTAGACTTTTCTTTCTTTATTATA
>JAOTIX010000132.1:10209254-10223866 GCA_027123715.1 Gaidropsarus macrophthalmus
TTTATATCTATATCTCTCTCTCTCTCTCTCTCTCTCTCTCTCTCTCTCTCTCTCTCTCTCTCTCTCTCTCTCTCTCTGTACTCTCAACCACACTATCTCTCTCATTTACCAGTCTCTTTATTCCTTAAACAACCACTAAAATGGCATTATATAGACGATGTTTACATATACATATATATATATATCCATGCTATGTAAATCCATACTTCAATCTAAATCCTTAATTCAACCTCATTACTTTAATCCAGATTAGCTATTGTAATGCTATGCTGGAGTACAAGTACACCCTATGTATAATGTGTTGTATCACATTGATACACCAACACTCTAAATGAATTTACCGAATACTAAACAATTTACTCATAATCGGAGGCAAGATAGAAAGCCTAAGGATGTTCATCTTTGTGCAGTTATGGAGGTCGTTGTGAGTGTCATCACACCACTGACAACATGTTTCGATTTTTTGTTGTTGACGTCACGCTGAGAAACCATAACAACGGATCGCGCCCCAGGGGAGCTGACCTTCCTCCAGCCTCTGGGACCGCTGAGGGTCAGCCAAAGAACGAGCAAAACATTATTATTGTGTGTCTGTTTGTGTGTGTGTGTGTGTGTGTAAGCACACAACAAAAGGACACCCCGGCACATCTTCTAGTTAGCATTCTGTAGCGGTCAGATGGGACCAGTAGGACATCTCAGCAGCGCGAGAGAGATGCGAGGATCAGTGATACTCCATCAAACACCTCAAGGCCTGAACAAGAGAGTGGTGAGGAGGAGACAAGTGGAGAGGAGATGGGAAGAAAGGAGGAGACAGCGAGAGACTAGGACAGGAGGAATAGAGAGGGAAGGAGAGAAGAGGAGATCAAGGCATCACAGTGACGACGGTTGATGATTGCGTTTTGCACCAGTATGACAGCGTAGCGTGAATATTTTGGTCGTCTAATCTGTATTGGTGGAATGTGTCTCACATGGCCGAGTCAGACTGAGTCAGACTAAGCTTCCTGTGAGGCTGTGAGTGCCCTGGACAATCAGTTGTGCACAGGATCAAACGGCAATCCCCCCACAAGAGAGCTCCGACCTGTAGGTAATAGCCACCTGCTCAGCATGCAGCAGACTTCTGACTTGGCCTTCCTGTTTTTAAATCACTTCTCCATGAGTCCTGGTGTCAGAGGAAATGAACCCAGCGTTTTGCATAAGATAGCCACTTGTAACGAGGTAAGCAAATTATTAATGTGAATATATGAATGAAGTCTATACCACTATGCAGTTTGCTCACAGGCAGGGTATACTCGAGGGACGTGGAGGGAATGTCCAGTTAGCCAGCGGCGTTCTTAGGATAATACGTCTCCCGGTGTCAAGGTGCCTTTCATGCGTCGTGCCTCTGTGGTCATGTGACATGGCCATGAGGAGGCGCTAATGCACATAAGGAGAAAGTGGAAACAATTTGCTCTTCGTTGATTTCGCAGATGCTATTATCCAAAGCTAGTTTACCGTGAAGGACATTTTAGATTATAAATATGTTAGATTCATTTAATTGATGAGCAGGTCAGGGGTTAAAGTATTTTACACATGCTTTCCTGACAGAGGGACATTCAATGCATTGCTCTTCCTTCTTCTTGTTCTTCAAACTCAACAAGTCTGAAATTAAGTTCTACTAACCTAAATTATTAAAGTTCGTAAACATGTTGGTTTGTTTATTCATGTCGTCCTGCAGCACATTCTCCTAGATAGACCAAAGGACTCTTGTATGAGGAATACTCATGAGAGGTACACATATTTTACAACATGACACTATAACAACACATTTAGATTTTCCTTGGGTTTTTTTAGGACATAAAACAGGAAGACAATATTCAGAGGGCAAGTATGGTTTGTTTAAAGTTGCGTAATAGGTGATTCAAACCACCCCCATGCAGTTTTTGTCTACCATTGTCACATGGCCTACACTGAAAGGGGCTGGCCGCCATCTTTTTTATCGCTAGAAACGTTGCTAAGCTACAGGCTGCTGAACACCGGCTACATGCTTTGTGATTGAATTATATCATTCCACCCGGGAGAGATGGAAGAGCAAATGTCACAGAAATCAATCTGACATTTTGCAAAAATAAAATCAAATCCAGATGTTTCAGTTAAATTATTCACACAATGTCGTCGTTTGTGTAGACAAATATCTACACGCTCTCGTCACTACGGACAAACCGTTGAAGACAAATCGGTCGATATCGATGTGGGCAGAAACGTCTCTCTGTTTACATTGCGTTCTGCACCTGTCCATCAGGTGCACCTCAAGACCTTCTCCCTTACTGCCATCTGCAATCACTTCCTTCCTCTCACCTGAGCCTCCCACCTCCACAGCATTCCCTCGTTGCTCTCATTAGTGACATTGTACTTAGTTCTTTCCTGGGTAGTTTCCAGAACTGAGATTTTGATTTGACATTTTTCCTCTTGAAGCCCTTTTGTTACATGTTAATTTGTTAAGAGATGAATATAACAGGCTTGGGAGATGAGCGTGACGTGTCCTTTGACATGTCAGACATCATTGGGGATAGGATGACTTATCGTCTGTCAGGGAGAAAGAATCCCAAACAAAAACAGGTCCCTTTCGGCTACGCTGAACGGCTGACAGGGAGCCAGCAAAGCAGACAAAGACGCTGACGTGGTAAGAAATGAACACTTGAAAAGAGTTCTGAGTTGACCTGTTCAAAAACAAAAGATCTGCGGTACATTGTGTGTGCTTTAACATAAGGCACCAGGCCTCAGACCCCAATTGGGTATACTGATGATAGATTTGGGTGGAGCTAAAGCAAGTAAAAAGCCTGTGAGGTGAGGCAAGGTGAGGCAAGAAAGGCTTTGGTTCACTAAAGATGCCATTTTTCTTTCACCAAAACCCATGTTGATGTACATTGATAGCCTCAGGCTAGCAAATAGCATGATGGCCACATATTCCACAATGAGTTGTTCTGTATGCTCTACTTCTATTCAATTGTAAGACTATAAATACCAAATATGTATGTATGAAATACATATAAGTATTATAATAATACCACTATTATTATTTTTGTAATTGATAATTAATATTTCGTTTTCTAATATATAGATTTTTCAAACCAAATATCCCTTCATTTAGTCCCACTACCACCGATGTTGACAAACGGTTCCCTCTGTCTCTGGTATCTAAAATGACCTATAAAGGCCAAACAAAATAGACTGGAGCATTGAAGTTGGCCTATTTAGCATAAAATGGTATATTTTCCTTTGGAACTGGGGACAGTGAAAGCCTTGGTTAATAGCTGCCGGGGTGAGTCCCCATTAGGTCAGAACAGAGGGTTCCAGCATGCTTATCACCGGGACTGTTGTCTCTGGTTTTTTTTTCAGATTTCAGTTGGAAATTAAGGAGAAGCGATTACGTGACCACACTGATAAGCATGTAATTGGAGCAGAAACAACGTGTCTTCTGCACATGAATGCTGTTTTCATGCAAAACTCAATGTACTTTCCTAAAGAGGGCTTATTGGTCAAGACATGGGAACAGGAACCGCTTGTTTCTCTGGCATGAGGGAGCATCTCATGCATCCTTGGACACAATTATAAAACGTGCTTCTATGAATGAATTATTTACAGACGCGAACGGGTTATGTACAGATATTAAGAGAGACCCAAGGTGTAAGATCGCAATAGCTGTGTTCCCAGTACGCAGTGGCAGACATAACTGCTATGCTTGCAGCTGAAGTAGGCAGTCTTAATTATTTATTCTTGCAAATTACAATGAAGCAAACCAACCAGGATCAGGACATACTGTAGTTAACTTCACAAAACAAAACCAAGAAAATAAAGAATGATATATTGATTATAATTGTGGAATAGAAAAAATACATTTGATTAACAGTACAAAACCAAAAGAAATCGGTGGTGTGTGGTAAACGCACTCTTGGGATCAAACTTAATGAAGCTTGATATGAATCACTTGTTCTAAATTAGGGGTCGATTCTATTAACCTCACAACGTTTTGTCTACATCTGAATCACAGACACATTTGTTTAGTTTGTGTCTGTCTGTGTGTGGGTGGCTTAAGCATATGAAGGAGATGATCATTAACAGTAACTAATAACTACGTAGGGGATGTGAACATTGCATTTTTTTAGCAGTTCAGGATTTTGGACAATTGTAAGTCTTTGCATACTAGGCTACTATGCAGCACTCTATATCTATTAGATGGTAATTTGCGGCCTAACAATATACATATGCATATAGAGTGGTTATTTGTCATCCTCCTGAGAGATGCACAGACCATACAGATTTGTGTAGGATCGACATCATTAGGCAGGCCATGCATGCTCACCTTGTATAATACCACTGTTTAGACGTGGCCTTTAGCACCAAATACGTATGGATGAATACACTCTTTGGTCTTGATGCCTTCATGGGAAAAATGCACATATAGTAGAGATAATGTGTCCATTTATTGAGCACAGGTTCAATCACAGGTTAAAGCAATTAACGTTACCACTTGGAGCAAAAACATTTAACTACATGCATTATGTCCTCTAGAACTAATCATAATAACTACCGCACTACTACAACATTTTCCATTCCACTGTTTTGCAAATTGCGAGTATATTTCGTTGCCACAGGGCAATCATTAAATATTTCAGATAAGAATTGCGTCTCTTGACATTTCTGACTAATATACTTGCAAAAATGTTTTTTGTGGCTTGATAATTGCCACAGGGGTAATGTGCTGGAGCAGAGTTGTTAGTTTGGCCAGTAATACAAAATGAAAGGTTTTCTTTTTTTCCATTATTTATGGTAAACCAAGATAGTATGTATTGGTAGTTCTGTTAGTTTTGTTTCCATACACAAATCTCAGCATAATTTCTTTTTGGATCCAGCATCTGAAGTAGCCAACATGTAGGCCTATCTGTTCTTACTTGATAGTTTGAAAGAAACTCTTTTTTTAAAGCTCTTTATTAAAGCTTAAAATAATAACAGTTGTCATCAGGGAAGGAATATGTGACATGTGACTTATGAAAGTTACCAAACATGGTACAAGGAGTAATTGCACCAAATTCCTAAGTGCTACTGAAGTCCTCAATCAAATAATGCGAAACAAGAAATCTCTTGGAACGTGGGGACTTTTATGTCAAATCAAATGCCCCCTAACTACGGATAGCAATATGGGTTGAATAAATATGCCTATATTCAAATAGCCATTGCTGTATCTCCTTCCAGAGGTATATTCCAGACAGGCAGTTGTTTGCACAGAGCTCTGTGGCACATTTACAAGCTTTTTACAGTTCAACGGCGACATCGTGCGGCCATACCTTTAGTTGCATCTTTTAAGTGCAGTGCACTTAAAGTGCATATGTAATTATTCGGTGAACACAATAATTTAGTAGATGACCATAGAGCATGGCACGCTCCCGATCAGTATAATATTCAGGACTGATGCTAATGTGAGAGTGCGAGGCCTTAGAGCAGTGGTTTTAAATGGGGGTACGTGTACCCCTAGGGGTACTTTGGAGTAATGCAGGGAATACTCAGAACATTTCTAAAAAGGTGTTAATTTTTAAAGTATTGGTTATAGACAACTCTAAAATAATCCCACGTTAATAAAATCAGTTCAATCTGGACACTCACATACAAGTTTAGTGACCAATATAAACTGTGGGTATTTGCACCCTTTTAATGCTCATGTTTATACTGCCAAATAGAACGCACATTATTTATTTATTTGTTCTCTCCAAAAAATGTTGTAGGGGGTGCTCAGCTGAACAAATATCTTAGAGGGGCTACACTAGAAGAAAAAGGTTGAGAGCCACTGCCTGAGACGCGTCATGGCGCTGTCTCCAATGCGTCACGAGTCCGGTCACGTGCTGCTCTTCAGACTTGATCAGGTGACACTGGCCAGCTTCCTCTTTCGATGCTATAACGCTCTTTTTTTTACCCCTTCCGAAGACGCTAGATAGCGTACTAATTAGGCTGTTGGAGGGTGTTTTTGTCGTGCATTTTGGACATTTAATAATAACGGTACTGTCGCCGGGTCAATGCTCGTGGAGTGGATGATGAACGGACACGCCATTCTCTACACCGGGGTCACTTTGGCCTTCTGGAGTACCATACTCATCGTGGGTGAGGACTCGCGTATTCACGAAATGTGCATCGACATCGAATCAAGCCTTAATTCGTTCGGCGAGCGCACGAAGGCTCGCGCGTTGGCAGTTGGACATTCTCTGTATGTTAGTGCTTCAGTTGGTTCAGCTAACGCTATCCAGGGGGCCGTCTAACTCAGGAAAAATACAGTCTAGGGAAAATCCATTGCTCATCAATACAATAAATGAACGAGATTTATTTCATTGACTTAATTGTGCCACATGATGGTCTAATCATGATAAAATACTGCATTTAAGCCGGTGTTCTGCCTGCACACGATGCTTGCGTACCAGGTCTTCGTTTGCCTTGGCATTTGCCACCTCGAAATGGTAGACTTCGTCCTGGTTTGAATTGTATGGACCCTAATGTGTATTTTAGACTGCAGTGCTTAGACCGTCACACCGGCCGACAAGCAATTGCTGAAGTACTGCCTTGCTATGGATGTCGAACCTGTCAAACGTATGCTAACCGCATTAAGCTGTGCTAGCTTGTTTGTTAGCACCACCACCGACGGGAACGAATTAGATGATCACGTGACAAGAAATAGAGCTACCGTACAGGCTGGTGTCATTTCTGCTCATGTTACTATTCTTTAATATAGTCCTTCCAAGTTGATCATGTACATGACGTACACTGGCTACCTAAAGTCAAATTTCATTATATAACATAGATTTCTTCTAATAGCTAGAGGGGTTTGTCTGTGTATGTATGGGACCATTAATGAATGAAGTCACATGCTTTAGGTGCTGAAAGGTTGTATACATTGTCGGCATATGTCCTGAGTGTTGCATTATTCTTGTTTAACTGTTTGTTCTAAAATCTTTTTAGGTATTTGTTATACAATCTTTGACCTTGGATTCCGTTTTGATGTGGCATGGTAAGAACTCCTGCAGCCTTGACTGTGTTATTTAATGGGGCTTTTGCATGTAACCCATACACATACCAATCGGCTGCCATGCCCTAAACTCAGCTTTCTGCACATTTTGCATTCAATAAGATCTGTCCTACATGTATCATTTGTCTTGTTTTTTCTTTTTTTCTATAATTTAGGTTCCTCACAGAGACCTCCCCTTTTATGTGGGCAAACCTGGGTATCGGCCTCGCTATCTCCCTCTCCGTAGTAGGAGCAGCCTGGTATGTTCACACTCCTATAGTAGCTCACTGTCACACTGTTCAACTGTTCCAGCTCACTTCTCCATCTTACTTCCCTGAATGGAATTGGCAAGCACAAGCTACAAATCACACCGTGTAAATCTGCGTAATTTCCAACTTCCTCAATTGTTAGCCAACAAGAAGAACTGGACCCTATGGATGGAGTGAGAACTATTGTGTTTTGCATTTCAATATAAATGGCTTGCTTTTTGAGTTTTGCCATTATGGGGTTTTCCCAGGGGAATCTACATCACCGGATCCAGCATCCTTGGGGGTGGTGTCAAGGCTCCACGAATCAAAACCAAGAACCTGGTCAGGTATGCTCTTTAAACACATGACTTAAATATGGCATGGAGTCACGCAGGCATGGATGAGGAGAAGGATGATGCTAGGACATTTTCTGTTTTACGGTCGATAAAGAAGCAGCTGGAAATCTTGACAATAATTTCCTCTTTTATTCCAGCATCATCTTTTGTGAAGCTGTAGCCATCTATGGTATTATCATGGCCATCGTCATCAGCAACATGGCTGAGGTGAGTAACGTAAACCCATCTGAAGTTATGAGTGACCGAAGGTCTGTGTAGTTTGTTTTGGTCATCTCATAGTGTGAGTCAACAATATGAAGCCACTCTGTGGTCCTTTACAGAGCTTCTCTGGAACCACTCCAGAAACCATCGGTGCAAGGAATTACCAAGCTGGTGAGAGAACCTGCCCAAGGCATTGAATAGCGCTGGACTCAAATCAATTGTTTAATTTAAAACCACTATCTTTTTGTTAAATAACACTCATTATATACCACCTTTTGTTGAGTTCTTGATGAACCTTTTGAACCTTTTTGAATCCTAGGTTACTCTATGTTCGGTGCCGGGCTGACCGTGGGCTTCTCCAATCTCTTCTGTGGCATCTGTGTTGGTATTGTCGGCAGTGGGGCTGCCCTGGCTGATGCCCAGAACGCTAGCCTCTTTGTCAAAATTCTCATTGTGGAAATCTTTGGCAGCGCCATCGGCCTGTTTGGGGTCATTGTAGCAATTCTGCAGGTAAATGACAGACCATTCGTTTGGCCACGTTATTGTTTGCTTTTAAACCTGTGCTATGAAGGTTTGCCCAATAGCGGCCTCTAGTGGCTTGAGTTGTAACTTCTCAATTTTAATGAACTATAATGTAACATACAGATTGGCAAAATTGGCTGCTGCAGGAACATAATATAGTGCAGGTTCCATGGAAATTATTTATCATCCGTTCAACCACATGTTCTTTCTGCTAACCTTTGTACTTGTTATAATTCCGTGCCAATTTTTCTTCCAGACATCGAAAGTAAAGATGGGGGATTAAGAAGATGTATTCACAAAGCTGGAGATGTAATGAAAACCACGATGGAAAATATCATATTATTGTGTAAATATATCGTAAATTATTTAAATGTATTTTTCTTATCTGTGATTGTTTTTAACCGTCATTTGCTGATGAGTGGCATATGCACCCTAAAATACTTTGCGTTGACTCACCAATACATTTGCTGACCTGACAGAATTGTTGTGAATAAGACACATTTTGTTACCGGAGATCCTTTGATTTTCATCATATTAAATCTATGCATTTAATAAGGTGTACAACAGAAATCAATTCCGCATTCCAATTCAATGGTGGTATGGATAGCTCATGTAGTGAATGGTAATTAAGCGTGTGATCGTCATGTCATTGCCCCTCTGTTTAACAACACGGGTGAATTTCACTTTATATTTAAAGCTTGCTGTACTACTTTGGCAAATAGGCACTCTTTCCAGATGACGGTTAAAAACGAGTATTTGAAAATGCGTATGTGCTTGTGTGCGTGTGTACATTCTTTTTTTCTCTCTCTCCCTGTGACGCATGAGTGTTAAGCATTACGTGTAGTACTGTTGTATTGTTGATTCTTTTTTTTTAATGGGTTGATGTTTACAACTCAAGTGGTCCTTCAACAACATCAACCAACAGTGGGCCACATTCATTATTTTCTGAAGCTGCTCAATGGAAGTAAAGCAGAATAAGTGAGTAGAATACTAACCGAAGTCCACAAGTGAGGCAAACGCAGTAAACACTGCTGAAGACAAATGGCTCTCCAACCTGTAAAACGATCATATCCACTTCTGGTTTCCTGTTGAAATGTAGGATCAATCCATTTCAGTTACATGATGACAAAAGAAAACAGGTCACCAATATGAGGAAGGTACATGTATTATATTTTGTAGTAATGTATTCTTACCAATTATGATAAAATGCCCAGAATTTGACACCGATGAACTGAAAAACAACACGTCATGTCATCGCCACATCCATTGTACTGGTATTGAAGAGATCCAGTGTCACAAACCGGACTTTGGCTGGCAAACTTCTGGAGCTGGGTTTAGGAGATCCATCTGGAAACAAACCTATTCACAGTGGAATGGAAAGCCTTTATCTTTTGCCCCATAGTAATGTACATAACGTATCAACATCTGGGTTATCTCACAGATCGTTTGCAATATGAAGGGAATAGGGATCTCAATTACAGTATCTATATTCGTATTGTTTTTACACTTCACATGTCCACCGGTGATTGCCATCTAAGTCACTTGAAATGTTGGCCAGACTGTGCATTAGTGATCACAACACTAAATCTCAAGGTGCTTGATGGTAAATTTTGTTTCCAAGTCGTGTCCTTCCTCAAATGATTATTATTTTCGTCATGTTGTACATTTGCCCTGAAAGCATTCCGTCTAGTTCCCCATGACTCCACTTATAAGAATAAATAAGAGGGCCAAAAACTACAAGGGAACTTGCACAGTTTTTGCTTGGCTTTCCAGAAGTTTTAAAGCACTGAGGTTTTCCTCATGATTGTGGATTTGTGGGCCTTTAATCAGAAAACATTTGAGGAAACCAGGTGCAACTTGCAGCCTAATATTTCGGTGGTTGTAATTGGTTCCATTTGTCAATGTTCATGTGGTGGTTAAAAAATATGAAAAAGAAACGTATAGTTTTGACTTGATGTGCGATGGCAATGCGCAATCTTCCTCCTACATTAAGTGTCCATGGTAATAAAAAGTTCTTAAGAAAATAACTGTTGATGAACTTTTTATTTGGAAAGTGATCTTTTGTATATTCTGACGATTTTTAAATTGAACAACGTCCAAAGTGCTTTTTTTGTACAATAATTATTTATGGTGTGTTATTTCATATTTCCAGTAGATGGCGTGGAAAAACTAGATCCAATGCTCCGTTGCTATGCCATTATACTATCATTGATGGGCTGAAATAGTACACCGCCAGCATCCGTGCGGACATGTCTGTGGCGGGACGTGTAGAGCTGAGTACAGCAATATACTTACTAGACAGGCCCTACGTAATGTGTATACGTCTCTCAATAGCTAAACTGTAATGGATTGTTTCTATATTTTTCCTATTGGATTATATTCAAAAGAGTAGTATTGGCTACTCTTTTAGTTATTTCATAAACCTTTTGGACAGCGATGTGACTGGCCCAGGGCATTTGTCTGGTTTAGTTGAAGTCTATTGGTTAGTCTGGCTATGGTTTTATTCTGGAATGCATGGTGGGCTGGCCATCCTTTTAGTTCTCTGGCACAGCGGTTCTCAAATGGGGGCACGCGTACTCCTAGGGATGCTTTGGAGTACTGCAGGGGATACTCAGAACATTTCTAAAATGTAGTTACTTTTTTAAGCATTGGTTGAAAGTAATTCTAAAATAATCTATAATTATGTTCACTAAATTGCGAGTATTTGCACCTTTAATGTTGGTGTTGACACTGACAAATACAACGCACACATATTAATTATGGTCATGTTTTTTGTTCCTCTCCTATAATGTGTTGTTTCGTTGAAGGGGGAACTCAGCTGAAATAAAATCTTAGAGGAGGTACATTAGTAGATACAGCTTGAGAACGACTGCTCCCAGCGCTGTCTGGCTCCCCTTGCGTTCGAGAGAATAAGGCGCGTTTGGACCATCGGTGTTTCCGTAGGCAGCGGGGGAGAAAGGGACCTGCTCACCGCCACTGCCTCAGAGCATCCTCTTTATGCCTTCATACCATCAACACACACACATATAACGGAAGAATCAAGAGGATATCTTCTACAGTCCTGGTTTGCTGGAGAATAACAGTATCTTTCTTTTTGTAATTTTGTGAGCGTTGTGCAACCCAGCACGCGGTTTTTATTGGTCTTTTTCTTTTTTTTTGTAATATTAAACATCCGGCGTGGAAGGCAGTGCTATGAAGATGGATAAAAACAGAACTCTGTAGCATGATGAAATGTGCTAAGATACAGCTCATGTTGTGATGTGCACAGTGTCATCGGCCACGAATTCAACAGAATTTATCCAAAATTAAATTTGGATGCATTTTGTTGGATCATTCAAGCGAATGTGTGATCCTAACTAAGAACAGGCTGCTCCGTGAAACAAGAGCCATGCACAAAAGACGGTTATGTGAATAACCTCAAGGTATGTGTACTATTCCCTCTGACTCAGTTTGTCTACAGTCCATTGTTTACCTGACCACTGCATCCTCTCAATCTTTTGTTTCCATCTATCCCGCATTGAGTTACCCTGCCATCTTGAAATGGCATGCATGCATTGATCTCGAATAGGACATCTCCATGGCCAACGCGTTTTGTTTTGGTGATGCACATTTCCACTTAGTAGCAACACTAGCCAACATCACCATGGTGGAAGCAATGAACCGTTCGGGAGCTGACAAAGCAATGTCTGCTGAGCAAAAACATGGGTCCGCTCTCCTAGTGCAGATCTGCTCACTCCTAACCCACTTTCTGCTCACCACAGCCAGAGCAGCTGTGGGGATTTAGGAAAAGTGTGTCTTCTTATGTCCATGAGCAGCAGTGATTCTGGTTCAGAGGGTTGTCAACGGTGTTGTATCACCATGCAGTGTAGTTGATGTGCAGGAGACAACTGACATGGCCTTGAAATTGATAGTCAAACCTACTCACATTTCTTTTTTATTGCAGATCAACTATTTGCAAAAATAGTTTCATAGTTGTATTTATTGTATTTGTTTTAGTTCAGAGCTATACAGCTACATCACATCATTTGTACTGCTGTTGTTCTTCACTTTTAATGAGTGTTCTACTTAGTTGTGTTTGCTAGACATCATTGAGTTGGTAACACACATTCTATAGCTTTGTACAATACCTTCATTTCACAACAATGTAACAGTAACAAAACTCAACTGTATTTTATACAGCTAACTTAGAAGTAAGAGCATACAGATCAGTTTGGTTCCATGTCTTGGCATGTAAAACGATAAACAACCCCATCAGATTGCCGTCACAGCGTACAGTGTACAGAGTCCCTGTCTCGGGATCATCAAGTCTGCGTTTGATTTCCCCTCGGAGGCCAGGGAACATCCGAGTTGAACTGTCCTTGTTTGAAAATGCTGATGCCTTAACTTACTCAAGGACTCTCATGAATCAGATGTTCATGACACAGACATTAAGTAATGAGTCTCAGTGATGGACCGAGTGCCCCTACAGAGTGCCTGTCACAGCGTGTTGTTAGTGTGACTGTCAATCACCGAGCAGTCAATGCCTGTAAACAGCAGCCTGTAAACGCGTCCTTTTAGTCACACGTTGACAAACTTTTAGTTCCCATGAACTCACGATCGAGCTATTCTGGGAAAAATGTGAAAGTAACCCCAACAGTCTGAGAACGGCATAGTTCAGACTTTTACTTGTAAGTTAAGTGCAGTTACCTCCCAGCCACAAATTAATTAGTTGTTCAGATCATGTTTTTCAATCGTAGTAACCAAGCTAAATTGGGGTATTTTATATGTCGGGGTCGCTATGGTGATCTTATCGTTTTTCAAAAGTTTATTTTTTTTCTCATTATACCCATGCACATGGTCAGAGCACTTGTGCCTGCCAGGAATTCCTGTGATGGCTCTTTCATGTTGGGATTTGTCGTCATGGCAACTACTAGTCCTGACCAACCAAAAGGGGACTGACACCAATTTGTCTGTGTGTGTGTGTGTGTGTGTTTGAGCAAAGTTTCTGCTTCGGTTAACAGGCAGGCTTTTCCCATCCATCCTATACTTTTCACTCTTTCGATGCAAATACTAAATCCACGCCCCTTCAAAGTGGGCCAACTGTCCCATACCCCCCACCCCACCACCACCGCCCCTACTCTTACTCCCCCCATTGGTCTTTAAATAAATCATTGAGCAATATGAGCGTAGATTAGAGAACTCAGAGTTAATCTCTGGCCCAGGGAACGTATTAGCTCAGGTAGCTGTGACTGCCACCTTATGGAAGGTGCATTGGACAGAGAGCACACTCCATCCCTCAACAATCCCGGCTCCGTACAAAAAGCTGCCCGCCGCGCCGCTGAGTCGACTGTCTCTCGTTTCAGATGTGTGTTCATGGAAATGGTGCGCAATTGTCAGTGTAAAATGATCTCTCTGTTGATGCCCCTCTCTGCGTGGGGTCAGCATGTGTGCTTTTCCTGTCAGCCTGACGCTACCTCCTGTGGTCACTCACATCTGACACCCACATCTCTTTGTCACATCCGCTAGTGACGAGGGCAGTTTCAACGAAATCAATGGCCTCCTCCGTGTGTGTGTGTGTGTGTGTGTGTGTGTGTGTGTGTGCGTGCGTGCGTGCGTGTGCACGTGTTTGTGTGTGTCGAAACTGCTCCCCAGTACAGGAACTAATTTCCAATTACTGCCCAAGCATGAAATGCTAGCTGAAGACCCTATGGTGCCAAAATATATGATATTGAACCACATGCAGGCCTATGTGTTGTGTATTTTCAACACTAGCCTCAACAAGCAGTGTTTCTGTTCCATATTATGGCCTTCCCTGCACTACACGTTTGAAGGATGACTGAAATAACCCTGGGTTCATAAGACTTATCCAGCAATAAGGCTATAATTGGACAGTAATAGCTGGTAACTAATGATGCGTAAAGACAAGACATATCAGCAAGTCACCATGAACACCATGAGTCAAATCCTCACCTCTTGCTTATTATCTGTTTCTCTCCTCCTCTGCTCTTTCTCTGTAGCTTTGTTTCTCTTTATCTCTGCGTCTCTCTGTCTGTCTCTCTTGTGTCTCTTTGCGTCTTCACCATCACCCTGTCTGTTTCTGTGTCTCTCTCCCTCTCCCCCCTCTCTCTCTCTCTCAAACAACAGCGCTTCCTCAGTGGAGCCTCTCTTCCGCACTTCATGTCTTTACGCACTCTTCTGCCAAACGAGCAGCTGGAGTGAGAGAGAGAGAGAGAGAGAGAGAGAGAGAGAGAGAGAGAGAGAGAGAGAGAGAGAGAGAGAGAGAGA
>JAOTIX010000132.1:10468834-10480717 GCA_027123715.1 Gaidropsarus macrophthalmus
TGTGTGTGTGTGTGTGTGTGTGTGTGTGTGTGTGTGTGTGTGTGTGTGTGTGTGTGTGTGTGTGTGTGTGTACGGGGTGGGTTGGGCATAAGGGCGGGTTGGACTACAAATACCAGTGCCACCTCCTACCACGCAGAGCAGAGGAGCACTAGCGCATACTCACAGCCGCGGCAGAAGGGTGAAACACGTCCGGCCGGTTTGTAGTTCTTCAGCGGAGTTCTGAGGAGGAATACGGCCGCAGAGAGGAGAGGAGACACTCATCTAGAAATGCAAGGAACTGCGGGCGCTGCCCTGTGGTGCGCCATGACCTTGCTGCTCACACAGGGCCAGGCCACGTGAGTGACAGGGCTTAC
The DNA here is from genome assembly GCA_027123715.1 of Gaidropsarus macrophthalmus. NCBI lineage: Eukaryota > Metazoa > Chordata > Actinopteri > Gadiformes > Gaidropsaridae > Gaidropsarus > Gaidropsarus macrophthalmus. The sequence goes on from JAOTIX010000132.1 coordinate 10,469,188, forward strand.
TGATATAAACACCTCCATGTTTCAGTGCAATGTTCCACATCAGGTGTCTGACTGCTGGATGTTATTTCCAGGGTGCCATGCGGGAATGCTTCCCTCAACCTTCCGAGCTGGAGATCCGGTGCAGGTGGGACGTGTTCCTTAAGAGATGCAAACTAAAGAACGGAAGAGAGAGGACACTAACTGAATGTGTTCTCCCGTCCGTAGAATATCTGACCCAATGCGTGCTGAGCAGCGCCTCGGCTGCGTCATGCGATTGGACGAGGGCTCAGACGCCGTCAGGTACGGTCACCTCACACCCCTGCATTGCTTCTACATGTGATAGAGGTGCTTTCTGGGCCAAGGTCACCACGTTGGTGAGCCCTGGGCACTACAACACAGGACTTTGTGTGCGGACCCGTTTGCTCATAGGGACGTTAAGCAGAGGACTGAGGAGCCCTCTCCCAGACAGCATCTCCTGCTGCTCCTCTAGAGCAGCTTAAGAGAGTCATGACATCCTTATGAGTGGCCGTTCTCCGGGGACCATGGCACTCAAAGCTTCACTGTAAATTATAAAGGAAACACTAGTCTTATGATAATGGTCAATAGTCTTATGATAGAGCCCTTTATGGATAGTCTTAGTTCCTTCCTTCCATAATGTGCATTGTTGAATCACAAATAACAATGCAACAGTAAAGCTCATTCTACTTTGGCGTGTCTCAAATAACAAGAGGATGTCCCCATTTGTACGGGGCAGTATTACATAAGACAAGGAAGTTGTGGGTGATCTCTGCTCTCTGGTATCACTGTGGCAGTATCATGCCTTTGGCACACATACACACACATGCACATTCAGACACAGAACACACACACAGCCAGAACGAGTGATTCAGTGACATGCTGTGTGAATTATTGGACATTTATCCACATTTATCCAACAGGATTCATGGGACAGGAAGAGCGTTCTGGAAGAGCGTTGGACATTGCTCAGAATACTAACACCATGTTCAACCATCCCTCGTACCTTTCCCCAGGAGATGAATCAATAACCCACTTGGAGAGCAAAGCCTTCATGCTGCACGGAGAGGCCTGTCTGGAGTTCTGGTACCAGACAGGCCCCACGGTATCGAAGAGCTCAGAACTTCGAGTCCTTATGAAAGAGAACGCTCAAGGTGTGGTTCCGATATGGACCTCGCCTGCACAGCCCGTCGGTGGGGCTTGGAACCATGTTTCTGTCCCTTTGGCCCCCACAGGGGCATCCATACAGGTAAAGAACATGGAGGGCAGTCTGTAGCAGAACCTCTAGATGTCAGAGCCGCTGGGATCCATGATCTAACCTGTGTTTGGCTCACCTGGGTCTGGCTATCTGTTCATCGACAGCCTGTGTTGATCATTATCGTCACTTGCTATGGATTAAAGGTTCCAGAAGGAACATATGATAAAACCTGTGTTATGTAAGCATATGCACCCTCGCTTTACTGCTTTCAGGTCGTATTTGAAGCTGCCCAGGGGTCGTATTTGGATGGCCACGTTTCCTTCAATCATATAGGGATAAGGACTGGACAGTGTGGTGAGGCTTTACTCATTAAAGGATCATTCCCAAAGAGTCGGATTCAGTTATTGCATTTATTACTGTGTTTACTGTGTTCCTTATTCCCACGGTTCAAACACACACTCATGCACCCCTCTCCGTCTCCAGGTACACAGTGTGAGCCCGGCTCCGTCGAGTGGACGGACCGGACCACCCGCTGTGAGTGCTCATCGGGCCAGCAGCTCTCCTGTTCCTCCCCACTGTGCCCAGGGGCCCCAGGGGGCCAGGGGGATAGCAGGCCGAGGAAGAGCCCTGCCAGAGGGGCCTGCACTGTCCACACCGACCCGCAGTGCAGCACCTTCGACGGGGCCCTGTTCCGCTTCCTGGCCCCCTGCTCCTACATCCTGGCCCGGACCTGCCGGCCCACCTCGGGCCTCCCCGACTTCAGTGTGGAGGTGGTGAACGCCCCGGGCTGGAGCAACGAGTCCGGGTCGGCGGTCCAGCGGGTCAACCTGCATGTGAACGGCGTCAGGCTGTCCCTGCTCAAGGGCGAGACCCAGCGAGTCATGGTGAGCCCCACATACTATTCTGAGCATTGATACAAGACGTTAAGAAGATATCCAACACAGCCCTAAAGGCAACAGGATATCATTTCCGAATTTGAAAAACAAACCTTAGTTTGCATTGTGTTTGGAAGATATCACTGAATATCTCCAGCACAAAACTCTGCAAACGATGATCAGGTCTGCAAGATATTGGAGAATTTCTTTCTTAACAAAAAGCAATCAGTCTCCATGCAGTACCGTAACTCCTTTTCATTATCTGCACCCATTATCAACGCTGTTCTGTAAAAGACGTAGGCTTACACCAGCTTATCATTGCAGGAAATCCCAATAACTGCTTATTCTACTGATAACCTTGCCTTATCGTAAAAAGGTCCAGTCACATGGTGTGCAGGATATTCTAAAGCTTATCAAATGTGAAATGAGTAAGTTGCATGTAAACCATGAAACACGTGAATCCCTATATCGTGGGAAGATTCTCTCAAGATACCTGACGCACCCTAACCCCCAAGGTCAACGGCGTGTGGCGGACCCACCCGCTGACCCTCCATGGAGACATGGTCCACATCCGTAGCAACCCTGCCGTCGTCACCGTGGAAACAAACGACAGGGTCCTCGTCTCGTACGACAATGCCGGTGCCGTCCACGTCAAACTCCCCGCCCAGTACGCTGGCAAAGTGTGCGGAATGTGCGGCAACTTCAACAGCCTCCACGAGGACGACAACCTGAGGCCCGACGGCTCGGAGGCCCCCGACGCCACGGACCTGGCGCGCAGCTGGCAAACGGCTGTCCTTGGTGCCCGCTGCGACACCATCCTGGTGCCCCACACCTGTGACCCACAGGAGGAGGACTCCTACGGCGGCCAGGGGCTCTGTGGAGTGCTCCTGTCCGGCCAGGGGCCCTTCTCGCGCTGCCTCTCCGTGCTGGCCGCCGAGAGCTACTACCGCAGCTGCGTGGCAGGCATGTGCGCCAGTCACGGCGACATGGCCGCCATGTGCCGCACCCTGCAGTCCTATGCCGACATCTGCCACGACGCAGGCATCGCTGTGCCAGCCTGGAGGAACGGCACTTTCTGCAGTGGGTAGAGATAACCAGTCCAAATTGAAGCCTACCTTTACTCAGTTTAAATGATTGAAAAGAAAAGCTAATTGGGCAGCGGCAAAATGATGACGATGAGGGGGATGTTCCTGATGAAGATAATGGTGGCCATGACGATGGGGAAACGAAACGACAATGGCAATAAAGACAACGCTAATGACAACAACACATTTTAACTTTAATACCGATTGCAAATCTTTGCTTTGCAGCGCTGGAGTGCGGAGCCAACAGTCACTATGAGGCCTGTGCCGACGGCTGCCAGGACACGTGCTCCAGCATGGACCTGGCTGGCGCCTGCGGAAGCTGCGAGGAGAGGTGTGTGTGTGACCCGGGCTACAAGCTCAGCGGAGGGGTGTGCGTGCTGGCTGAGGAATGCGGCTGCTGGAACAACGGGCATCATTACGAGGTAAGAGCGGATCTCAGATAAGCAAGAATACACACCAGATACAATCCAACACCAACTCTTTGTAATGCAGGATTTGGGTAATTCACCTTGGTGCCACTTTCTATGTGGATGTATTCGCTGTTCTCTGGTTGGTCATTACCATCAAAAGCCAACACATTTATGATTTTTCCCAATCAATCCAGAAAGGAGCGGTGTTCATCGTCGAAGGATGCACCCACAGGTGTCAGTGCCTGGGCAACGGACAGACCATGTGTTCTATGTGGCGCTGCTCAGACAGTCAGGTCTGCAAGGACAAGGACGGGGTCAAAGGTTGTTTTACTCCCGAGACAGTCACCTGCAGCGTGTACGGTGATCCACACTATATCACCTACGACGACAAAGCCTACGACTTCCAGGGTGGCTGCAATTACACGTTAGCCACCACCTGCGGAGAACAGACCCCCGCACGCTTCACCGTGACTGGGCGTAACGTAAACCCTACAGACCAGAACCTCACCAGAAGTAAGCTGGACACCGTGGTCCTTCAGATGCAAGAGCTGCACCTCACCTTCAACCAGAACGGCAAAGTCTATGTAAGGGTCACTGGAACCCCAGTGTGGTTGGCTGTATTTCTGTACATGCATAGAAATAATTTTCAGTTACTGAGTTGTATTACCAACATCTTGTGACTATTCAATGCTAACCAAAAATATAGCGGCTAATAACTACGTTATGAGTATGTTGATTGTAAGCCAATGTCAAGGTTCATCGAGAGCCATGAAAGTTTAGGGTAGACTGTACTTTGAGTGTCATTGTAACATGAACTGCTACTCTGCATGTGCTAATGACTCTGATATCAGACATTAATATCAAGTGAGATTGTGTTGGAGGGGGAGGGGGGGTATTAGTCTGTTGGACTCTGCCCTTACGTCATGAGTATTGCTTCACACTCTCTGACCCACTGCTGTTGAACTTATGTTAAGGTAGGCATGCAAGGTTGGCATTGGTTGGGTCTTTGATTGTATTCTGGCTCATCTCCCTGACTAATACAATCATGAAACAAAAAGAAAAACATGACCTATCTGCGTTTTACGCAAGGATCTGAAGATCTGTCTGCAGTGAGACGTGTAACGCATCTCCCTTTCACATACTTGTAGGTGCACAACGATGTGGTGGTGCTCCCTTACTCCTCCACTGGCTCCTATGGCACGCTGACAGTGCACAGGGAGAGGCAGCACCTGGTGGTGGACACTGAAGTTGGCCTGAGGGTGGTCATCGACGGACAGAATCGGCTCTTCCTGCAGGTGGACGAGCGCTACAAGGGACAGCTGTGTGGCATGTGTGGGACCTACTCCAACTGGCAGGGGGACGACTTTGTACGGCCGGACGGGTCAAATGCCACCGGGTCTTTTGACTTTGGCAACAGCTGGAGGGTGAAGGAGGACTCCAGCCCGTGAGTGCTTGAAGCTGTGTTGGATAGTGTCTGGCACAAAGGAATTGTATGTGTTTGAGTATGTGTTTGAGTATGAGCAGTTGTTCAAGCAAAGTGGGATGCAGTGAAGTAATGCCTGATGGCCTAGTCTACAGTACCATAGACTTCCTTGGTTTTCTTCCTGGGTCAGGTCATGTGCACCTTTCCACTCTGTTTAACCTCTGTGTTGTAAGCTCTGTGTTGTATTTGAAGAATTTGCTTCACTGCATGTTTGCACAACATAGACAGAACAGAAGATTAATGTAGTGGCAAGGTTCATTGACTCCTAGCTTAAAGTGGGTTACTTGCTAAGCTTTTGTATTGTTGAATTCACAATATTTGTACAAAAGGTGTCTACCAAATGACTAAAAAGTGAACAATACGTTAGTCTCTGCATTACCTTCAATGTGCCCTCCTGCTCTGAGATGCATATCTGTATCTCGTCAAGGTGCATCGCGTACCCAGATGATCCAAAGACCTGTGACGAGGAGGGAGACAAGATGGCCGTTCGCGATTGCAGCGCTCTCCTCGGCGACTCCTTCAGCCCCTGTCACAAGTTTCTTCACCCGCTGACATACATCTCCAGCTGCGTGTACGACCACTGCGCCACCAACGGCGACCTCCACACGCTGTGTGACTCGCTGGGGTCTTATGCGGCGGCCTGCCAGGTGGCAGGGGTGGAGCTGCCCGACTGGAAGAACAACACAGCCTGCAGTAGGTGTCCCCCAGGGTGCGGTGCTTGAGCCCCTGATGGTGGCTACAGCAACGCTAAAAGCCTAATCGCCCAAGCTTATTCGCTTCATTTTGCTTTTATCTTCTCCTTTAATTTTTTCATAGAAAATGTTCTGTTTCACCCTCTTTCAGAAGAGGGTGAAATTGCAATTCTTTGCAATTAAATACAATTTGCAATTTGATCTCTTGCAGCTGACACCCCAAACACGACCCCTCCACCAACAACCACCCCCCTCCCTACTGCTCCAACACCTGATCAAAATAGTAAGAACTAATCTGCCAAGTCTTTTTGAAGCTGGCTAACATTGCTTAGGCCAAGCGATCACAATATCTGCTTTTACATAGACACTCAATATTTGCTGTCAAATGCTATGCCATAAAATTATGATTCGTATTTTGAATATTGCTTTTTTGATTGATTGATTTCTTTGTTTGATAATCAAACCACTTTTTGTATTATTACAATAACAGCTCAATCATATAATTTCTACCATCAGCCAGATTGAGTATCATCATCAACATCTTGTGTAGTAGACTTACTTGTGTGACTTGGTAGACTTGTGTTAATGCATCATCTTCCTTCTATTTAACTCTATAGTTTGCGCTTTAAACTGCAACTTTGACAGCCATATGTGTGGATGGCAGCAACTCATACAGGACAGCTTCGACTGGACAAGGCAGTCCGGCCCTACACCCTCCTCATTGACTGGACCAAACGAAGACCACACCACTGGAAGTATGTTGGCTTCAAAGCATGACCGGTTGTCACAATGCATTCTATGGTACCACCAACACTTGTTCTGTTCTGTCCCTCTCATGATCGGTGTAGAGGGCTACTACATGTACATTGAGGCTGATGGTATGACACATGGAGACTCAGCCCGACTGCTCAGCACCCAGTGCCAGTACAGAGGCCCTCTGTGCTTGCAGTTCTGGTACCATATGTATGGCTCGGCCAGTGCCATGTCTCTCAACATCTACCACCTCAACTCGGTAAAGGCAGAAAAGATCTGGTCCATGGCCAACAACCAGGGGCCTGAGTGGCAACAAGTGCTCGTCAATATCAAAGACTCCGGTTCCTTCCAGGTAACTCCATAGCACACCAGGAACCAGTTAATTAAACCATAGTTTTTAATCCTAATACTTATTTTATCAAAACTGATTTCTCTGAGATTTGTTGTCTGATTTGTGTTTCAGATCATAATAGAGGCGATACGAGGATCGGATGCTCGATCAGATGTTGCTATAGATGACATTTCAATCCTCTATGGTCACTGCTCAAGTGAGGACGTGTTTTGTACATTTACATTTACATTTAGCAGACGTTTTTATCCAAAGCGACTTACAAGTACATTTTGTCAAATGGCATAGAAACCAACACATCAACCTAGATCATCTAGAATCAAAAGATAGAAAAGAGTGTCAAGTACTCATCTGATCAGAGTAGCTGCTATTTAGCAAGGAATGTATGTACACACTGTACTTTGGTGGCTGAGGTAAAGTAACAATGCCCCCTGCCCAAATCAGTACATCTTTTGTTTTTACTTCTCTAAGATGCTTCCCCTAAAATGGTGGATATCAGAGGAAGTTCATCAGTTCCTCAAGCAAGCTTCCTTTCACACTCATGTGAGTATAAGAGCGTTATCCACAGGTACCTTTATCCATCAGAGATCCCCAGTGAACAAAAAACTAGAAGTAACTTTTCTTGTTATGAAATGACTGTTACATTGTGTGTAACAGCATGCAGTCTGGACTGTAGCTTCAACGGCAATCTTTGTGGCTGGAGCCAGGCGTTGACAGATGCTTTCGATTGGACAATGAAGCATGGCTCCACCCCCACTCTGATGACAGGGCCTTCAGCTGACCACACAGGAGGAACTGGTGCATTCTTTATTATTTGTAATAAGTTGATGCCAGTAAAAACGCTGGTAGGGATACAAAGATAACAAATGCACGAGTTATTAAAGTAAACCTGAATTTCCTACCGCTCCAGACGGCCACTACCTGTACATCGAGGCCAGCAGTGCAACCCACGGAGACACGGCACGTCTTCTGAGCTCTGAGTGTTCGCACACTGGTCCACAGTGTCTACGTTTCTGGTATCATATGTATGGATCAGCAGATACCATGGGCCTCCATGTATACCTGCTCCAGGACAGACTGGCCAATGCAGTGTGGTGGAAAAGAAATGACCAAGGAAATATGTGGCACGAGGCTATGGTAGACATTATGCCAAATGGACCTTTCCAGGTAAGACCACCAAGGCTGTGCTATGTTTTGCAAGCCCTCAGAGAGTGACAGTGAGGCCTGACTGCATGAGAACATTGAGATGATAACAATTCTTCACCTCACTTCAGATCATCATTGAAGGGCGCAGAGGTTCCAATGAACAGTCTGATGTGGCAATAGATGATTTGGAGCTTCATCTTGGTCTCTGCTCTGGTAAGTAGCACAAACTGGTGAAGCTACTGGTTGTGGAGTGTTATGGTTTGTGTGACCATAGCACTGAGTCACATTTGACCACAGAAATCAGAGGACATCTATCCCAAATACTTCATCCCATTTATTCCTGTTATGAGGGGTCTACTAATGACACTATTTGATCTCCACCATGATTCATGTATGATCAACTACCTATGAAGGTATCATTACACTTTCAGATCAGTCGGGCCTACTGCCCTCATCTCCACAACCCAATATAACAACCACAACATTGGAAAATGTAGTGCCTTCAACTGCTGCTCTGGTCCCAACTGTGGGAGATGTTGGCACCCATGCCACTGTGACAATAGCACCAGCCATTACATCTGACACCCCAGTGATGACTACCAACACCGCTGCACCTTCACAGGACACTCATCCCGGTAATATTCACTTCACAACAACATTTGACTAAATGTACATTCAAGTTATAATGATGAATTGATGAAAAGGCTGACAATATTTGTGATTTCTCTTTCCAGCTTGTCAAATGAATTGCAATTTTGAACACAACCTCTGTGAGTGGAGTCAGATGGTTACGGATGTTTTTGATTGGTCCCGACACAATGGGTCCACCCCTACGAGCATGACCGGGCCCTCTTCTGACATCACAGATGGAGGTAACTAGCAGCAAACCTTTGTTTAACAATCTTGATTTGGAAACTTGAACAGCTATTACATTTTCTGTTTTGGAAATGTACTCTTGATTTCTCCCAGGAGGCCACTACCTGTACATCGAGGCCAACAGTGCAACCTACGGAGACACAGCGCGTCTTCTGAGCTCTGAGTGTTCGCACACTGGTCCACAGTGTCTACGTTTCTGGTATCATATGTATGGATCAGCAGATACCATGGGCCTGCACGTATACCTGCTCCAGGATAGACCAGCTGAAGCAGTTTGGCGGAAAAGAAACGACCAAGGAAATTTGTGGCATGAGGCTATGATAGACATTACGCCAACTGGACCTTTCCAGGTAAGAAGGATTTTACAAGTCTTACGCTATGGCTTACAGTGTTATCATTACTAACATTAATACTGATCATTACATTTACATTGACCTTAACAACTGTCAAACCTGTATGGAAGATCATATTTGAGGGGCGCCGGGGTTCCAATGATCGCTCTGATGTTGCCATAGATGATGTCTCACTGCATCCCGGGTATTGCGCAGGTAAGTTATTAAAAATGTTTGGCTATGGCACTGTTTGGTTCAGGATTTAATAATAACATTCAAAACCTGTTACAGATGGTATCATGCCAACAACTTCGGTGCTGTCAACCACACTTGAACCCCATACTACACCAAACCTTGAACCTCTGACCACAGAGGCACCACCTCATCCCTCAGATGTACCAGAAATCTCAACAACAGTTCACCAAGTCATTTTACCATCAGAACAACCTCAACCACAAACAACAGAGGAACCACCAACCACATTTCAACCCCAGCCGCCAACAACGGAGGATTCTAGACCACAAACCACCCTAAGGCCTCAACCTCCAACCACTGCTTTACCACCTTCTTCAACTTCAGTGATACTCCAACCATCAACAACAGATGGACAAGGACTTCTTCCAACTTCTTTCAGTCCAATGCTACCAACATCTAATCAACCAGAAAGTATGACAACATTAGAACCAGAATCATGGACTACAGAACGAGTCGAGCCCATAACTTCAGATGAAACTTCACAAACCACAGAAATATTATCAACTACAGAAGAGCTACCACAGTCATCTACCACTAGAACAACACCCCATACTACAGCCAACCTTGAATCTTCAACCACAGAAGAACAGTATAGTACAGTTCCGACTGCATCAAGACCACAACCTCCAACTACAGAAGTAACATACCCAACTACCAGTAGACCATTACCTCAAACTACAGGAGTGCCATACCCAACGACAACAAGACCACAACCTCCAACTACAGAAGTAGTACCAACTGAATCAAGACCACCAATTAATACTACAGCAAACCTTGAACCTCCAACCACCGAAGAACAGTACAGTACAGTATCAACTGCATCAAGACCACAACCACAAACTACAGAAGAACTACCAGACCCATCTACCACAAGACCACAACCTCTAACTACAGAAGAACTACCACACCCATCTACCACAAGCCCACAACCGCATACTACAGCAAACCTTGAACCTCTAACCACAGAAGCATTAGCAACTGCATCAAGACCACAACCTTCAACATCTCCAACTGCATCAAGACCACAACCTCCAACTACAGACGTAGTACCAACTGAATCAAGACCACCAACCGATACTACAGCAAACCTTGAACCTCCAACCACAGAAGAACAGTCCAGTACAGTACCAACTGCATCAAGACCACAACCACAAACTACAGAAGAACTACCACACCCATCTACCACAAGACCACAACCTCTAACTACAGAAGAACTACCACACCCATCTACCACAAGACCACAACCTCTAACTACAGAAGAACTACCAAACCCAACTACCATTAGACCACAACCTCAAACTACAGGAGTGTCAAACCCAACTTCAACAAGACCACAACCTCCAACAACAGAAGAACTACCACACCCATCTACCACAAGACCACAACCACATACTACAGCAAACCTTGAACCTTCAACCACAGAATCAGTAGCAACTGCATCAAGACCACAACCTCCAACTACAGAAGTACCAAACCAAACTACCAGTAGACCATTACCTCAAACTACAGGAGTGCCATACCCAACTACAACAAGACCACAACCTCCAACAACAGAAGAACTACCACACCCATCTACCACAAGACCACAACCGCATACTACAGCAAACCTTGAACCTCCAACCACAGAAGAACAGTCCAGTACAGTACCAACTGCATCAAGACCACAACCACAAACTACAGAAGAACTACCAGACCCATCTACCACAAGACCACAACCTCTAACTACAGAAGAACTACCAGACCGATCTACCACAAGCCCACAACCGCATACTACAGAAGTACCAAACCCAACTTCAACAAGACCACAACCTCCAACAACAGAAGAACTACCAGACCCATCTACCACAAGACCACAACCGCATACTACAGCAAACCTTGAACCTTCAACCACAGAAGCAGTAGCAACTGCATCAAGACCACAACCTTCAACATCTCCAACTACGGCAAGACCACAACCTCCGACAACCACAGCCCTTCCCCCGGCCCCAACTAAGCCAGTACTTCCAACTACTGAGAGACCACAGCAGTCAACTACCTTAACACCAAGTAGGTTTTATACTTTTATTTTACCTTCTTAAAAAT
>JAOTIX010000132.1:13380109-13391355 GCA_027123715.1 Gaidropsarus macrophthalmus
AGTAAATTATCTTAGTTTCAAAGAAGCTTGTGATGACAACATTGAACCTATGTTCAACAAAACGGTTTACCGTTAAAAAAGTGGTTTACCGTCTTTATGTTATCACTGGATTTGTAAAATGTTGACAGTGAATCTCAAGCCCTGGGAAGAGGAGTGTTTACTTTAGGGTTATTACCTGTCCTCGTCCCCATCCATTTGTAGGGGAATCCCAAACAGACTGCTGACAGTGGGGCTGGAGAGATGCAGGCTCTCTGGGATCAGAGGCTTCATCAAGTCCTTCCCAGGGACCAGGGCCTCGAACACCCCAAAGGCGCCGATGTTACTGCGGGCAAACTGGGACTGCTGGGCAATGAGCAGACTCGAGGTCATCAGGTTTGGCATGGCTGCACTAGAGGCACTGGGCGCACCCGCGGGCACTGTGGTGGGCACACTGGAACTCGCCGCAGGCACATTCTGGCCTGGTGGTGCGTGCTGGAGGTTGTATGGTTGTAGCTGACCGGGGCTGGCATACTGACCCCCGGCCAGCGGCTGAAGGGCAGATCCACCGAGCAATCCACCGAGCAATCCACCAGGTGGCAGTTGCAGGAGGCTTGATGCAGTCTGTACAGGTAGAACTCCTCCTCCCCCTGGACCAGCCATCTCCCCGCTCTGACCAGAGGCAGAAGTCCTTCCTAAAGCTTGGGTCATGATCGGAGAGGGGCCTTGTTGTGCCATCGACTGGGCAAGGGAGTGATTGGGGGAGGCAGCCGCCTGCCCGGGCAACGTGTGGAGTTGCTGTTGGTAGTATTCTGTCTGGGTGGATGTCAGAGGAGGGGCCTGGCCGGGCGGGTGACTGGCGGGTAACGTGGGCATGTTGACGCCACCTTGAGACAGGCTGTTGTGTCCGACGGGCAATCGGTTCTCGAGCGGTTGGAGAAGCCCTGCGGAGGGCTGCTGCTGCAAGGACGCAGCACCGCTGGAGAAGGCGTTCTGGGAGGCCGTCACACTCCCGCTGGGCTGGCTAGCGGCATAGGCGCCCTGGTGCATCTGCTGCTGCTGCTGCTGCTGCAAAGGATCCATCAACGGCGGCATGCGAGACGCCGGGAGTGATGACCCCAAGTCCAACAAGGAGCCCAACCCCTGGCCCGAGTTCGTCGCCGGGGCAACAGCAGAGCCAGCCGTGTGGCCGAGCCCGCTGTCCCGGTCCGCGCTGGGGTCGGACGCGGCGTTGGCATGTCTGATGCTGTCGACAGAGCGCCCCACCGCGGAGCCCTCTGAATCCTTCTCGTAGAACTCTGTACATGTCCATCGGCCTCTTCTGAAGGGTTCGCCAGTACCATGATCGAGTTTAATGACCCTGAAGCGTGAACTGCAACTCACCGTAGATATGGCGGAGGAGGGAGTGGAATAAGTCACTGGGGCAGACTGAGTCACGTTTGCTGAAAGGTTGGTAGGCCCGCCAACCAAACTTGCCCCAGGGGGAAGGTGTTGCTGCTGTACGGGCCCTGACTGGGTGATGAGGGCAGACTTCAATGCAGCCGTCTCCGGCCCTTGCTGATTATTCAAAGCAGAGCCCGTATATCCTATTTTTCGAAAGGCTACGTTAGGGTTGTTTGGAAATGCAGACAACTGACCCATTTGAGGTATGTGTTGGGGTACCGCGACGCCAGGCGCCTCCGTCTCTCCGGCGTTATTTAGGGTTTCCTCTGACGAACTTCTGTCACACACTGGCTCATAATCAGCCCGTGACACGTCGAATATTTCCGATGAAACGTCTTCGGTACGTGACTCGTCCGGGTCGTCCAGGCTTTCTGTGTCGTCCGTGGCACTACTAGCCGCAACTTGGGCCTGTGTCACGCTAGTGATCTGAAAACAACTCTTTTTCTTTGCCGGCATATTCGACATGTTGGCGGACTGTTGTTTACAACTCCCGTATGGTAATCCGGCAGAATGCGCTGAAATCAGCCCTTGAACCGAGTCCACTAGATCAGGTTGCACATCGCACTTACACAAAATTGACAACTGCAATCATTATGAATCTGCGCCATCCTCCTTCTTCTTCTGTCTCCTGTTGCATTTTATGAGCGCGTAAAACAGACGTCTAGAATCCTGTTCAGCAATCCGGATGTTTTAGCTAGACACAGAAATCCCTTGCAATTATTGCAACAAGTTGTGTTGGATACCGGCGGGCCTGTCCGTCCCAGAAATGTCCCGGTTCTGTAGTTGTCAGACCGCCGCTGTCGCAGTGTATTGCCCTAACGCAGGAGCTACTTTAGGCTGAGGCGGGCCCGTAGCCCTCCACTCACCGAGCTAGCTAGCACAAGCAGCGAACTGAGTGGCTGCAACACTCCCCCTACGTCGGAACAAGTACGTAAGACATCTTCTACAAACAAGTCTGCGTTACTAACTTGACTAACAGCCTTGTGTTCGTTTAGTAGTCACCCCTGCACAGAAGGCGAGTCCGTTGGGTGTGTTACAAATGTCTTAAATGTTATACTTTTGCACTACTGAAAATCTTGCAACGCCTACCTTCCTCACTCTTGACAAGATGGCTATGTATGCAACCGCGCTGCATCGTGGGTAGTGCGCGCAACAATATTGACGTAGAAGTATATCGAGAATATGATGCAGTAACTATGTGCACCATCCCTGAAACTCTCTCTCTCTCTCTCACACACACACACACGCACACACACTCGAACCGCATCGGTGTCTTGCTCTCTCTCTCTCTTACACACATGCACGGGCGCACGTACACTGCGCGTGTCCGCGCATACATCCAAATGTCTAATAATTATGTTTAATAATAAGTATAAAGTTTGCATATTGATAAACCGCACATCATGAATCACGCATCACATCACGTCATTAGTGTTATATGACAATTGTCTACTCGAATTTGCTTCAAGTAAAAATGTTGTTTTTGCAACTTTAAGAACAATTCGATTATCTATAAGATTATTTTTCAATTTACAGAGAGAGCCTTTATCAAAAATACAACCTTTATGTCAGCAGAATTGCAGGGAGTGAACTAGGTTCCAAACAAGCGATTGATCTTCATTTTATATCCACACCCAAATTTACACAAAAACAAACTCCCACATACACAGCCCCTTAAGTATATCACCACACAGCCTTAAAGTTCAACGTCAAACCAGTATTAGCAGTTGTAATGTCAAATGATGCCATCGGTCCACATACCCAGAGCAGCCATGAGGAAAGCCTACATGGTCAATTAATCTTACGTTTGTGTATGTATTGCTGTATATGTTTTGAATGTGTATTTAATGGACAATGAGTCTGGCAAATAAAGTTGATTGATTGATTGATTCCGACGGAAAACCGTTGCAAATAAAGACGGAGGGATTATTGCTTAATAAAAGAAACCATGCCATTGTTTGTGTATACGTTTTAGCACAAGTGTACACACGTATACATACACACACACACATAGGCCCCATATGCACAACATGTACACTAATAAAAGGCCATATTAAATACATAATGTCCAAACTGTGATTAACGTTTCTGCAGTGTCCGTGACTTCAACAGTTGGAATATGTGTTCCAGGGATAAATCACTGCCTTCGCAAATCGATGAATTATATTTGAAACATGCAATTGCTGCACTGAATCAATTAGGAACTCAATAGACAAATTCGCGGCTTTGGTTTGCTGTTTTTTGGCTTTCCCTTAGAGCGGCTGACACTGTGCATGGCTCTTATGCCGCCGCTCTCCTTTTTCCATAAAAGCGCCAGAGCTCATTGTGCGGAGTGATCTGATACGGACTACACCCAGGCTCAGCCTGATTGCATTGGCTTTCTTTGCTGCCCGAACCTAGATGTTTGTAAGCGTCGGAGTGTGAGTTGAATTGGAAAGACTAAATTCCTCGGCAGTGCAATTGGTTACGCCTCTATTATCGACTCCGTAATTTTAAGATATAGGCCGTTTTATACTTCGCCGGTTTCTTAAATATGTCTTGGCAAGGCTACGTTGATAACCTGATGGCCGATGGCGACTGTCAGGATTCCGCCATTGTTGGTTATACAGACGCCAAATATGTTTGGGCAGCACATACCGATTGTACTTTTACCAATATAACGGTAAGACAATGGGGCTGATGTTAACTGATTCTAGTGGGGGCATTTTAATTGTCATATTCTGTTGTGGGTGCCATACACACACACGTCAAATCTGTATTGCTGGACACCGTGATCTCACTGGATCTAGCTGCTTGCTAGCTAGCATCGCTGTGCATGCTAGCTAACTGTGGCCCATTTCACAACCTTTTATTCAATGGGAAAAAATTAGCATTGATTCGCCTTCATGATGGACATATACGCATTGTAAGACATTGTAAAGTGTGGCAGGGTTGGCACAAGCCATTGTCAACATGTGCCGGTTATACATTTCAATATCCGCAATGTGTCAGACCGACCAATCGGCAAGTAACGGTACAGTGTGTCTTGGATTCGGGAGCAGACATGCTTTGGTGTGTACTGTGATTAGCACACCGGCTAACATGCCGGCTACCTACTGTAACGTGTCTTTATTATTAGTATTTCAGATGTTCGAAAATGAATTGTTATATCTATTTTAGAGGACGATGGTTTGATACGTCCAAAGACGTTGATTCTGCATATGACTGCAAATCTGAATGGTTGCAAGTTGGGATCCCTTGCTTGCAACTGACTGGTTTTGAATATTGGTCCTTGGTGGTGTAAAAACATGCGATCGCAGTTTATATCTTCCATTGCATTTTAATGAGTATGACCGTTGTTATGCCACTTTCTCCCCCTTCAATTGTATTAACAACATTGATTCACCCATCTAAGGTTTAATTAGTTGGCTAAAGCTTTCTTTAATTGTGTGTTGCTTCTTTTCTATTTAAAGCCTCCTGAATTTAAATACACATATATATTCTACTCTTATTTAATTGAGGTGGAAGTAATGGTGCTTAACTGAGTTTATTTATTTTTCATAATTTGCTTTCTTCATCTATACAATTGGCAGATTTATTTTCTCATGTGCTACGCAGTACCAATGTCCTGTCAACACTTTGTGCTTTTTCTTTGTCATTGTTTTGACCTCCACAGGTTCAAGAGATTGATGTCCTCGTCGGAAAGGACAGGGAGAGCTTCTTCACCAATGGCCTCACTCTGGGCACCAAGAAATGTTCCGTCATCAGAGACAGCCTGAACATCGAGAACGACTGGACAATGGACATCAGGACAAAGAGCACGGGCGGGGAGCCCACTTTCAACGTCTCCGTAGGGAAGGCTGGGAGAGGTAAACTTTGTTTATATTGATTCACTTTGGTTACAGGACATGCACACTTGCTTAAAAACGTCACATGGACATAAGGAAACGCTCGCATGACAAAAGGAAGGTCTGAGGTAGGCTGAGGGATTTCATAGGATGAACTGTGGGCTAGTCTATGAATTGCACCCATTGTATACCTTTCATGAAGAACAACACATGAAGGCTTTTTAATCCCATCTTTCTTAATCCTCTTCTGTCACTTTCACTCTGCTGTCCGTTCTTTGGTCTTCTTAACTCTCCCTTGTTACTATAACACGCATGTGAATACGATGAGATGCACCCTCCTTCAATTTCATAACCCTTTTTAGATCATTCCTATTGATTTCAAATGGTCTTCCATAAACCGAGAGTTAAAGTAGTTCTCCCTCCGTCATAGGAAACCATCTTAACATTTCTTCTATTACAAATTTCTTCTTTGGAATGTGTTTTCTGTACCACTCACTTACCACTCAACCTAAACCTTCCCTTTTCCCTTTCCCTGTCTCTTCTCTTTCAGTCTTGGTACTTGTAATGGGCAAGGAAGGTGTCCACGGCGGCGTATTGAATAAGAAGGCATACACAATGGCAAAATACTTGAGAGATTCAGGGTTTTAATGTTACAAGCTCACTAATAGATCAAATTTGGGGGACAAAAGAGAAGAGTAATGAAAAAAATATTGCTGTTAAGAAATCTCTTCAAGCCGTAAAATGTCTTGGGAACTTTTTAATAGCAATTAAGAGTGGTGGTAAAATCCTGTGTCACCATTTTAAAATTTTTTCCCCCACTATCTTTACTCTGAATGGAGGGGGGAGGGGTGCTCTTCAATTCTGTTTATTTACCTTTTCTTTCCCCCCCACTGTGCTCCAGCTTTGGTTGTAGTGATGGGGAAGGATGGGGTCCATGGTGGAAAACTCAACAAGAAGGCATTTGACATGGCTCATTTCCTGAGGCAATCTGGATTTTAGGCCGCTCATCCAATCTGTCATCCACATACCATCCATTGTGTTGACGATACATTTGGAATTAGAAAAAGCCAATAATCATATCTTATCGTGATTCACTTTCACATCCCCTTCGTCCCCTTTTTAAAACGATAGACATTACATATTGTTTCACACTCCCGCGATGGCATGTTTATCGAAATTGTCTAAATGTATATTTACAACATGTGTAATAAAAACAAAATGTTGACTGAATTTGTTCTCTTGCATTAGCGCCCGTTAGCAACTGGTCGAATGGGAGAGTTATAGATTTTATTTTTGAGGATGTAGTTATTTGCCTATTCTGTCTCGAAACGCCAGGTTGTAAGCAGCAATATTGGGTTTAAAGTGGCCTACCCCTCTAATAAACGCAGTATTCTAACCTCTCCTGCATATAGGAGTCTAGATGAAAAGCATTTTGTTTAGCAGTCCTTTTAATGCTCTTCCAAGACATTTCAACAATTTGGCAAAGAAATGTCATGTTCATTATTGTATTTCTGCCACCCCTTCAAGTACTCCCCACTTCGGGCATGTGATGTCTGAGTGTAAACGTAATGAGCCTGACATCACGGTGACGTCGGACGTCCTTGATGAGTCGCCCCATTCTGGTCCATGGAGGTTCCACCTTTGAACACCTCAGACACATGTCATCTGTCCATTGTTTTGCATTACAGCATATATTCATCTTTTTCTATTTTACCACCCTTGCATAAATGCCGTCTGACCAATTGTCAGTTGAGTAGGGTCGTTTGTAAAACAAAATATCCTCAGCCCATTGATGATTGTAGGATGTATTTGTTTTGAATTTAAAGCATTGTGATATAACTTCAGATGACTTGAATTGTCTTTAACTCTAGAGCTGTTTTACACATTGTACACATGTAGTTAATTTCCTGCTAACTTGTCCTTAAACATGTAAATGCCGCTTACATTTACAAAGGTATGAATTTTGACTGTCAACCCAAGACTTGGAGAGGGGTGAAGAAACCCCTCTCCAAAACTCAATGACTTGCCTTGTGGTTAGTCGTCAAGTCATCAAGTCTATCTGTTGTAGCACGGTACTTGCAAGTATACTGAAAATTAGATACTGTGTACACTAAAATTATGAAAAGGTGTGTTGGTTGGAATGACATTTGTAAGTTGTCTTGTGAAATCTTTCAGAGAATAACTGTGTTCTGTGCCATAAAATAGATCTGATCTGTTGCTACTGTGAGCTCTAGTTTTTAATGGCGGCCGAAGTGAGAAGACCTTTCTGATGGCAAATTCATTCTGTAGGATATTTTGGCATCAGTAACATCCCGTTTTGTGACATATGTACAGAATAAAAAAAAATGCCTAAAAAGATGTTTCTCTTCAACCTTTGAAATTCACTATGTGACACAAATTTAGCATTTTCAAAAGTAGAAGTCCTGTATTCATGAGATATCCTCGCTTTACAGACAGATCAAATAAAATGATTCCAACCAAAGTGTGGCGGTGTATCTCGTTTATTTATCCCCACCATAAGTCGGTCATAAACGTCCACGAGGGGGCATCCTAATTACAAATGAAGATCTCACGCTAAAGCAGAAGAACCCTAGTCTTTGTGGACTGAGATGTAAATATATATATATAGAGAGAGAGAGCGGCCCCTCCTCGTTTCTCAGTCCATATACTGTGTATATATACATATAGAGGTATGTATATAGATGTAGGCTACTTATTTTTTACTGTATTGAAATTATATTTGTGAATACAGAATTATGCTGCATAGCTATCCGAACTGTAGACAGTTATTTAGCAGCCTCATATTTGTACAATATGCGTTGAACGACACATTCAATATATGTTATATGAGACAATTACTTAGACAATTAATTATATATATTTTAAATTAATGTTGGCTTCGGCATCAGTTGGATGACTGACCCTGGTGAATGGGTAAAGTGAGCAAGAATCGGATTCTGCACAAATTCAATAATAATTCATGGGGTAAACACGAGTTATCGTTTGGCATTCAAGTCGTGGCAAACTACATGAGAAACATGTCTACATTACAATGACACAACACAACCTAGTATTTTACATGAAGGAAGACAACAGAATCAAGAATGAAATTTCCTACGCTGATCATTTCAAATGAGCCTCCGCCACACCTGTGTTACGCAAACTTGGATACATGTCATTGGTCAATAACTCAACGCACCATTAACCAAAAAGCATTGAAAGAGTTGGGATTTCGCGGCTCGCTGTTGTTTGATGATCTGCGGCGTGTGAAATTAATCAAATGGCGTCGAGAAGGATGGTTATTTGTATTGGAGTGTTATTGGCTGCAATCACCCTTTGCCATTGTGTGGCTCTTTCAAAATTGTCCTCACCAAACCCTCCAACAACGCTGAAGTTTCAATCGAGAGGCAATTCGACACACATTAAAACCAAAGAGGCACACGTTTCCAGGGGAAGACTGTTTATTGGACGTCCTTCTCGACAAAGTGCAAAAGAACATCCTGATGATGCTGAATATCAATCAGACATGGGTACGTTCAATTAGACGTTCAATTAAAATGCATAATTGCGCAGCTCGTTGTATTTTGATTTTAATGACTCGTTTAGATCAAAGGTTGTTCATTCTACAGATGAAGCTGAAGTGTTGTTTTTATGCCTAAAGGTTGGGAAGAGGCCTTCTCAAAAGCTCAGGCAGATGGTCCTGAAAACCACGGCAGTGCTGAAGTTCAGAAACTGATGCAAACGGAGCCAAATGTAGAATGCACAGGTCACTCGATGAAGCTCAAAGCTCACGGTTCATTTTCTACCCCTGGATCTCTATTCATGGTAGACCGAGGTAAGCTACACATTCAATCTGAACATAAATCTGATCCTGTCACAAAAGTGTTTCCTACATAGGGGGTAAGCCTACCTCAGGCTCCTACAGTGGTTACTTGTAAAGTAATAATAATATACAAAGTACAGATAAAATACATCTGTGTGTAGCCTACATTGTATATTCAACTTGTATCACCAACAAGCAATCACTACACATTTCATTCTCCAAGTGACAAACATCTAATGTGAAGTGTGAAATTCTTTGATTCCTGGGGCAAATGGCTCTCAGAGGAAGTTACCAAATGTAGGAATTTAGTGCATTTTATAATTTCCATTGGCTGTGTTTTGTATATGTCTGACACCAACATTTCCTACAGGAAGTAGCCTACCTCCCCTCCCCCTGCTGAATCTCCCTCCAAGTTGTGGGTTTACCCTGAACACAACAGAGAGAGGTCTGGTCTTGGATGCACCATATGATGGTTGCTTCATCTCTCATGAGGTTTGACTTGTAGGCTTGGTTACATTTCTGTTCCAAATTCTATGAATTTGTTTTACTTAAATTAAATTCCCATCTCTCTCTACCTCTACCAACAGGAAGAGGGCTATGTTCTTCAGCTACGTTGGTGGGGTGTACCGGTGAGACTATCTTGCCCTGCTGTGGGACACGCTCGGTATAATCCTCCGAGCGTAACCTGCAACACTACAGGAATGGTCGTGAAAACGCAGTGGGCTTCTCCAGTCGACAAAATAAACGTTAATTGTATGTATTCCTCAATTTAATGTATTGTTTCAAGGTGCAGTGTGTAGGGTCACGTGATATTTAGTGGTATGGTTGCATTCCCCACCCCCTCTCTCCCTTTATAATGATTTAGGACATGCTACAGTGGCCTTGAAAGTACCAAATTATGTCATGGTCTTTTATTCATGCATTGGTTGTGGATTATTTTTCACTGAAATATGCTCCTCTGTAAGGCAGTTTGTCTGTTCTGGGCAACAGTAGAAACACGGCAGTTGATATGTAGATCGAAAGGGCTCATTCTAGGGTACCGCCTAATTACTAAAAACATTTTTGATGTTGAATTCCAAGTCTGTTCCAGTGGATTCCACTCATTGTACACATTGTACCGTTTTTAAAGTTGACTAACTTTTAGGTGACAGGACCTGTAAAATATGTAAGGCTGTTGGCTGTTTTTGTTTTCAGTGAATGGTCATTGGGAACCCCTGATGCAGGTATTGCCAAGATGTGGGTTTGGCTTTGACTTTGCTTCAAATCCTGCCAGCGTAGCCATCTCTATTCGCTATGTCCCCTGTGTGGAAGTGAAGGTAGAGTTCCTCACCTTCTTTTACTTTGTTGATTGGCTGCCTCTTATTAAAACATTGTTTAACTCTCCTGTAAATCTCCCTGTTGCAGGATGGAATGTTCAGTCTGGGCCTGGCTGGAGATGGTGCAGTCAAAGTGTCTTGTCCAAGCATACAAGTTTTTGATGGTCAAAGCGAAGGTGTTCTCCCAACTGTGTCTCCTATGAGATACCAAAACCTTCCTCCAGCACCAGCACCGAAAGCCCAAGTCCCATTCTATCCTCACCTGTATCCCTCTCCTTACCTTCCCTGGCCACCACATCCATCTGGATCTCCAGATCAATCACACCCATACTACCCAAATCCATTCTATCCCCCATCTGGCCTTGATGGGCATTCCCAGAAACCTTCTTCACCAACTAAAAAGACTAATTTGCAAGAACCTACCCCACAATCCAAGCCAGCTAAAACCCAATTAGACAAAAAGCCTGTTGGTCAAGATGGAAAAAACACATGGCCTTATGGATTTCCTTTGTACTTCTGGCCACCACAGCCATCCCAAAGTCCTGATCATCTCAGCATTGGTGATCCACAGGAACCATCATCAGCAAATACTGAGGAGCAAGAACCTACAACTCAACCCAACACAACCAAACCCCAGGTGGGTAGAAGCCTGGTCACCCCAGAGCCCAAAAAACCCAACCTCTATCAATTTCCTCACTTCTACTGGCCGCCACATTTGTCTGCTTATCCAACTCCAGATCAATTACAACCATACTATCCAAATCCATTTTATCCCCCATCTGGTCCTGATGGTCATTCACAAAAACCTGTATTGCCAACTTCAAAGAACGAGGGGCCAGAACCTTACACTCCATCTAAAAC
>JAOTIX010000137.1:0-10478 GCA_027123715.1 Gaidropsarus macrophthalmus
GTGTGCATGTGTGTGGGTGTGTGCATGTGCGTGTGTGTGCATGTGTGTGTGTGTCTGTGTGTGTGTGTGAGTGTGTGAGCGTGTGCATGTGTGTGTGTCTGTGTGCATGTGTGTGTGTCAGCGAGTGTGTGGTCAAAACAGATAGCACGGTTCCCCCAGACGGCCAGACCACCCCGTGACGGTGTTATGGTTATGGGAAGCGTTGGTGGGAGCTGGCGGGGTTCCCACCTCGGTCGGAGTGCGTTGCACAGAGACAAGGGTCTGGGGGGTCCCGGGGGGGTCCGGGGGGTCCCGGGGGTCCGGGGGTCTGGCTGTTTTGGGTGTGTAATGATGATGAATCGTGGGGCAGATTAAGATCTTGTGCTGCTGGTGCACATGCCCGCTAGCCCTCCACGGTAACTCTAGACCTCTCCCCCCGCCCGCTCAGACCACCGGCCCCTCCTGGTGCCTCCTCTCCTCTCCTCTCCTCTCCTCCTCCTCCTCCTCCCCCTCCTCTGTCCCCTCCATCTCCTTGTCACATCTATGCACAATACAGTTATACACACACACACACACACACACACACACACACACACACACACACACACACACACAGAGAAACTGTCACACACACACACATACGTACACACACACACACACACACATACGTACACACACACACACACACACATACGTACACACACACACACACACTGATGTCTTCTGTCCCGTAGCATCGAGTCCCCTCTTTCTCTCGCGATCGGAGGATCCACCGGACCCCTGACAGCTTTGCTATTTAAGACGGGGGGGCAGGGGCCCCGACTGCAGCCAGCGGAGAATGCTGTTCCCCTCCGGATACTTCATTAATCTCCATCACGGCCGCCGCCTGACACGCCTGACAGCCGCCACAAAGCCCGCGCCTCTCCCCCCCGCGCGCAGATAATGCATGTTTTACAGTAGCCCAGATGTCCACACTCAATAAAACACCTGACAGAACCAGGCCGGGGCTGTTCGGCCCCGCCGCATTGAGTCGGCCGCGCCGATACGGGCCCCTGGCCGGACGCTGATTAGAGAGTTAAAAAGAACCAAGTGACAGCCCACCCCCACCCCACCCCCACCCCAGAGGGCGAGCGAGGGACACCGATAGGTCTGCGCTGATGGAACCATCAGCTGGGATGCTGGCGGGAGAATCTGCTATGAATTATGTTTGAATTAACCTTTCGGGTGTCGTGATGGGGGGGATATTTTTGGGGTGTGGAAGAATGCACAGGTGAGGTGCACTGTAAAGGAATACACCAGATTCATATGGTGTTTATTTATATCCGCGACAGGGGAGCCGGTTTTACTCGCGCCTGCACTATGGAGCATCCTTCAACAAATAACGAAAAATTGATTTGAAATATTTCTCGCAAAAGCCATTTTGTGATATTCTGTATTGCGAGCCCAATGCAGTGCGGAGACGGAGAACGGGTCCTGGGTGCTGGAGTGGTGTGTGTGTGTGTGTGTGTGTGTGTGTGTGTGTGTGTGTGTGTGTGTGTGTGTGTGAGTCTTAGCGTTTGCAAAGCATTTATGTTGATGGAATTGTATAGCTTGGGGTGCTGTGCTCCAAACTTAGATTGGCTCCTCTGCGGGAGTCAGAGCACAGTGAAGATCAGCTCTCCCAGGCTGAATATCTTAATGCTGCACACAACAAAATGGCCTTTTCAAAGGGAACAAACAGATTGAATAAAAATGGTTATTTGCCGAGCATGCATTGCATATACAAGTTTGAGCAAACATGTGTTTATGGGGCCGGGGCCGGCGCTGTGAAGCACAGTGTTTGGTATGGAAATAAAGTGAAATTACAGCCCTCCGACCGGCCCGAAAAATAGGATGAAGCACTTTATGTGGGATAATGTTCGTTGTTTGAAAAGAAAGAAATAATAAAAACTTCAACAATCAACATTTAGCTTATGTTATTCCGACACTAAGCTTTGATTTGGGTTGCAACCTTTACACGCACCGGGCCTCCGTTTGAGTGGAGCAGATATTCAATAGACAAACACTCACTCACTCACTGAAACACGTGCAGCACCGGCCTGGATTCAACATTCATGTAATCATACAGTATATGGAATTCGGCGGGACCACTTTAATGTTTCCGTCTGACTGCCGGCGAAGTCAAACCATACAGATTCTATTGAGAGACAAAAGAGTCTCGGGACTCAGACGGCATTCGGCGCTCCTCACTCTGTCCCAGAGTGATGTTGTTGTTAAAGATACAAGCTGGAAGATTTATTATCTGGCCGCAGTTTGAAGGCCCAGCAAGCGACTTGAGAAGTGGTTTCCAGTGCTAGACGTCATATAGTATTTCCATTTCACAAAGAAATAAAAATCCTGTAAATGTCAAAACCAGAGAAGTCTGGACTTTCATCTCATTTGGAATTATTCATCCTGTGGTTGAGTTTTTAGTTTTTTGCGTTGCTATTGGTTCTTCCAACTGGCTACAGTAAATAAACTAATCGACAACGTGCCCCTGTTTGATGTCATCATCTCCAGATAACAGATAACATAAACAATGTTATCTGGAGAAGAAAACTACAACATATTAAAGACCTTAATGTTAAATGACATTAATTACCATCCACACAGTAAAACAAGGGTTGTAGTTTGTTAATAACTGACTCATGCTCGGTAAAATGTTCTGCTGGAATAATTCCTGTGA
The DNA here is from genome assembly GCA_027123715.1 of Gaidropsarus macrophthalmus. Taxonomy (NCBI): domain Eukaryota; kingdom Metazoa; phylum Chordata; class Actinopteri; order Gadiformes; family Gaidropsaridae; genus Gaidropsarus; species Gaidropsarus macrophthalmus. Next base: position 2,684 of record JAOTIX010000137.1, read on the forward strand.
CAATATCATCAATCAAGTGGTGCCGTTCCAGCCAGCAGAAACCACAACGGTTCTCCAGCGAGATCCAAAGATGACAATAAGAAATGCTCCTAAAGTACACAGAGAACACTACAATAGAACCACCATTGTAAATCACATGAACACGGAGGAAAAAAAGCAGAACTTAGAATGTGTTGTGGTGAATAAAAATCTAAATCACCGCCGTTTTCCTAAATTACTGTACACAGACGGCCCGTGGGGGAATTCCACGGCCGTCGCTGAACCAGTGGCTCCCCAAACAATGGAGAAACATTCCTATTTTGGATTAAAATAAAACTTCCCTTTGAGTTGTAATTATTGTTATGGTGTAATAGCCTCAGCGACAATAGATAAACTGCATCCATTCATTTAAATAGCTCCACTGGAATAGCAACAGGCTACTCTAGTGGCGGTCTGTTTGTTTGTTTAGCCAGGCTTTTCGCGATAGCTTGAGACTGGAGAGTAACGCCGGCTCCTCCACGCTGCAGATGACTTATTGCTTTGGCCCTCAGGCACAAGCAGCCACTCTGTACCGTGTTGACAGGAGCAAAGACACCTCCAGCGCGAGAGGAGCACCGTCTGCGCGAGATTTATGAATGACACGCCGAACGCTGACGGGCTGTTTTATTAGCCGCTGTACTCGCAGGTCACCGCAAAGCAAACGTGTTTCGTTCTTAGAGAGATCGTCAGCGGTGCGACCTTCGAACCTGAACGCGACATTCGTCGTACGGCGGCCATCTTCCTCCAGGCCCGGAGAGGTGCACGAGTCGTCCGTTGCTCAGACTTCATATTCCGTCCGCTCCTCTCACCCCTGAACCCCTTTTTCAATTTTCTCGTTCTGAGGCTCCATTTGCCTGGTCCCTGGCAGGGGCCCCCAGCGGGGCCATCTCTCTCTGTGGGGGGGGGGGGCTGTCCGCCGCGCTGGACCAGCTGAAAACAAACTGTCAGTATGTTAATGCGACCCGGGGTGGGCTATTAGATATACACCCCGCTCTGTCCCTGGGGCTCTCGCCGTAACAATAACAATAACAACCGCACATTGTTCACCGCAGACCAAACCATGCATGTCTGGTCTATCGGCCGCTCATTCAAATAAAGCTTTATTTATAATGACAACAATACAAAACCAAACCCCCGGTGTTACGGCGGTACAGGTGTGGTTGTGACGGCACTAACAGCCGAATGAGAACATGTCTCTGCCGTAGAGCCGGCCGGTCTGAGCCCAGCAGGTGGTCCGCTGAAGGTCAGTCGATACGGACCTCGTTTACCCCGACGCGGAGCTATAGGGGAAGAAAAGGGCCCACTTAGCGGCGGGAAGACAAACACTGGCATTTATGTTGGGCGCGCAGACCCCCGTGTCCTCCTGCGTGTAGGGTTTGGCGGTGCGATTAGGACATTTGACTTTTCCCTTTAACTTGGAGGTCTTTGTTGAAACTGCTGATGAGTTTCCAAGGGGCTGCGGTGGAGTGCGGTGGACGGAGTGGCGAGGGGTTTTTTGTGGGGCTGTTTCCATTGGGCCTGTGTTTACTTGACACTTGGATTGACAGCAGAGTGATTGGAAATATCCACCATTCACCGCTGTGAGCCCCTGAGTGCAGGGAAAGTGCTTTTGTAGTCTGGCTGTAATGGGCCAAGTTTGAATTGAAGGTTGGGAGAAATAGCCTCACTTCGGTCGCACACTGTGAGGAACTGACACACCGAAAATACTACTCAGGGTCCGTCCGGATAGCATCGCGTGACACTGTGTAGATACAATGGCCCCTGTGGCCGGATCTCATTTCAATGTCGTTTTCTTTGTACGGTCTGTTTTTTTTTTACAGAAGATCAGACGGATAAAAAATAAAAAAAAATAAAAAATGTCAACAACTGTTTACAGAAACGTAATTGTTAATTAATTGAAGTTTTACGTGTGAATTAAAGATGTTCATCATGCTATAAATTGCTAAAAAATTGTTTATCATGGAAGCAAAATATATGCAGCATTGTGCATAATAGGAATGGGTTAAATAAATGTGAGTTAATTGTTTACACGTCTATGTCTATTTTTCCCATTGGGGAAATTGTGTGGTAATGAAATGCATTTGATGCTAAGCAGCAAAAGTCAATTGCATGCTAGGCTACGAACTACTAAGTGAATAGACATTGTGGAAAATGGACTTTTGAAATTGTAAAGCAGTTGAAAAACTACTTGGATATAACAGTGGGACACTAGACTTCTTTATTACTTTGGATACAATGGATAGTTTGTCATTTTCATTCCAACATTCTGAGGGCATTAAACGAAAAGAAATTCATATGACTTTTTATCCCATTATTATGACTTACAATGGGGATTCTTTTGTTTTTTTTCACTAACGAGAATGGGCTTCCATAGCACACAGTATCCAGCATTATAAAATGGCCCGCTTCTTACAGGCAAATAATGACGCCGCACACGACGCTGTCAGCCAATCACGTTCCGAGAGATCCGCGGGGTTTCCTGTGTGACGACACCATTCTCTCGGTCAACACTGGAGGCCCCACCCTTTGTGTTCCCCACAGCCCGTCAATCAAAGCAGAAAAAAGCCCTGACACTTATCAGTTATTGCGGTGAACCTGCAATCAAACCGAAGGCGTGATCATGTACGGTGCGTGATGAGCTAGACCGCCTGCGTTCCGACAAGTCACGCCATGACTGGTACGTAGTGTCCAACTCCCTCCGAAGGAAGCTAACGGGGGCTAGCGAAGGCATTAGCGCGGCTAAGCTAAGTTAGCCCAATAGCGTAGCCTCAATGCACTCGCCGCTATTAATTAGCTAACGTTGGTCGCGTTAGCTTCACGTTAGCTGATTAGCTCCACTTGAACTCAGCTCGCAAACACAAAAACCCGAGAACTTATTGTGGACTTATTGTGGACCCTTGGAAGCGAAGGTGATTGCGTGTTTTGAATCTGGCCAGCAGCACACATGGCGTCTTGTTGTGGATCGGGTTCGGGACACCAGGTTGGTGAATGCTAACGCTAGCTTGTGCTACTGCTGTGTTTTCACTAGCCCCAGAACAGCCCGTGAAACCGGAGGAAATGGCTGACGTGGACAGCAGTCACGGCGACTTCCTACAGCAGGACCACGGGAGAGCAGACCAGGTATGTGTCGACCACACACACCGGGGAGTACTGGTTGTTGGAGAAGTTCTCACGCTTCAAAGTGAGACTCAAACTTCCTCTGTGGCCCGAACTAACGGCCACCCACTTGTTTTCTGGTTCTGAACCCGCCCACCGGGGGCAGGACGCTCAGCCGTCGCCGCTCGACATGCTGGCGACCACCTGCAGCAAGGTGGGCTCCCCGTCCTCGGAGGTGGAGAAAGATGTGGTAAGTGTCCACTCCAGCTCAGTCGGGTCAACATTTTCATTCATAAGTTAGCAAGTGCGGTATTTTACCTTCAGGCACCAATAGGAATACATTCAGCATGTATCATGTAATACTCCAGAGGGTAGGTGTTAATTACGACGGCCATGGCTTGAAACCGAATGCTCATTCCGTTGAAAATACACATTCATAGTTTGTTATATTTGTCTTATAATCTTATGCTTCAACCTTTGTTGACTGAATTATGAAATAAGTTATGTAAACAATGTAAATGCTTTAAAGGTCAGGTTATGAAAAGGTCATTTATTTTTTATTCTCCGTGCTATTTAGTTTAATAATTCTCTGTCTGCCTGGCCCTGTTTTAAGGCACACTTTATATAATTCGGTCACCTGGATGCATTGTTTTTGTATCTGCTCCAGATTTCGGTCGTATGCCTCGATTCTCAGACTTGTTATTGGCTTCCGATCAATGCGTCTGCTTAATATAAATACGTATGAGTTTCTGCTGATTTCAAGTAAGCTTTCTCTCCAGTGTTCTGTAACGCCTCAATACATTTCCCGCGTTTTCCCCCTCAGCCATCGGATCTCGCGTCCATCCAGCTCACCGGGACCGAGAGCTGGGAGGTGTTAGCCCCCAGCACCAAGGACGAGTCTGGCCTGATGCAGATCCAGAACCAGGGGATCCTCACGTCCAACGGCCAGTACGTGGTGCCCCTGCAGAACCTCCAGGGCCAACACATCTTCGTGACGTCGGGGGCGGACGGTTCCTCCGCCAGCGCAGTGCCTAACATCCAGTACCAAGTCATTCCTCAGATCCAGACAGCGGACGGACAGCTGAGCTTCTCCGCGTCCGGCGTGGACGGAGCCGCGCTGGGCCAGGACTCGGTCGGGCAGATCCAGATTCTGCCCGATGGCGCGCAGAGCATCAGCGTGTCGGCGGCAGACATGCTGGCCACCACCCAGAGCCTGGTGTCGCAGGCCGGCCACCTGCAGCCGCTCCAGGGGGTGACCATCGACGGCGCCGCCTTCGGCAGCCAGGGCCAGGTGGTCACGAACGTGCCTGTGGGTTTGCCGGCGAACATCACCCTGGTCCCCCTCAACAGCCTGGAGCTGGACTCCCTGGGCCTGTCCTGCGCCCAGACCATCGCCACGGGGGTCACGGCGGACGGCCAGCTCATTCTGGCCGGTCCGCCCACCGATGGCGCCGAGGGAGCAGCCAGGCCCGGCGAGCAGCTTCCGCAAACGCTGACTGTGAACGACTTGAGCGGGACTCACGAGATGTACGTGCCGGTGTCGTCCGCGGCGCAGCCCGACTCGACGGACGGGGCGGTTCTGATGGCGCAGGACACGGCGCTGTCATCGCTGTCTGCGGAGCAGGCGGACTCCGGCTCCGGTCTCCAAGAAGTCTTCATCCAGCAGAACCAAGCTCAGAACCTCGTCACGTGCTCCGGACAGTCCATCATCCAGCTACAGCAAGTGCCAGGTTCTGCCACCGCTTCGTCCCCCAGGCCATAAGACTCGCAAACAAACCGCTGCTACAACTTCCTGATGCATTGACACTTTTTAAACCTTTATTTAAAAAACGTTTATACATATCTATTTTACAGAACTTTTGTAACTATGCACATGAAGCACTTTCATGGTCACAATAAGCACTTTTACTGATCGCCGGATCTAAATGTTTAATTTGAGCTGTCAAATGCAACCAAACATCGTTCAGTGTGCACTGTGTCAATTAAAGTATTCCATCTCTCTCTTCAGCCCAGACCAGCAACGGCCAGGCGGCGCAGGCAGCGGCGGGGGACCAGAACCTGCAGCTCCTCAACCCGGGCACCTTCATCATCCAGGCCCAAACGGTGTCGGCGTCCGGCCAGATCCAGTGGCAGACCTTCCAGGTGCAGGGCGTCCAGAACCTGCAGAACCTGCAGATGCCCAGCACCACGCAGGGCCAGCAGATCACCCTGGCCCCCATGCAGACGCTGGCCCTGGGGGGCGGCGGGGTGCCCAACCTGCAGACGGTGACGGTCAACTCCATCGCCCAGCAGGAGGGCCACAGCCCCGGAGGTGAGCGCGGTTCTCCTTCTCCTCGCGGTGTGGCTCAGAGCCATAGAGGGTAAGAGTTGCGACCCTGTGATCTGGAACCTGGAACTGATTGGAACTTATCCAATGAATGTAATCGGTACAAAGCACCGGCATTTTTTACAATGGAGGTCTGTGGTAGTGTCGCCACTCTGTTTACTCTTTCACTCTGGCGTAGCAGAAGGTTCACGTCTCTCTCGGCCAATAGGAACGCTTCAGTGCGTTGTGTCCGTTCTGTGAGTGGTTGTTTCTGTCCTGTCAGCAGTGTAAATGCGTTGTGATTTGTTGTTATAGTTAATGTAGTAGTTACTCGCTAAATCTCAACCTCAATCTTTTGTTTTGCTTCTTCTTGGTCTATTATCAAATAGACCGGCGAGCAAGGTTTATAGTTTTATTTTCACTCATTTAAAAATAGTTGGTTTTTTTTACATAAGTTTAAGTGTGTTTTTCAGTTAAATCATCTGCAATTCTAAAAGTTTGCTGCTCCACCAAAGCATGGAGTCACGTTTGTTCTAAACTTCTCGGTGGAGACCAGTGTGAGTTTGTGCGTTGATGAGACCCACTGGCTCTCTCCAGGGTATTGTCTCTCAAACATTCCCTACTTTTCCGTTCGCCCATTAAACCACAAACAGGCACAGCCGCGTCTCTACGGTCCGCAGAATCAATCCTTAGGATGGTTTATTTTCAAAAGGCAACGATACGACCGGCTAATGGCCAATTTGAATACATCACACATGTTTAAGGAAGAGCAGCAACTTGGTTATAAAAAATGATTGCCCACATGTTCCTCGTTGAGTCGCTTCCTGAATAACAAATAAACAAAAGAAATAGTTTTGGTACGCCTGTCAGACAAAACGCTGGAAATTGAAACGCAGAGATGGCAATTAAGGGGAATTGGTTTCATGTGAAATGAGAGGTAAAGAGATTCTGAGTTGCACGTTTTGTATTGTTTGCACACTTTGAAATGGTTGTGAAAAACGTAAAAGCAAACAATTAAGCCGTTCTGCAGGCCCATATTTAATGATGCCATTTTTATTAAAACGAAATTGCAGCCCGATTTCTTTTTTTCATCGCTTTTTATCTTTAACCTCAAGCAAAAATATATTGCTACTAAATATGATGTATAAATAAACATCCTTTATTAAATGGAATATGAATACATGCATATCTAACGTTGATATCTTCACCACTATTGCTCATAATATGGTGAAGAAGGAATGAAATAACCTGATGCTTTTCTGACTGGTGATCTGATAAGAGGTTTCCATCAGTGAAAGCCATTCACATGATCTAATGACAAGTGCTTTTCCCAGCATGAGTTTAGCATGCTCTTTGGCATGTTATTATCGTGGCCATTATGGTATTGACGCGTGAATCGATGTCCCCCCCAGACATCCATATCAAGGAGGAGCCCGACTCGGAGGACTGGCAGCTGGGGTCGGACTCCACGCTGAACACCAGCGACCTGTCGCACCTCCACGTCCGACTGGTGGACGAGGACGACCAGCTGGGCCAGGAGGGCAAGAGGCTGCGGAGGGTGGCCTGCACCTGCCCCAACTGCAAAGAGTCAGGCGGGAGGTGAGTCCCTGCTATGCTAAACTATGCTAGCGTGTTGGTATTGCAGGCCTGAGTTAGTCTGGCTGGGATGCTACTTATGCTATGCTATGCTATGCTATGCTATGCTATGCTATGCTATGCTATGCTATGCTATGTTATGCTATGCTAGTGGTTTGTATTACAGGTCTGAGTTAGTCTGGCTGGGATGCTAGTTATGCTATGCTATGATATGCTATGCTAGTCGTTTGTATTACTGAGTTAGTCTGGCTGGGATGCTATGCTAGCGTGTTTGTAATACAGGTCTGAGTGAGTCTGGCTGGAGTGCTAGTCTGGTGTGGGGGGGATAGTCTGGTGTGGGGGGGTTAGTCTGCCTGGGAGGTTAGGTGAATAGTCTGTCTCCACACCATGTGTTCATTCATGTGTCTCAATGATGGTGCAAAACTAAGTAACCCCGTGTGTGTGTGTGTGTGTGTGTGTGTGTGCGTGTCTATCTATGTGTGTGGGTCTGTGTGTGTGTGTGTGTTTTTTGTGTCTGCATGTGTGTGTGTGTGTTTATGTCTCTGCGTGTTTCTGTGTGTGTGTCTATATGTGGGTGTGTGTGTGTCCATGTGCGTGTGTGTGTCTGCGTGTGTGTGTGTGTGCGTCCCCAGGGGGTCCAACATGGGCAAGAAGAAGCAGCACATCTGCCACATCGCCGGCTGTGAGAAGGTGTACGGCAAGACGTCTCACCTGCGGGCGCACCTGCGCTGGCACTCTGGGGAGCGGCCCTTCGTCTGCAGCTGGATGTTCTGCGGAAAG
>JAOTIX010000139.1:29453-40743 GCA_027123715.1 Gaidropsarus macrophthalmus
TGTGTGTGTGTGTGTGTGTGTGTGTGTGTGTGTGTGTGTGTGTGTGTGTGTGTGTGTGTGTGTGTGTGTGCGAGCAGCACCAGAACTTTGAGGAGAAGATGCAGGGCATGAAGACCCAGTTGGGCCAGCTCAGTTCCCTGCTGAGACTGCTGGACCTGAACTTCTGGAACTACCTGGGTACACCAAGCACTCTGACACACGCAGGGCCTCAGCCTCCTGCCACACACTAAATCCATGCATTGTGATGCGCATCCTAGCAGCGTGGAGGTCTTTTAGTCTTTTAGGTAGCACAGTGCCTCCGATGACCGGGAAGTTGTATCAGTGTCTCGCTTTTCCCCCGTCATCTTGTGTTGTTTTGCATTTACAGAAGCACAGGACTCAGGATTCCTGTATTTCTGTTTCCGCTGGTTACTCATCCGTTTCAAGCGGGAGCTGAGCTTCCCGGACGTCCTTCGACTTTGGGAGGTAAGCTCATCATAGATGGAGCCCCTGCTCCTTAAAGCCTGGTTTATACTTCTCCGTAAAGTGCTGTACGCGGACAGGGAACGCCCTCTGCGTAGTACGGAGACGCTCTGCGTACTCTCCGGGTTCATCCCATATTTTTTAACTGTCCGTCACTCGAGACGGCGAGGGCTGTGATTGGTCCTCTAACAACATCAATTACTTTTCGGTTTGACTACTACTGGCAAATTGCACTACTTTGTAAATAGTTTGTTATTTACATTTAAAGCATTTAATTTTTAATTACCATTTGTATCTTTTTAATTACAATCTGCTGTATGCACGCATCAAACAACTGGACGTCAACCTGTTTACTTTACGGTTGACTTTGCCGACGGAGAACTGCGAAGGCTCGAGGGGTCTCCGTAGTTACGCAGACGGACTACGTATAGGGCGTACGGAGAAGTATATCCTGGCCTTAAGCCTTAACCCAGCAGCCAAACCAAGCATGATCTAGGGAGGGCCCTGAACGCAGTGGAAGATATTATAAAAAATATGTATGATATTATTTTGCATCATATTTATGTCAAGTGCTTAATGCGGTCACATATCTTCATGAACAACCCTTGAAAACAGAAGGGCACATCTGCTGCCCCACAGACAACTCTTGAGCGGTGCATTGTGAAGGGTTTTGGTTTGATCAGCAGCCCCACCTCTTTCCCCAGGTCATGTGGACGGGCCTACCATGCCAGAACCTCCACCTGCTGGTCTGCTGTGCAATCCTAGATTCAGAGAAACAGAAGATCATGGAGGAGAACTATGGCTTCAATGAAATCCTCAAGGTGCAAGCACTGTGTTTCTGTGGCTCTGTTTTGAGTTTAATATGTATCTAAATATGTCATTTAAATTGAGTTGGATGACATTGATTGAAGTTAATTATATAATTCATAACATACATCATTATTGTGATGTTTTGTTGCATTGCAACACAAAAGTGGACTAAAGATAAACACAAACAAAGCAGATGACTCAGAAGAAACAAAACGGAGAGAACGTTCTCAGACCCAAACAATCCGGGTCACATTCTGTGTTTACTGTTTCACTGTTGCGTTATTTTTAGTTCACAGTCCTTAGGGCTGAGGGCCTTAGGGATGCAACTTACCATTATTTCATAGTTGATTAAATGCTAACACTTAAACGTTTTATAATGATGCATGAACCAAATATTTTAAATTAAAGCGCAACATTAAGCAGCACAGTTTTTATTTTTCTAGATTTCTAAATGTGCAAAATAGTAATAGATTGAGCATCACCAAGAGTTATGGATTTCATGAAGAAGACGGTTTAACTGTCCATCTCCCTTTTAAACAGCATATTAATGAACTCTCAATGAAGCTGGACATAGAGGAAGTACTCCGCAAAGCAGAGGCCATCTGCTTGCAGATCAAGGGTTGTAAGGTGAGTTCACTTTGTATGAAGGGAATAATACATCAATGAAGCTATAATTCTCACCCAAAACATCAAATCACATTAAATGTCAATAACATCAGCTATTATGTCTTGTTCATCCTCTAGGATCTGCCTCATTCAGTCAGTGAAATTCTGGGATTCAATACGGACGAAGTTGCCCCAGAAGCCCCCAGGTCCGAGGTACTGGAGCCAGGAAACAGAAGCCACTCCCCCTCGCCAAGCCCCACCCACAGACAGCAAGCCTTCTCCAATGGCCACGGATATTTGAGAGAGAGCCCTCAGAACGGCTGCAAAGTGTCCTTCGTGTCCTAGTGAACAAAGAGATCTGAACCTCAGAGACCGAGGCCGTCCAATGGGAAGTCTCGCCAACAGGTCAAGCTGGCTCTCCAGGAAGAGGAACGCCCTTCATCCATCGCCTGGGGATCAGGAGCCTTGAGATGATTAAAAAAGGATTTAAGATTATTAAGAACCTTATTTTTGTAATTTCTTGTATCATATTGTCTTTTCATTGAAGTAGTCATTCCTGACGGTAACTACGTTTTCTAAAGATCAGCTGAGATTTTTTGTGACAAGAATTGTGCTGCTAATTGTATTATCCCAACGCTAAACCATGCCTCAGTGATTACACAATGGACTCATTCTTTTGTTTATCAATAATCAAAACGCTTGGTGTAGGATTTGGAAAAAAACATTTTTTTGACATTCTATTTGGCAGCTGCTGTTTTTTTTACTGGGCCTTTCTTCCATTTGAAACTAGTTTTCAGGATATTGGCCCAATGTATTAGACAGCTTATATAAAAGTTGGACTCAGTATTAATGAGGAATGGGCAACGTCTCTCATGCTGTCGTATTATAATAAAAAAAATACCCCCTGCCCGCCCTTCACCCCCACTATCAGCCTTTACCATGCTCTCCAATCCCATTGGTCACCTCGGCTTCCAAAGCTCGTGTGCCAGTTGTTATTTTGAATTGAGTTAGTCTAACTTTGAGTTGGCCATTTGTGCCCTGACCAATTTGATGCTGGGTAAATCTGAAGTCTGCACCACAATATCTGCAATATTAAACAAGCCCTTTTATGTACTTAATTAGCCTTCTCTATATCTTAGTTTCAAAATTTGAAACGATTAATGTTTATAGATTTTTCAGTAAATATAACACAGATGGAGGTTTTTGGAACGAGCCAACTGATTGACTTCATTTGATTTCACTTGCTTTGCCAGCAGTATGAATTGAGTCTGGTTGACCAGCTTTGAAGTTTTGTGTCTTTGAATCTCGTGGACTGGAAAGAACACTAGGGCAATAAACAAACCACTACTTCACGACATGATGTTTGAATTATCTGTAATCCTGCAAACCCCCATTTTCACGTATTACTCAAATTGAGCGCTACTACGGAGGTGCACTTGGCCAGGGAAGGATGGAGACATGTTTATGCGTCTGTCAGTATCTAATGGTTTGATGTTTGTTGGTGAAGGAAATCATAGCTGTTGAGTTCTGTGACGTTCCTGTAGGCTTGGGATCTTCTCTTGCATGCCATTTTACCATCAGATGTTAGAGGGTGAAAATCCTAATGTGAACTACAGAGTTTAAGGTGAGTGACATAACAACCGGTCAACCAATCCTCATGGAGCATACCATTTCTTAACAGCATTATAATCTCTCCATTGACAAAACAAAATTATCTTTGTGGCAAGTACGTGTTGGTGAGATCCCTGCCTCTCCCATGTTTTCATGAAGAGAGTGAGGATGGAAGGAGGAGTAGCTTAGACAACTTCTGAAACACCGTACAGTAACTGTTGGATGGATGACTACGCTTTATTTGGTCCCCAGGTGGAAATGACTTTGCCACCACCCAACATTAAAACATAAACCCTGGTCTACATAAAACATAGACCAGCCCATATAAATCGTGTAGTACACTACAGCCAATCATTAAACAACCTGATCATTCTAAATTGATGCATTCTTATTTTTTATCCAAACGTATCCTTACTCAAAACTTGAATGTATCAATACACCCCTAAAATATAAGATTCTCAAATATTTTACTGAATGCAATGTATTCATATTCCCCAAAAATGTCATAAGGACTCAGTTTTCACAAAAGGGGGTTGGGCCCATAATTTATGAATATATTTTTACCCAATTTTCTCTGGGGATTGAAGATTAACTGTGCGGTTTCCCTTTCAGATGCAGGTTCTGCACGATTGTACGTGGCATTTTGCCTCCACTTTCAACAGTGGGTGACGGACAGCAGCAGCGTGCGTCAGTGCTGGTCTCAGCTGACACTCTGCAGTGCAGCCCGCTTCCTTTGATGGAAGACATTTGGAGACGCGTCTTGCGTATGAGCAGTTGGAACGTGCGATGGCTAACGGACCAGGTATCTGCCTCCGATCTGCTCATAATCCCTCTGTTGGAACAAAGCTGGTCGCACACTGCTCTCCCATCTCCCTACTCTTTCATTTCCTGTTTGGCAGGAAATTGCCTCAGCATACGCTTGATAGCGTAATGTGCAGTACTGCGACTTATCTGTCCCATCTTGCCCTGTGTCTGTGTGTGTGCCTGTGTGTGTGTGCGCGTGTGTGTGTGTGTGTGTGTGTGTGTGTGTGTGTGCGCGCGCGTGTGTGTGTGTGTGTGTGTGTGTTTTAATTAAAGTAGAAGCTGTTTTGTGTGACTGATGGCTGCATGGTCGCTCATTCAGCTCTGCACGTCCAGGTCCTGAATGAGCTGTTTAAAATATTGTCCAGCCTCTGTCAATTCAACCTTCCCTTTGACGACCACAAAGACGTGTTAAATGTGTGTTGAGGTGGAACGAGAGAACAAAAGAGAAGGCAAAAACAATAAAAAAAAATAAAGATAACTAAATGCGATTGGCGTTGTAATTTCTCAGGACAAAAATATGATATTTGTATCCAGTGAAAGGAAAAAGTCAGTTCAACTCAATTGTTCTATACTCTCGCTAGCTTGAAACTTGTTGTTATTTTCAAACACACGTTCCTAGAGCATTGATGCTCTAGGAACGTGTGCTGTGTCGTGTGTGGAGTGTGTGTGTTGGTAGGTGAGTGATGGAGTTAGCCTCCTATGTACGCCAGTTAGGATTCCATACAAACAAGAAGAGTTATTAAATATAACCCCATAGGCCACACACACACAAACATACACAGCATACACACACACAGGCACGCACGCACACCACACCACACACACACAGGCCCGCATGCACACACACACACATACACACACACACACACACACACCATGTAGTCCCTCCCACCCTCCTGTCACACTATATAAGCAGACCTGGGGCTGCTGAGTGTGTGGTCATCTAAACAGATTTGACACAGACACACCTGCACACGAGAAACCCACAGACAACCAGAGTCCCTTACCCCCCAAGTGGACATTGTGAGGCGACGTGTCGGTGAGGCTGGAGCCCTGGTACTCGTACACCCACTGGTATCCCATGGCCTCGTCCCACGTGAAGAGGGACGTCATGGAGCCAGTGCCCAAGATGCAGCCCGCCATGATGATGTTCTCCAGCAAATACTGGTCCCGCAGGGGGCTATCGCTGGACTCAGCCATGTTCGACCAGCAGGGCCAGGGCCTGCCGCAACGCCACACAGGAGGCCAGATGGTGAGTCACGTACCCGCTCCTCTTCGTCCTCTTCCTCCTGTGGTGGAAGCACAGGAGAAATGTATTTGGTTACGGGGTGTTTGTGTCTGAGGGATGGTGTCATGGTTTGAAAGATTAGTTTACTTTTGAGTTCCTTTTCGTTGCATGACCGTGTCTGTCCTCTTGAGGGTCTGCTTAAAGACGCTTCATCCTGTGCAAATCACTGGGGTTTTTTCATAGCCCTGGATTATGTATCACAAGTTTATGAAAATACATGACACATAATGTAATACTAATAATAATACTAATAATAATATTACTATTGATTTTGAGTTTTGATTTTTGTGATGAGTTTCAGATTTGTTTTTATTGATTTTGATGAGTTTGATTTTGATGAGATGTTGCACTACATATTCACAGAAATGGACACCAGCTTCTCAATGTGTAATGTGTAGACGTTCATCGACGCGCTCCTCAAGCTTTGTCAAAGCTTCACACATGGAGTAGCGTACAGGCAGTTGTCTTACAGTACTGGGCTGGACTGTGCTGACTTGCTGCTGACCGTGGGACCGTGTCCTGCTCCGTCTAGTCGCGCCGCTCCTCCTTTTGCCCCATCAACGAGAATCCGGAGAAGGAGAACGCAGAGGAGTCAGGCAAGACGGCCGTGGTGTTCTCCTTAAAGGACGAGGTGGGCTGCCTGGTCAAAGCGCTGCGCGTCTTCCAGGTAGGTGGTCACTGGTCACAGAACGGCATACAGAGCCCCTGAGTATCATTGTGTGTGTGTCTGTATGAATTGTTTACTGCTCCTCTCATTGGTCCCTCACTATGCACGCTCCACCATTTTGGTTTGGTTTTGTTTTAACTTGCATCATGTATTTGCCTCTCGTCATTCAGTTCTGTGTGTTTTCCTCGCCCTTGTACTCCATTTCTATTCTCTACTCTCTCTCCACTTCTAACACTTTGACTTCCTCTCCTTCTTAACTCCCCCCTTTGCCCCACCCTATCTCCCCCGTTCTCCTCTTTTCTCCTTTCATCCCCTCTCCATCTCTTTCCTCTCATCTCCTATCCTTACATCTTTTACTTTCCCCTCTCCTTCCTGCTTTACTCTCTCCTCCCCCCCCCTGTCCTCCTCCCATATCCCCGTCTCTCCTCTGTCCCCCTTCCGTGCGCAGGAGAAGCATGTCAACTTGAACCACATTGAGTCCCGTAAATCCAAGCGCCTCGCCCACGAGGTGGAGATCTACGCCGACTGCAACTGCAGCAAGAAGGAGTTCAACGAGCTCCTGCAGCACCTCAAGGACCACGTCAACATCATCTCCTACAACACGCCTGCCCACCTCTGGTCCACGGAGGCTGGTAGGCCCACGGTGGGGAGGGGGCTCCCAAGCTACCATGGCTAGCAGGGGTTGAGAGGCACTGCAGAAGACCCTTTACGTAGAGCACCGTTGTAGGACAAGGCTAATTGTGGGTGTGTTCCTTTAATGTAGCAGGCTGGGCGTAGATTAAATGAGAGACCACTCACTGACCATGGACTGTGTGTCCTGCTACATGAAAGACCCATAATCAGTGTTATTATTATGTTACTATGATGCCTCTGAGAAAAGGTGAAGAACTAATCCTCATTTAACTACTACTTTATTACGTTTAAAACAACAACAACAACTAAAACAACAAAACACATCTGGTCTTAGCTCATATTTGAGTTTGAAGTTTAAATATGAGTTAAGGTTACACATTGAAAATGTTAGATTTGCCAATCCAGTTTGTGTTTGGCCCTACCTCTTCTCACTTGTACTTGTAGACGATGAGGATGTTCCCTGGTTTCCAATGAAGATCTGCGATCTGGACCAGTGCTCTAAGAGAGTATTGATGTACGGGTCCGAACTGGATGCCGATCATCCAGTAAGTAGTCCTAAACAAGGCTTCTCAATTCATCAATTCATCATCAGGCCTACAGGCTGTACAGTAAATGTACACGTGTCAGGTAACATCCGATTATGCACCCCCACTCCTCCTTTCACCGTTTTTCCCCCCCGACTTTTCTTTTTTACTTTCAGGGCTTCAAGGACAATGTGTATCGCCAGCGGAGAAAATACTTCGTGGAGGTGGCGATGAATTATAAATCGTAAGCTTTATAACCTGTTCTGTTTTGTTATGCTGTATATGCAATCTAATTGATCCATTTTGTATATTATGTTATGGTTATTTCAATTAAATATTTGTGTTTCTAATTACTTGAACGAGTACTACAATTGATACCATACCACCGAAGTATTCGGTTTTCTTTTTTAAATGAATTTGTACTTATTTGGCTCCCTCTAGCGGACAGCCTATCCCTCGCGTCGTCTTCACCCCAGAGGAGATCAAAACTTGGGGCGTCGTCTTCAGGGAACTCACTAAACTCTATCCCACACATGCCTGCCGGGAATACCTCAAAAACCTCCCCCTCCTCACCAAGCACTGTGGTTACAGAGAGGACAATATCCCACAGTTGGAAGACGTTTCGGTTTTTCTGCGAGGTATGGCTTACATTTATATTAAGAGATCCTAAGAGATCATGTCACGTGTCTAATTACAATTATAGCCAGGGGCGTGTTGGTGTTGGTGGGCATGGGGGGCACATCTGGAAATCATTGACTTTGAAAATATAATACAAACCTAGATGCAAAACTGTCAATACCTTTGGCAATTTTTTTCATTTTCAAAATTTGCGGCCCGCAAGGAATCACTGCACATTGGCTGAGTAGTGTGTTCCAATGTGGATCCAGTTGAGACACACAATCTGTGCAACACGGTATCACGTGATTTCGTGGTCCTGGTCACGAGAAAAATACGCTATTGAATCGAGCACAATTTCCGAAATTTTTCGTGCATACAGCACGAAATGCAGTCCAGCACGAATCGTGCAACACGATTCAATAGATTGAGCACTAAATCACGTGATGCAGGTTGCGTAAAACAACTACGTTTTCCGCTGTGGACCAACGTAGTTTCACTTAATTCTGGCATGAGACTGGTATCCATAATATCCACACGGCATTTACCTTTTGTTGTATTGTTGTTTTGACGCTTACATAGAAGGTGCGCTGTACAATCTGAGGTCGAAGAAAAGCTCCCAATCGAAATGCACTGAGGTTTACTGCAAAAAAACCTGAAAAATTAAGTATCCAAAATACACCGCATTTACCCTTTGTTGTATTTGTTGGTATACATAACTAGAGAGTGCACTGTAACTATCTGCACACACCCTTCTAAATGCATGAGTTTCCATTTCGTGCTGTAGGCACGAAAAATGTCGGAAATTGTGCTCTGAGACACGATTAAATAGCGTAGTTTTCTCGTGACCAGGACCACGAAATCACGTGATACCGGGTTGATCTCTGAACACTATGTGGATGCAAACTGATGTTGAGCGCTGCTCTTTGCGTTACAGAGAGGTCCGGCTTTACAGTGCGCCCCGTAGCGGGCTACCTCTCGCCCAGAGATTTCTTGGCAGGTTTGGCATATCGGGTGTTTAATTGCACCCAGTATATCCGCCACAGTGTTGATCCCCTCTACACACCCGAACCGTGAGTACTCCTATGCCAGCATGCTACTCACACTTAGGACTGTTAGGACTAATTACTATTCACCGAGTTGAAACACTCTTTTTTGTCACTCAGTCTTTTGTATCCTGTTTCCTAGTTAGAACTGATCTTGTGCGTTTTACAGGGACACGTGTCATGAGCTTCTGGGTCATGTGCCGCTCTTGGCTGATCCAAAGTTCGCCCAGTTCTCGCAGGAAATCGGACTGGCGTCTCTTGGAGCTTCAGATGAGGACGTGCAAAAACTGGCCACGGTAGCCTGAAACTGACAGACCCAACACTAACTGAACATGTTTGTTTATTGTAAAGTAACGGTCATTGGGTGTTGAACAAATGCAAAGAGACATTATATGGGGTGTTCTGACTGTGTGTGATGGGTTTGCCTCCACAGTGTTATTTCTTCACCATTGAGTTCGGACTGTGCAAGCAGGATGGACAGCTCAGAGCATACGGTGCTGGCTTACTGTCTTCTATAGGAGAGCTGAGGGTGAGCACCACTTTACCTGATCCACACAGGAAGTAGATCCAACTGTTCAGCGTAACCTTGTGGCCGTCCTAATATCTTTTATCTTGGGCATTACAATGTAGAAAATAATACTATATTATTCTGTTGGATGTCTGGAGTCTTAATCTCTTTGTTATCTTGGTCATTATATTAACAGAGGCTATATGAATAAACCAGTACCTAGTAGTTGGCAGGTATTTTTGAAGAGACAACGATGAAACTGGGTAAACTGAGATGAAAAAAACTAGACAGATGAATTCACCTTGTTGAATTGATTATTATTAAAATGATTATTGTATTAACTTACACCACAACCAGATGTTGAACAGGAACTAACCGTATGTTGGCCTATATTGTTTTGCCGGCAGCATGCCTTGTCTGACCAGGCCTGTGTGAAGGCCTTTGACCCTCGGACCACCTGCCACCAGGAGTGCCTGATCACCACCTTCCAGGAGGTCTACTTTGTCTCTGAGAGCTTCGAGGAGGCCAAGGAGAAGATGAGGTAACCAAGCCGCTTCATACATATTTTGGATGTTCAGAGAAGTTGATGGCTACGCCATGATGGCTGGTGTTATCATATGAATGTTGTATATGTTGGTAAGGTAACATCCTGCAGAAGCACGATTACAGTGAGACTGTAGGATAAACCAATGTGTCAGCAAACTGTCTGCAATAATGAACTAATAGTTTATTATTCAGTGTATAGTTGTATATTCTTTTATAGAATATAGAATATAAACATGGGATTCCTGTTTTTATCTGATAGTAACAAATAAAGGTATTCTGTTTGTAGGGCCTCCCTCTCAGTTGTTGTTGTATTAGTTGTAAATATATTATACACATTTTCTTTGCTCTTTGAAATACAGTATATAAAGTTGGTTCTGTTGTAATCGTCTTGCATCTTATTGTGGATCTCCTACATTTTGACTAGCCTATCATATTATATTCATCACTTTCTGAGGTTTTTTTTCATATATATGCTATTTTCTCTGGGATTGCTCATATTTTCTTGGAATCCGCAGGGAATTTGCAAAGACTATTAAAAGGCCTTTCTCAGTGTACTACAACCCTTACACCCAGAGCATCGACCTGCTCAAAGATACCCGGAGCATCGAGAACGTGGTCCAGGACCTCCGTAGTGACCTCACCACCGTGTGTGACGCTCTGGGAAAGATGAACACTTACTTGGGCATATGAGGTCGCCTGTGATCGGCTCTCTGCCGCCCCCTGTCTAACTTTGTATGTAACAGATCTCAGATTCTATTGTATGTAACAGATTCTAACAGATCTAACAGATCTGAAATTATCAATTCTATATTAAGATATGACCATGGTACAGTGCAGTAAACTGTACAAGTAAAAATAATGTGTAAATGGTAATAGTTATAATAATCACATTCATCAGTAGAGTCTGCAATAACAAAACACAATCTGTAGCTTGGCCTTGTTTCTGTTGCTTGCCATCTGTAATTTCGAGTTCAATAATAAACCAACTTTATGTTCTATGCTTGGTATTTTTTCATGAGCTATCATGAATTTCCTGAATGCACAACACAATTACACAGCTACACTAATGCTGAAAATACTTTACTAGACCTTTACCGCAGAGGTGTTATAATAAATACAATATATATATCAATATATATAATATAATATAATATAATATAATATCATTGG
>JAOTIX010000139.1:258203-263203 GCA_027123715.1 Gaidropsarus macrophthalmus
TGACATCATCTGGCACCAATTTCAGCCAATCAGGAGAGACGCATGCAATAACCGCTTTACCATAGACAGTGATGTCCCATGGGTGTGACGTTAGTATTTATTTCCTCTGTATTATTCTATGTTTATCTTTCATGATTCAATATATTTTGTGGGGAGGCTCTCTTAAATGCTCATCGAAGTAATCTGATTGCACTCTGTAGGACGAATTTGCAGTTCTTTTTTTTCACGACTGAAAAGAAAAGAAAGTGTTAACTGAACCTCTGTGAATAGCACTGTTGCAAGCATGGCTACCTAAATTCTATTCTAAAAATCCAAACAAAAAAAAAACACCGTAGGTGCTTCTACCTCAATATATAGATATGAAATATTTTTTCAAAGTATGATATGTATTCTTGATGAGTACTGCCCTTTTAACAAACGCATATGGCAGGGACACATACTGTAGTCTTGACTGTGATACCTGGACCTTGAGAAGTGTACACATGCCTGTTTGTAGACGACAAATTGCACTCTTGAGTCGACATTCCCGCAGAACAAAAAACAAAAAAGAAAGGTGTATCCTATTGAAAAACGACAAAATCCCCAGAACGCTTATCCAGTGCCTTTTGACCTCCACAATACCGCGTTGAGTGTGTATTGAGCAGCGCTGGCAGCCGGCGTCAACAGCTCGGTTCTACGGGATATAGGAATGCAAACTCGCCTTGGGGTGCCATACATACATGTCCTGTTTTCTGGCCGTCGAGGGTCAAGCTTCCTCCAACAGCCAATGTAAATAGCCATGTAAATAGTGAAGTGTGAGTTCTACAGAAACCCTCAAGGTCATGAAAATGGAAATGTGAACCATGGTAGTAAACGACGAAAAAAGTGCGGATGCGATTTACAATTTTTACAAAAAAAATTCAGCTCTCAATTGGAGTGCTATAAACGGAGTGCGATCCGTCATTATTTCTGAAGCGAGAGGCCGACCCACTCCCACTCCCCAACCCACCCCCCCCCAAGAGACTAGGCCCACCATGAAAGCATTGTGATCCTTTATAATGGCTTAATCTGCATCAACGTGTAACCCATAGTGCGTATGTTTTCATCTCTCGATAAGAAAAAGGAACATCGGTGGTGGTCATTGTTGAACGGAGTGACTGCACTTCGTTTTGCTCTCATGCGTTGGTCACGTGTTATCAAAAGAGAGTTTCTAAACGAGTGGCATGAATATTGCTGAACCTCATTGTTGTATTTTGTCATTTTGTTGAGTGGCAGGTGCATGTCATGTAGGGGTGGTATAGGAATTGTTCTGGGACATGTTGAGGGTTTTTTTGGGGGGGTTTTGTATGCATTACCAGCAGGACTATCCGCTTACTGGAAATGACATGGGGATTGTGTTTTTGTTTTTTAATTTTCTGTTTATTATTTGGGGTGGTGTGGGGGTGGGGTGGGCGGGGGGCGTTCTTCATGTAGCACAATTGAGCATTGCACTTGGGCACCATACTTTACCTCATGTCGGAGTGAAATGGAGAACGCAGGGAAGAGAGACTTAAAAGTGTGTGTATGTGTGTGTGTGTGTCTGTGTATAATGCACACACATTTTCTTGAGGTTAGGGGGACTTGCTTGTTTAATTTTGCTGCTGTATTAGACGCTGGTGAAATGTAACTGTTGAGTGAAAGCAAAAGATGACCACAAGACGATCATTGAATGGGCATGTGATTATGACACTGAACACACGCAAACACACACACTCACACACACACACAAATGAACGATGGAAATTAGAGCTGTACTCTTAATTTCTCTAACTGTACTGGTAAATCAAGGACGAATCCACAAGGAGCACCATTGGAACAAATATTCACCAAGCAGTGAAACACCAGCAGATTACATCAGAATGATGGGGTTTTTTTTACCAGTATGTAGGGTGGAAACGGGGCAAAGATGATGATGGGCCATGACCTGCAGTGCAAAGATATTAAGGGACATTGAATTAAATCGAAAGCTAACTCCTCACTCATACTGTAATACCGTGTTGTGGTGGTTTGCGGTCTGCACCTTATGGATCACAATTACCTTTTTATTGGAATTTTTTTTCTTTCACCTTTTTTTCTTTTTTTTTTATTCTTGTAGCTGAATCTATATAAATATTCAATGAAATAAATGATATGGTCGTTCACATTTCACCGTGTGGCCCTGTGTTTCATTAATGTTTTGAGAAATGTTTTATTACCGCAAAACGAGTTGCACTTGGGCATCCCGCTGACTGCATATGCAGAGTCGGGGAATCGCAGCCTCAGTCTTCACTTTCCAATCTTAGCATCTCTACCCCACAGCGCTTCATAAGCCGCCCCCGGCTCCCCTAGCCGTCACCTGTTCACATGAAGACCCAACACGAGTGGTAAACGTATCTTGAAGGCTGTAAGATTGAGTTTTGTTGTGTATATATTGTTGGGTTCGTTGCTGTGAACGGTATACTGTTCACAAAATGTGGGACTATGATTCACACTCAAAGTCAAACGATAAAACCACAGAGCGCCAATGCGTTATATTGCATGCTGAACATGTTTGCATCTTGGACCCATCAATCCAGACAGACCCATGGATCTGTCTGACCCATGGATCTGTCTGGATCTGTCCCTGTGCAGTGAAGATTATGGGGAAACTTAAGAACCACAAACTTGAAAAACATTTTAAGTATGAGGGGCTGACATCTCATTTCATGACATGATTAATTCATCTGATTGCTGAAGCGGAATTCACCCCTTCACCGTTAGGGCTCCCGAAATCACCCAGAAACTGACACTTCCCCTGAACCATTGTGTGTGTGTGTGTTAGTGAGACACTCCTTGAATATTCCTCCCTATCAGCAGACAATAATAATAGCGTAGATTTAGACTGTGATTCACACAGACACTCCTTGATTTATAGATAGATGGATCGATATTCCAAATATATACATATATTTCATATATTCCGAGCCATGACGTATCCCCTTAGGATTGGAATAGCCCTAACTGTAGGCGTGTAGGCCTTTATCAAACAGCCCTTCTCTGCGGCAAATGGGGTTTTCTTGAGTGGCAACGATGGGAAATGAATGGCGGTTGATGGTGACTTATGGCCTGTGATGACATTGTGCAGGAGCAGCTCGTTACACGTGAGCTATTTATTCAGGGTGCTGTCCAAACCAAAACGGATGACAAATATTTGCCACTGCCCGGCCACAATAGCGGGGTCACTTGTGTTGTTTCCCATAGGGGCTCTTTTAAGACACAATGTTTAACGTCTGGTCTCAAGCTATACCGCTTAACTGAGTTAAATTAAGCCCACAAACTGTACAGACAGGCTGACCATCCTGATCAAAATAATCTCATCTGACCAAAATTAATCAATCAAGTGGACCTTATTTTTTATGGTAGTTTATTTATTTTCTGGTTTTAATATGCGTTGAATATAATAAGAAGTTGCATATACTGTAGATAGCCTTGCAAGAGTTCATTGTGTATTTATGCACAATGAACTTAGCCTTCCTAAGGTGTGTCCAAGTGTGTGTGTGTGTGTGTGTCCGTGTGTGTGTGTGTGTGTGTGTGTGTGTGCGTGTGCGTGTGACTGATTAAAGTGAGAAACAAAATGAAATATAAAGCAGGTTTTATATGCGGTCAGTCTTCAACAATGGCTTATTTATCAATCGGCTATTTGATTGCAAAGCATCACGCTTATGATTTGAATTAAGCTGTTTATTGAAGCTGAAGTTCAGCGGACCGTGAATGAGAAAGTGCATCTTCTTAGAATGATAATCATAGTAATGTCATCTTTCCGTGATGTCGAGGCCGACACTGCTGATTTGCCTCGCTGTTGCCTTGTAGGAAGCATGAGACACCCGCCGCACTGGTGTAAGTTGTCATTGCCACAATCAAGGGGTTGCTGGCTGCGTTGTCTTTTAGATAAGACGCAATCAATCATCGCGATATTGAAATCAGGCCCCGTGTGAGGTCGCGTGGCGGGTGGGTGGGGAGCCAGACTCTTTCTGGCGGGAAGCGCTATGAAGACGCGCCAGATAATTAAAATATCGGTTTGGAGCCCGTTCGGCTACTTTCAATTCGCCGAGGCGGTGTCGTCGTCGTCGTCGCAGGTCAATTGCTCCCTCTGCCCCGCGACGAGAGTAATGAGGTGTGTTTAGGCCCCACACCACGTCTGTTTGATTTAACATAAATGAGAAATACGACATCGGCGGCGGGGTGAGGGGGACATTCGCCGTGTACTTTAAATACGCTGCGGTGAGCGCGAAGAGATGAATCACAGTCTAAAACTATGCTATTAGGTCTGCTGATAGGGAGGAATATTCAAACCAGCACAGTGTGCGTGTCTGTGTCATGTGTGCGCGCGCGCGTGTGTGTGTGTGTGTGTGTGTGTGTGCGTGTGCGTGTGCGTGTGTGTGTGTGTGTGTGTGTGTGTGTGTGCGCGAGCGGCCGGGGGGAGTGTGGGTGGGATATTGTCAATCTTGGACGAAATGAAATAATATATAGATAATAGAGAATCAGTCTCCCTTTCCCCGGTCCTTCTCTCTCCGCGGTGCATGTTTTCAATCTTTTTGAATTGCAGGATAATTTTTCTACTTTATTGTGACCGGTTTAAAATCATGTAGAGAGAGTGTCATCAATTGTATCTTACAGCGTATTACTTTCCTTTCGCATCTGATTCGCGTTTCGCGTTGACATTATGTATTTCCCTGCGTAGACGTCATTCAGAAAGATAGCCTCGTTTGTAAAGGTTACTATAGGTCTAAAATAAAGAGTGCTAAAAAAAAGCGGTTCCTATGGATCAGTGGTTCTCAAACGGGGGTACGCGTACCCCTAGGGGTACTTTGCAATACTGCAGGGGGTACTCGGAAAATAAAAAAATAAAAAAAGTTGGTTACTTTTTAAAGTATTGGTCATAAGCAATTCTAAAATAATCCCACGTTAATAAAATCAATTAGATCTAGATACTGACATACAAGTTTGGTATACTCATTAAATGG
>JAOTIX010000139.1:265703-270335 GCA_027123715.1 Gaidropsarus macrophthalmus
CTGCTTGCCCCCCAAACGACGGCACGCCACGTCCAAGCCTACGTCCCGGGGATGAGGAAACAGATGGATGGTTTCTCACAGGCCCTCACCTTCAGACACTCCCATATAGTCCATTCATCTGGAACACATTGAGGAACAATTCCCCAACATGGCATTTATTTTGTTCCACACGAAGTGTCTCCCCATCTCCCGGACCATATAAGGTTACATGCTGCGATCACAGCAGATCTGTGGGGGGCGGGGGGGCGGCCTTCATAAGCACTCATATGTGGCATATGAAACACATTACACAACACTATGCATGGGCATTGGATATCAAGGTGTAGCCATTGTGGTTTGACTGCGGGCATTACTTTAAGTTACTTCAAAAATATGTATTTCGTATTTTGTGCTTGATGTTGGTTGCGTGTTTGATGCAGACTATGCAAACTCATTGGATACATATCGTTGCTGTAAATATGAAGCAATGTCAAATAAATAAATGATTATTATGATATACTTTTAGGTGGTTCAAGAAGATACTTTGTAGTAGTATAAGTAGTAGTAGTAGAGCATAGGCTCTCTAAAGCTTGGTTTTCATTGGAGCAGCAGCGTGCTGTGCATATGCCTTTAATTAGAGCGAGACACCCGCCCATGTTAATGAAGAATTACTGCTTGGTAGGGTATGTGGAGTTAGCACTCATCATTCACTCCCATGCGTTTATTAGCTTTAGCGCTACCCTCTTGTACTGATTAGCGCAGTCACATGGTCGGGGTCCTCAGGGGTGCTGCTGTTGCACTACTGTGTCCGCTTCTGTGAAAGTGTCCAAACTAATTGTCTCCTTGAGCCAAAGGAGGCCCACTCCAAATATTCACAGCTGTCAAAGACCATGAAATCTTGAGGCACAATTCCACATGATTCAAAGTTATGCCGCATAAAAAAAAAAAACCAATGAAAAACAAACCTGTTGTCCAGATTCCTGCTCCCTAAGAATCTGGAATAATCTAATCCTTCTGAGTGCCAGCATTAGGCAGATCCCTTATTTTGAAGCGAAGCGATGAAGACCAAGAAAAGCCTCAGTATAGCAGCCTCCCCATGGACGCGTGTATCTAGGACAGTTTATCTGAGCGTATTTATGAATTTCTGTCCGAATGTTGACCTCAATTTCTCCTCCTGTATCTCTCTCTTCATCTGAATATCTGCCGTCCATTCTCTCACCCCCAACCCTTCTCCCCACGTTTTCTGACTCTCATATATTTTGATTCGCTGCAGGAAGAAAGATTTCAGGCTCCTACATACGGGATGGTGTGTGTGTGTGTTTGTGTGTTTGTGTGTGTGCATGTGTGCGCCTGATATATGTGCATGCAATGGTGTGCCTGCATTTCTGTCTGTCTATCTGCCTGTCTGTGTGTGTGTGTGTGTGTGTGTGTGCGTGCATGCGCTATAATAACCCAGCTCTGTAAACACCAAGGTAGCTGAATGCCTGAAGGCGTTGGCGATTATCAGGCAGAGCACAACAGGGCACGGGGGCCCCGTCTCATTTATACCCGCTCCTTGATCAGATGAGATGGGATCTAGCGGCCCCTCACGCTACGCTTCAATACCGATAGTGGATCAGAACCAGGCAGAGGGAAATGAAACACACCCTGGGCCAGGAGAAAGAGGGGGCAAAAGGGGGCAGACGGACGGATGTTTCACACCAGAATCTGTCTGTTAATTACAGTGTGGAGCTCATGGTGTGAGCACCTTGCGTGGCAAGCGTCTTCGAAGAACACGCTAATAAGCAATAAAATGCAATAAGGTCAGCGCAATGCTTGGAAATGCAGCAGCAGCCAAGAGCGCAGCTAAAATAAACAGCCTCAAAACCCTCATCAAAGACATGCTGAATGCAGCGCTTTATGGAAACCAACGGGTAGAAAATAGAGCAGAACCGTCCAAATGCCTTTGGAGCCCGCTTGTTGCACTCAAGGAAAAGATGGAAGATGTTTTATTTATTCTTTACAGCAACACAGGGCCTTATGGAGATTAATACAAAACAGCCTCACTCTCAGTTCTTGCGCAACCACACCCAGATACAGGCACACACACACACACACACACACATCAACACACACACACACAAACCGATCACGTCTGAATAATTCGGGATTTAAGTGCATCTTCCACTCCCAGTCTTCAGCAAACAGCCAGCAGCTATATGTTTCTGACATGATCTGACACAAAGACAAGAACAAAACGCTTGATTTTATTTCCCTTTACGACCATCATCTAACAGGTTGGAACGTGTTTGATGCACTCTGAAGAGTGTGCAGGAACGAAACCCAATCCCATCCAATCCTCAATTTGCCAAAAATATATCAACATGACACAAACTAATCCGGGGGAAACTTCCAAACGCCCTCAGGATGATTTCATGGAAGGATTTTCCAAACCCTTCTTGAAAATTCTCCTCTGTAATGGCTTGGCAGCGGCCGTGCATCAGGCTGCAAGATGCACCTTTCTTCTCCACTAACAGCTGAGCCCCTTCCGCTGTGTTGTAGTCTAGTCTCCCCAGCAACCTGTCTGAAATCCAGCAGATCAGAGGTCACCAGGTAGCTGAGACCAGACTACCACCACTAGCCCCTGCACCCTCCAGGTCCCCAACACCCTGCTCTGTGCTCCATTGTCTTACGAGGGGGCTAGGGCGTGGAAAGCTACGCCCACAGTAAGTGAGGTGGTGGTGGTGGTGGTGGAGGGTCTCGGTGGAGGTGGTGATGGTGGGGGTGTTCATCTACTTCATTCCCCTTTGTTGCTTTGAGACCACATTCAGCCCCCACACCCCCCCTACACCCCCACCCCTCCCCCTGCTTCCATTGTGTGGGGATTACAGCGTGAATGGAACCAGGGACCCCAACTTCCAGTCTGGGAAAAGCCCTGTTGCCCGTGGAATGGCATGGTGTCCACCTACTGAAGTGATCCAGTAATAGGTTCTATTGGAGCACTTGGCAAGGAGTCTGTTAAAGGAAACCCAATAACCGCGTAGACCGAGAGGCGGAACATGACTTGGTCCAAAAGGAGAAGTCCCCATCCCAGATAAATCCCATTATCTGAACAATTAGCATTGTGCTAGTGAGCGGTTTAAGCTAACATCCAACACCTATCAGACATGTTGTGTTTGTTGGTGTGTGTCTGGGAGGTTGTTGTATAGAAGTCCCTCTGGGATGGGGTGAGTCGTCTGTGTGGTGGCAGGGCTGAAGGACGTGTTTCTCCGAGGGACAATAAAGAAGCATGTCATCAGTCAAACACTTGATAGCATGCAGGCCTTGAGATCATTCAGCATTGGCCTTGTTTTGCATGAGGACTACTTTTTTCCCCTGATGATCAACTAAGGAACAGCACACTCACCTGCCTCAGGGATATTTGCCTAATCTGTTTGATTTGGTGGTTTTCTATTCCATTACGACCTAAGAACCCATGGGGAATTAAAATAGACAGGCCACACTGCCTTGAGAGGCTAAACTTGCTTGACAGGCAACTCAAAGGGAAAACATCCCCTAATGCGTGTACCTCGTCCAAAGTCATTAATTGTCTCACGAACACCGCCGTGGTGGTTTCTTTGAACCGACTCTGTTCCAAATGAGCAGGCAGCGGCCCAGATATGCAAGGGCAGGAGCTAGGCTGGCGGGGGTACCGCAGGTGTGTGTCTATGTGTGTGTGAGAGAGGTGGGGGCGGGTGGCGGCTGGGAGGGTTGCCATGCATCCACATCCAGAGGACAGGTTGGAGCACAGGATTAGGAACTCTTTCATCATGTGATGGAACGAGGGCGAGGGCCACAACGTGCTATGCGATGACGAGCCATGACTCATTATGCTCAGCGGAAGCTCAGGGCCGCTTCGTGTTTACCAGCACCGTGACCCCGGGGCTTTGGCGTGGTAGGGAAGGGTTTCTGCGGGTAGGAGGATGAAGGGGGAAGTGTCTTCAGAGACAAGCTTCTTCTGACTGGCTTACGCTAATGTAAGAGGACGGCCATCTTGATTACAGTTGCATTGTTTTTCAAGAGTTTGGAACTGAAACTGAATTCAATGGTGCTTGTTTATATGAGCAAGGACATACAATGGTGCAGCTTGTGACATCCAAAAAGAGGGGAAAAGGTATCCTTGCAACTTTAAACTGCAGTGTAGCATATTGGTTGTAACCGACTACAGTAGAATGACCTTGGTTGTGATGTTAAGAAGCAGTACAAATATTTTATATGTAACAGTACAATCCAGTTAAAGTCTTTCATCTGTCGCCCTGAGATGCAGTCAAACTACAGCAGCCAAAACAAGCATCAGGGTGTTTCTGTGTTGGATAATAAAAGCCCTTTATGAGCTGCAGTGCATTCTAGCGCTGTCTGCTGAGCTAACAGCCCGTTGGGCTCCACGCAGAACCACATCCCAAAACAGTGTTCAGTGTGCCATCAAAGAGTACAAATATGGCCATAAAAATGACCAGCCGCCACTCTGAGTCCCCATCAGAGTCCCGTATGGTTCCTGGGGGTTATTTCCCACACTGGTTGGTTGGAAGACAGCTTGCAAGCGGAGACAGCCACGGTATTAACTACTCCGTCTTTATCTCGAGAGCCTGATAAGAAGTGCACACAGAACACTGCAGAACTGGACGCACACACTGC
>JAOTIX010000139.1:656128-676962 GCA_027123715.1 Gaidropsarus macrophthalmus
GGTGACAGTCACTCCTGCGTGTCCTGGGTCTTCCTCTGGGTGACTCTAGCCATGGGAACATGCCGGGACGCCCCCCTCGGGAGGCGTCCCGGCATGTTCCCATGGCTAGAGTCACCGTCCGGGGGTTTGGTCGCTGGGGCCCCCGCCCACGACTGCCACCCAAATCACACAGCACCGTCCCCTTCTGGACCCTCCTACGGGTGGTGAACCCACTGGAGGGAAATTCATCCATTAGGGGCTTCTGAACCCATCTTAGTCTGACCCGTCACCTGGGACCGGTTTGCCTTGGGAGACCCTACCAGGGGCATTGAGCCTCGGACAACATAGCTCCTCGGATCATCCTGGTGCTCAAACCCCTCCACCACCATAAGGTGCCGGTTCCAACATTGCTTTCAAAAAGACTCAAATATGAGAGTAAGAATGAGGAGAGAAAGAAGGCTTGCAGAGGGGAGCTGTGGTCCTAAACACTCGCAGAGTGGAGGAATGAGTGATGACAGCTGTGACTCACAGTCGCACACAGAGCTCCGCCTCGGCACATTGCTGGCCCATAATGCATTGCACCTCTTCATATGTCTTCCCCATCAGAGTGATGCCATTCCACTCCAACACCTGCATTCCTGTTGTGAGACGGGCAGGCATGTTGTTACCACACATAAACAGAATAAAACATTTGCATACACTAATGGCTGAAAAAGTCTGTTTAACTTGAATTAATTGAAAATGTCTTGTTTCATTTTTGGCTAAAAGGGATCAACACAGTGCAGAAAGCAGCGGGATTTACCAAGCAAGCTGGCTCCATTGGCCCTAATCACAGAGCGGCCATCTTGATACCAAATGCTAGCTGGGGGGGAGGTGAACTGCATATGGTTCGCTCCACCCAGCAAACATTCATAACATAACTCTGATGGCCATAAGGGGAATGAGACCAATGCATACAGTCACAGAGCCGCACAGCGACCATTAGAGCCATTACAGCCAAAGCCACTTATCTATTGAACACTAGTCCCTGGTCAGTCACACAAAGTGGGAAGCTAACACAGCAAACAGGAAATTAAAGGGACCATGTGGAAACAGTGAAGAGAATAGGACACAGCAAACAGAAGGACTCCATGTTCTCCAAAGGTCTAAATCATCACTTACACAACCCAGACCCGCCATCCAGCCCACTCATGTCCATCTGAAGCAACACAATGACAACCCGGTGCTGGAACAATGCAAATTATAACTGGAAGAATACGTTGGAACAAGCCTGAATGAATATCCACGGTGCCGTACACTGAGTAGACTCTGCTGCACTCTACCCCCCCTCTCTCTCGTTCTGTTATTTTCGGGGAACGCTTCAGTAGTTTCCTTCTCTCCCTCCCTTCAGTAGATGGAACCATCAGACATAGCTCAGGACAATGCAGCTGTACTGACGACTACTGATGTGTTGGGACCGCTTATGGTTAGAATTCACATGAAAACAACATATCCAAGCAAAGGGAGAATAAGATATAAGACAATATATAATATAAGAATATATAATATAATAATATGAATACAACCCAGTCCTCATAACCGATAACTGGTGAATCATTCATAGAAAGCTGATGATTCACTTAAGTCTTGCTGACTCCAAATAGGGAATTCTATAGCGTCCCTTGTAATCATGTTGGAAGGGCACTTGTGTGTGTGTGTGTGTGTGTGAGAGAGTCTTGGTGCATTGTGCAAAAGTGTGTGTACACCTGCATGCGTGTGTGTGTGTGTGTGTGTGTGTTTGTGTGTGAAAATGTGTTTAATCTGTGACTGTGCCTCTGTCTGTCTGCCATGTTTTTCTCTGCAGGGAGTGTAAACAAAGCCTAATGTCTAAGACTGTACTCCAACCCATGGATACTGTAGAGACACAGCGGTCATTCAGACACCACTGAGCCGGCAGAGAAAGATGACGCAGTTTTCCTTGACAGCATTCCGAAATTATCATTTATAACACGTTTTGCCTTCGTCCTCCCAAAAGTGTATGTATGTATGTAAACAAATGTATTGTGGTCCTTGTTATCGACAGAACAATGTATGCAATTCATGAAGCCTTGATTACATCATGCTATGATTTCCAATCGATGTTGATGATGGTCTTACCTTCCACCATCTTCCCTGTGCTTTCTGCTACTCCACCAGGAACCACCTTGGCAATATAGGCTCCTATCTCTCCTCTGCTCCCGGGAATCTCCTTCCCACCGACCACTCGGATCCCCAGACCGTTCCCTGGGCACAATAAAATAGGATCAAAATCACCCTTTGAACAGGCAAGCAGATCACACAAAAACTATGAATTGGCTTGATTTAACACTACATAGTGAGTGTAAGGGATCACAGCTCATCAATTTCCAGTGGCATGGTACGGAATCAAACTATCCATAGCAGGGAATGACAAGGTGGCCAATTTGGTACAAGGAATTATGGTTGGGAATTAAGCCAGAACACCAGGGTTAACAGCCCTACTCATGTAATGAATCCAATTGGATCTTTACAAACCTTGATTTATTGTCTCGTCTGAATGTACTTGACCAGAGGACAAAATACGCTGTCCTTTTATATTGAGGAAATTAGATATTGGCCTACCAGCATGATATGGACCACAATACAAGGATGACCCCGGTCAGCCTTCACTAGGCGTCAGTTGAATCCAACAGTGCTACACGGCATTTAGGATGTGACGGGTTTGTGTTTGTGACCTTTATGGGGCTGTATTATTGTGCTTTACCTGACACGCTGGAGTCGGTCAGGTCTCTCTTGAGAGTAACCCGAGCATGAGGAAAGGAGTAAGGGATGAGCCTCATCTGAAAAGGGACACAGGGGAGTATTCACAAGCAGTAGAGAATGATCAGGATCAAACTGAATACCATAGAGAAACCCGTAGTGGTGAGGATGAGGTTCAACAGAATCCAACCTGTCTCTTGTCCAGTATGTGTCCACTCTTTGGACGTCCGTCTCTGGGCTTATCAAACCAATCGGTGTCCTCCCTCCGCAGGTGGTAGGCTGCACAGGAGATAGACTATCATCGGTTAGCAAAGCTTAAATCATGCACCACTGATCCATGTGGCTGAATTAGCTTCTACTTTATCCATTATGATAAAGTAACATGACAACGTTAGCTGGACAACAGCTAATCAAACCACAGGACTCTAGATCGAGGAATGAATTGCAGTGCAGGGTGTTCTCTTATGAAGTTCAGCTGTGTGATGGATCAGATATATCCTAGAGGGAAAATCACTGACTGACTGACTGACCCATTCTGGCTACATTGGAGCATCATTTCCCAATATAATTTGTCAAAATGATTTCCAAATAGTATTTACCGGCAGTGTGTTTTCTTGCAACAAAAGTGCAATACATAGCATTTTGGCATTTGTTATAATATTAAGATCACTGTTATGTTTCTCATAAATATTGTACATGCAATGCAGACTGATTCCAAATCAAAAGCTATTTGACAAATTATATGTCTAGACCGGTATTGTCTTTTAACCCTTAAACATATCCTGTACTTGTAAGTTGCTTTGGACAAAAGCGTTTTCGAAATGCCGTAAATGTATATGTAAATGTCCTCTCTTTGATAGTGTCTGTGCTCACCAATGTTCTGAAGCAAGGAACAGAAACACATTTTGTTCAACCTTTGCACTGCCCCTCCAACAATATCATCTAAGCTTTCTAGAAACAGTCCAACATGTGAATGTCAATGCGCTGTGTGAGTTTTAAATGCATTGGGATGTAGAAAGCCGTGTGGAGCCGAGTATGCAGAAAAGAGTGAGGGAAGGGTCATGCTTTATCACTATAGGGCCTCATAATGATCTATGGTTGAAGGTAAATGTTGCTAGTCAAGCTCATCTGATTCTCTGATTCTGATTCATTCAATACATTGGAAATGGGGAGACAGTCATCTGCAAAGGATCCAAAAAGCATAAGGTTGACAGGTTGGCTTGAAATGAATACTGTATAGAATATATTTGTGAGTTCAGCTGATATTATACTATGCTCACAAACAAATTGTAACCATATGGCAACCTTGAAATGTACTTGAATTGCAAGACATATTTTAGATATTTGCACCCACTGCAATTTGCTGAACTTTGATGCTTGACTTGTGACATTTACAAATGGTTGCACAATATACATAATGCCGTAATGCTGGACCTCTGTGATACTGCATGGATATGAAGAACTAGAAAGGGTGAGGTATGTTTACAGAGCTGCTATGATGTGGACTCCCATTGAGATGGGCTTGATTCCAGAATGGGTATGCAGACGACTAATCTGCAGTGTATGGCGATACAATCAGAAGTATGGGTCATTGCATTTCATGAGTTGGTCATGTTTGCATAATGCACCTTTAACGTGGGTCATTGGGAACCACAGGGTGTGAAGCGGAGGCACACACACACTCTGAACACTTGTATGGTCTCACCTTCTATATTCCAGTTAGGGCCTCCAGCTGGGATACAAAATGATATGTATGCTCTTTGAGATATGTTCAACACATGTTTCCCATTAACTTATCAGACTACAGGATTTGTTTAAAGATAGATTGGCACTAAAAATAGACTTTATCACATGCACTTGATTCATAAATGTGTATTAAGTTCATGCTTTGTGAGTCGGTACTTCTGCAGGCTCTCATATTTGTACTCGATGGGGTGACTAACATTTGTAAAATGAAACATAGCAAGGTCACACACAAAGCACATTTCATTCATCACTGGGGGGATCATTTCAGCAAAAAATCACTTTCATTGACATCATAAAAAAGGGTTTTGTTTTCTTTAAAACTAAAACTTGCAATATACTCTACCGTGTCTGATACTCTCATGAAAGATTCTGGCATCATCTCTGTTCAAAGCCAACATGGAGTCACTTAATGCTGTAATCAAGGCAGATGGAAACTCTTATGTAGGGGTCAGGACAGATACTTGTAGCATTATCATTATCATATTAATAATTATTATTATTATCATTATTATTATTATATTATTATTATTATTAGTAGTAGTAGTAGTAGTATTATATTATGTCTATTATTAGTAGTAGTAGTATTACCACTTTACTATTAATTTGAGTAGTAGATAATTATGCTTTATGAATAATCAAAGAAATCAAAGGAGAAAGCTGAGCTGTGGGAAGAGGATGTGTTTTGCCCTGTTTGTTTATCTTAATGACACATTGTCTCTATTCTGGTCGTAATTGCTGTGAATGCCAGACTCTCTCGCTTGCCTCTGCCTATAGTCAGAGAGGAGGCTATTATCTTAACAAAATGAAATTGTTTGTCTATTGTTTTCGAGTCCATTTGTATAGCCTCTAATCACAGTTACAGTCATGACTGTGGGCTGTGCAGCCCATTTATTTATAACATCTCGAACCCTAGCACTAAATGGCAAGAACAATCCCCCTTAAATATCAAGGGTGCATTTTTGAGATCTTGAGTGTTGAGTGTTTCTCTTTCATCTTTTTCTTGGATAACCTGTGCCCTCCATGTCATAAAACAGCATCAAACAATTGATGTTTGACGAGAACGTGCCATACTGTTTTGATTTGTAATGCACAACTTGTACATGTGATTTCTCTCTGCAGTAAAGGTTTAACATTGTAGTAAATTGGAAGCAACACAGAAAAGGAATAAGTGAACCAAATAAAGAAAAGCTGTGAGTTACAGGGTCACATGCACATTGTCACATTGGCTGAAGATGTCCACACCAAGACAGACATGCAGATCATTCACTTTATTAGGATAGAATGACAAAACATTGCCCACCATGCATGGATGCAAACTCAAGGACTGACAAAGACAAAAAAAGTGAACCACAACAGATCCAAAGGTTTTACAGTGTGTAAGGGTATGTGCACATTGAATATTTAAAAACATATATCACAAATTACCCTATTGTGTTCCGTGAAACACACACAGATTTCTTTCTGTGAAACACAGATGATTTCACTGCAAGTTAGTGACACTCATATCCCGTGGCTCACACACGGATCCCCGTTTCAGTAGATTTCGCTGAATACAATACAATGGACGCTGACATTTCCATGAAGGATTAGGGTTAGGGTAAGGGTTAGGGTTAGTTAATGACAGACACGAGTGTCATTAACTTGCATTGGAGCGAAATCTGTGTTTCACAGAAATAGTAATTCCTTGGGCCCTCCACGGTTTTTGAGTTAAGCGTTACCAGTGGTTATTTCATGGATTCCTGTGAGACCAGGCTATTAGTTGAACCTAAAGAGCTTCAATGGTGGCTGAAGGATAGTCATTTTATTTATTTTTTTTCAGAATGCCCGACTTGTCACAGAAGAGACTATTTTCCAATGCAGATTGGCAGACCAAGAGTTCTTGTGGCTAGGGAAATCTCTCAGAAGGTGTAGACACTGCAGTGTCAGATAGTGTCTGCCTTTAATGGCAGTGTGAACAGATTTGTATTGTTATACATTATAAAGTGCTGTTTGATATCAAATATCAGAAATTAGACAAAAGACGAGATAAATGACAGACACTGATCACTTTGATCACATACATACACAGGAGATGAATGTATGGATCTGAAACTCATGAACAAAAAGAATATCATGCAAATTCACTTCACTCAAAACACTGAAAGAAAAACCATCAACGAGTTACAAGAAAGCAATTCACTGTGTGGCTTACAGACGACTGAGGAGGTGGCAGTCGGTAGGTCAGTGAAAACAACGACCGGAGTGAGCATGCACAAGCAGGTCCAGCATGTGGAGCCGCTGCGTAGGTGTCATGCCCCATTTACCTTCGCTGTCAGACATTGCTCCCTGCATGTCATCCATCATGAAGGCAATGTCTCGGTCGTAACCTCGCGTCCGAGACTCCTCCCGCATGTGCTGCTGTACTTCTGGCAAGGAATGGCTGGAGCCGAACTGGTCTCGGGAGTCGGCGGAGATGGGAGGGAGAGGGCCTGCCGAGGCTCTGGCCATACCCATCGGCTGGCCCACCGGACTCAATGGGCTTTCCTCCTCAGAGTTCTGGGCCACAATGGGAATACGCCCGCGGCTTTGGCTGATCGGCAGGCTGGTAGGTTTGGCTCTGGCCACCCCAGGGGCAAATGCGGCATCCAGCACTTCCCCTTCCGTTTTTAACCGCAGAGAAGAGCTGGACAGATCGCGCTTGATCGACAGATCCAAACCGTAGACGGACGAAGGCCGCGACGAAGGCCGTGACGAGGGCCGTGAGCGGTTGCCCATTGGGAAGGTCCCGTCATCCTGAACAGAGGACCGCATGGGGGAGCCCAGGGCAAGGGACTGGCCAAGGTTGAGAGAGCCAGACAAGTTGGCCCCCAAAGAAGAGCCAAGGTATTTCTGCTGTTCAGATAAGTTCTTTCTAAGCCCAAATGTGATCTCATCTTGCAGCAACCTGGCCCTTGCAGCTAGATTAGTCACGGATGAGGATCCAGATCCCAGATAGCTACCATAATCAGGTTCAATATCTCTATTTTCTTGAATAGGGGAACATTTGGTGATAGATTTGGGATCTATGAGGGCCTTTTTATTCTTCACTTGTTTTTGGTAAAGAACAGCAGCAGGTAATTGCTTTGCAGCCTGTTTTTCCAGGGTCAGCCTGCCAATGCTGTACTTTTCTCCTTTGGGGAAATGACGGAAATTGGCATCACTAGGGAGGTATTGAGGCAGGCCTAAACCTGTTAGATGTTCCAGTCCTTCAGTTCCCCGTCTAAACTCCTGCTTGATCTGCTGCTTCAGGAGCTTCAGCTCATAAGGCTCTTCCATCGTGTCCTCCTCTCCTTTAACGTAACCCTGGAGCCGAGATGACCCCAAGAAATCTGCAACCTAGGAAAAGAGAAGATTGACTGAACATCATGTGTACGGTCATGTGCCTTATCAGATACAATGTATGAAGTTGTGTATTATTATATACATAGAGAAAGTATTGAAATATCAAAGCAGTTGTAGTTGTATATTTAGAGGTGTCAATTCCCCTTCTCTCCTCCCCCTCCCCCCTGCCTCCCTCCTAACTTAGAGTCCAAATCGAAATTCATTCTTTCTGAGGCAGGCCCGTTCCAGACATTCCAAGAGCATTTCTCTCAGTTAAAGCTTACGTATGGCTATTACATAAAAAAAAAAATCTTAAATCTTACCAATAGTATCCTTAAACAATCTTTTTTGAATTTCAATCTTTTGTGAATTTCTCAAAACTGCTGCAGAGTTGGAGCAATATACCTAGATCCCTGTAGCATTTTGTATATTTAACCAATAACATGTTCCCTGCTGCTAAATTCTATATATTCTACCTACACCTCACTGTGAACCTAGCTTATAACAAGCAAACAAAAGACAGGGCATAAATACACTTGTAACAGTTACAAGTGTATTTATGCCCTGTCTTTTGTTGTCTGTTGCCTGTCCTGTCGTCTTAAATGCTGTACCTTAGGTAGTAATTGCACTTCATGTATATCTCACCTATAATGTGTGTGCACTCGATATAGCGTCTTAAATGTTGTTTTTATATTGTTACACCATTTTGATCCATGGTGAAACGCTGTTTCGTTTCACTATATATTGTGTAAATGGTTGAAATTACAATAAAATACACTTGACTTGACTTGACTTCGAAAGAAACAGAAAGCACCACATAAAACAAACATGGCACAACAAAGACCAATGAAAACACTTTGTCCTGGATGTATGCACACAATTACAAAATAAGTAGTATTTACCTCTGCTGTGCGTCTGGCCTCTGCAGCTCTTAGCAGTCTGTCTGCCTTGGAGAGGTCCTTATCAGGCAGGCTGAACCCTGACCCGAGTCCAGCAGAACCCAACCCTGTGGATCCCTTGGTCAGTTCACCTATGTCCTCAATCAGCACATAATTCCTAGTATTGTGGTGGTCTATATCCGCATAGTACGACTCAGCGGAGATGCTGGACATGGGGCTTGATGCCATGCTCCGCTCTTCTAGCCCGAGCCTCAGGTCAAGACTTCCGTACTTTCCCCCCAGATGGGCCACCTCGTAGCCACTGTCTGTGGAGGCTGGCACAATGAGCAGAGGCTGGTTTCGAATCACCTCATAGTTGGTTGTGATCTTAGGCTCCAGGTCAGAGATATTAGTCTGTCGCTGCTTCCCTGACTGAAGGAGCAGCGCATGCTGGTAACTGCTGTGCTGGGACTGGCCGTGGGAAAGGGACAGGCTAGAAACGTTTTGGTAGGGAGACACCTGGTCGTGATAGAGGGACTGCTGGGGGTAGATGTTCTGCTGTGTATAATGGCTGGTAGTTTGGGTTTGAGGCACATACTGTGCATAGTGTGAATAGGGACTGGTGAGTGTGGAGTACTGGGAGTCGGCTTCTGTCTGCGGAGGGATGAATTGGTCGAACTCGGACTGGGGAGCAGTACGGGGCCTTTCCCGACCCTCGCCCCTTGCCTCTCTGATATTGCTGACCTCACTGTCGGACATGTAGTCTCTCTCCTCAGCCACCCCTTGGAGGTAGGCCCTTTCTCTCTTCTCTCTCTCCTGCAGCAAGGCCTCCTTACGCCTGTTAATACCCATCTCCAAGTACCTGTGAACAATGACAGTACAGGGGGGTGATCCTCTATGTTCTTCTTACAGATGAGTTGGCCAACACGACAGCCTAAGAGGTTAAGGATGTGCAGGGTGCTCACACAGTGGTACCTTTACTATGTGTGAATATGGAGGGGTCTCAGTGACTGATGCCTGGGAAGCCATTTTGCCCTTAAGCTAGTGGAGAGGTGAGAGGTGAACCATGCATGCATGAAATAATGGTTTAATGGAGCGGAGCCTAAGACATTGTCATCCTGCGCCACTCAATTAATAAATCAAAATGAAACATATTAAACAATATTGAAAATATAGAAACAAAATGTGTTCCAAAAGCTCTTTTGTAAAACATTTACTGTGAGTCTATTGATGATTTGAAATAAGAAAAATATATTACCGGAGTTTGGCATCAATTTCTTTCTCTTCTTCATCCAATTCTGCCTGTTTCTTACGGAGCTTGGAGGATTCCCTCTCTACCAGATCGAGCTCCTTATCGATGTCCTGCAGGATCTTAGCCCGCGCCATCGTTGTATTGCGGGCTAGCCGGCGGCGGGCAGAGTTGGTGCTGTAGCCGGACCTGCCCGTCAGGGGGTCGTCCTCAGGTGGGGGGTCTGGAAGAGTCCGCTTCACCTTCTTACCCGTGCCAGAAGGAGAGCATCGACCCTTGAACACACAACACAACTCATTATTGTATGAATTGTTGTATGATGAAACTGGTACATATGTGTCTTTATTATTGAAAAAATATGTAGCAACTTACAGTAAAGCTGTCAACATAGCATCCACTAATCCTCTCATCAGTGCTTGGACTGACTGACTTTGGATCAGAGAGCGACTTTTGCCCTGGCTTCATGATCCTAGGACTCGAGGAAAACCTTGACGGGTCAGCAGACAGCATTTTCTTGCCTCCCATTGATTTATCCGGGGACAGCGGAGAGACAGGGGAGTAGCTTACTCTTGATTTAGCAGGGGTGTCTGCTATAAAATGTGCTGTATATCCAATCTCAGGGTGCCTTCTGTCAGAGTCTGTTTGACAGCTCAAACTGCCTCCTCGCTTTGAGTTTTCAGGGGCTGAAATGTGCTTGATGATTTCTACCTTAGTATCCAGCTGCATGTTGGGTCTTTTGAGGGAGCCAGAGTGATCGGTCTGTACCGAGATCTCGGCAACAGTTTGGATCGCGATGCTGGATACTTTGGAACCATGTTTCCCCTCGCCACTGTGTTTACGGGACCGTCGTCGAGATCGAGTGGGTGCATCCCATTCATCCTGATCTTCGTCATCGGTCTGAGCACTGCTGTCATCGTTTTTCTTGCTTCTCTTCTTTCTCCCAGCATGCTGCTTGTCTGTGGAGTCTTCATCGTCCGTCTGTACCCCGCTATCCACTATCTTCCTCCCTCTGTCCTGATCTGCCTGCCTTGAACTATCTGAAAGCTTCTTGGTCCGCTGATCGTGACCATGGTCCAACTGTACCCCTCTGGGGATGGGACTAGTACCCTCATCTCTGACAGGCCAGTACTGACCATTATCCCCTACCCCTGCATATTTGGCATCTAAGAGGTTCCCTGTGCTACCTGTGGTCTTATAGTGCTCATCCAGTTGCCGCTGGAGCTGCAGTTGGAGATGCTGTATTTGTTTGAGCTGCTCTTTCTGCTGAGTATATGTCTCCTGCTGAGCAATCATATGTGCATGATGCTCCTCCTCTTGTTGTAAGAGGAGCTGCTGTTTCAATGTCTGAAGCTCCTCAAGCTCTCTCTGGACCATCAGCTGCTCTTGTTCTCGGTATCGCTGAATCTCGTGCCTTTCCCACTCGAGTTCTTCTGCCAAACAAAGCTGCTTCAGTTTCTCTAATTCCAGAAACTCCCTCTCCATTTGGTATTGGGCCATCTTGGTGTTGTCCAGACCGGGGAATATAGGCGAGGAGGCCAGAGCATCGAGGGAAGCTGCAATTGCTTCCAGGGTTGTGTCTGAGTACATTTCAGGGTAGCCAGTAAGAAGGTCAGAGAGGGCCGATGGCACAAGCTCCTTATGTGGCCCTATGTCAAGTGGAATGATCTGGCTTGGATCTGTGGTGGAAAGAAAGCCATAGGGGTGCGGCACTGGATGGTTCTGGAGGGTAGTTGTAGCAGGCAAGGTAGCACTGAAAATTGAGCCAGGCTGAGTAGTTACAGCGTAGCTGGATTGGATTGGGGCTGATACAGAGGAGTACACAAATCCATCAGCGCTCCTCAATACATTATTTACACTATATCCAGTTGCAGGGATCTGGGAATATGGAACCATAGCCATCCCAGCATATTGTTGCGCCGCTTTGCTGGTGTAGTCTATGGCTGTACCTGCCATATTGAGTGCAAAAATAATGGTACATGTTGATAATTTATACAACGAATAAGGATGAAAATTTGAAATCCATGCACTTTTGTTTAGACTGAACAAATACATGCAAATCTT
This sequence comes from Gaidropsarus macrophthalmus, assembly GCA_027123715.1. NCBI lineage: Eukaryota > Metazoa > Chordata > Actinopteri > Gadiformes > Gaidropsaridae > Gaidropsarus > Gaidropsarus macrophthalmus. The sequence goes on from JAOTIX010000139.1 coordinate 668,138, forward strand.
GAGTCATTTAGGCTAGCATGAGGCAAAGCCAAAATATTGAGGAAGAACACGCAGGCACACGCATGCATCTGTATGTAAAAAAAGAAAAGGAAAGAAAATGTATGATTAAAAAGGGAAAAGATGGCAATCAAATAGAATAGACAACAGACAAAGAACATACTGAATACAAAAGGGAAATTAAAATAAAAGTGCACATAGGATGTTATGTTTTAGCTGCTGCAACAACTTATACAGCGTTCAACACAAATTGGAACTCAAGTTTGTTAACCCGGGGTGAGGGGAATCATAAATGCCTGATGGAAGTTCACAATATTGTTGCTCATTCCTCACTTCCTGCATATTAAACAGCAGCAGCAATATATCCTTTTTGGGATTGAAAATTTGACATGAAGTATAAGGAGAGGAAACAAACACCGGCTAGCTAATTGAATCAGTAAAATAGTGCAATGGTGCAATTCCACATGTCTTGGTGGCGGGAATTAGAGCAAATATAAATTATATAATGCATGCGTAATAAGATACAAAATGTTGTGTTCTACTACAAAATCATATGAAATCATGTATTTCCCAATAACGATGAAGGATGCCATTTTTTGATGGTTTCAGTGACGTCGTAAAAATTGGAGCCCTCAAATTATAACAGAACTTCTCACCAGTAATGCCTATTTGGACTATTTTCAGTATTTTTTTAAAGTTGGAGCTAGTTTCTTCTGAGTTCCAAGAGTTCTTGAACGCAGTATAAGTGCATAGTTGAATGTAATATTTGTAATGTTTAAAAGTATACACCCACAAAAAAAGTAGTATACTAAAAACTGTTCTATACTCACCAGCAGACAGCTGAGAAGGTGTGAGGTCCATTGCTCCATCTGATGATCCACTGAAGTATGCAAAGCCATTCTTTGGCTCATAGATAGACAGATTTGTCTCAGATGCAGAGGCTTTAATTGTATCCATGCCTTTGACACCAAATGTCGCTACAGTGTTGTAGTAGTCTCTGTACCCAATGCGGTTGTCGGGCTGGGCAGTGACCGGTGGTTGTGTTCTACAGCTTCTGGTGAATGGTAGTTTATAGATTACATCACAGCACACACTCCGTCTCCCGGCTGTTAAATCCACTGGAGATGCATCATCCTCCACAACAGTGGTAACCAGTCCAGGACTTGTGCTAGACAAAGCTACTATTGCCCTCATTGGTTTGTAGTTTGATAGATCCATAGCACCTGTAGCCTCCAGTGAAATGACGGGATATCCATTGCTGACAGAAACCGAGGTGTGTCTTTCACCGTGAGAGGTAATGGCTCCAAACGAAAGATTCATGGGTACATCTTGAACTACACTTGACATAGTGCAAACAGGTGCAACAGGGTGGGAGTTCACAGGCCTGTACACAATTTGTGCCAATGGCTCAAATGTTTTGCCTGTGGGGAGAGGCAAGGGCATAGAAGTAATGCTGCCCTGTAGATCCAGAGGCTTCTCTGCTGGAGTGCAGTATGATGCAATGGTGGCAGTGCACGTGACTATTGTTATGCTATCAGTTACAACAGAGAGAGTGGTGGCAGGGCTAATCACAGGACTAAGGTTCACTATCTCAGGCTGCACAGCTGTGATTTGTCTTCCACTAGAGTCACTAGAAAATGATTGTCGGCGGGAATGGGAAGGGGTAAGATCCATGCCGTTGTCAGTCATGGTGACACCCAGCTTCATAGTGCGCAGATCGATAACGTCACTGGGATAGATCATCTTCCCATTCTGTTTTTGCAGGTTTTGAACCATTCTGATATCTGGTTGTATGGTGATTGCGACACTGGGTGGAATGACCTGTGGTAGTCTTTCATGGACAACCGACACAGTGGTCCTCTGAACTTCAGTGGTAACCACTTGAGTCACTCTACTTGGAAGGTTGTCCGGAGGCTGACCTGTGGTGATGGAGGAGGAGTACATGTGACTCGTGCTGGAGACAATCTTCTCTGGTCCCCGTACCTTCTGGCTCTCAATAGAATCCTGATGAATCTTAGTGATAAGGACTGGGGCCACAGGCACTGATTGTGGAATTCCCTGGACTGTAGGTATGGAGGTTCTTCTTTCATTACCTTCAGAAGTTAAAATCTTCTGAGGAACATTATCAAGAGATGGAGAGCATGTTAACATCTGTGGTTGTTGCACATAATTAATATAATCATTGTTGTAAAGTCTTTGAGAGGGGCCATATACATCCACAGGCATTTCGATGTTTGGCGTAGTTCCCACATATGCCAATGGGAATGGCTGTTGCATAGTGATTGATTCCCGTCTGGCGGTAGCAATTGCCTCTGTTGTGACAACGTTTGTGGGAATGTCATAATCTGAGGGATAGGTAGACAGCTCAACCTCTGTGTATGATGGTTGAACTACTGATGATATAGAGGTTCTTCTACTTGTAGTTATGGCTTCAGTCTTAATAACACCAATTTGTATTTCAGACTGTGGTAGGAAAACCATTGAACTAGAGATTCTATGAGGTTCGATTACTGGTTCTGGTATGATCTCTGTAGGAATCTCATATACAGGGTGCATCAGAAGAGATTCTACTACTGTTGCTGCTTCCGGCATTACTGAAGGTGCAGATGCATATGCCAGTGGGTTGTAAATGGTAGGTGTCTCTTGATACAATGGCATCAGTGTCTCTTCCATAAGAACAGGAGTTGGTCCAATCTCAGGCACTACTGTAATTGCTGTATGCACATGAGATAAGGGGAAAACATCGGAAGGTTTGTGAATAATGTGTGTTTCTGTGAGTAATGCTGGAATTCCGACGTGAGATGAAATAACCTCTGTTGCTAATTCAAGCTTTTGAGGGAGGGTCACTGCATCGATTCTAGTGGATGCTCTATGCACTACTGAATGTTGCACCGCTTCATGTAATGGTATTTCAGCAACAGCATCACGAGATATGACCTCTGTTGGTCGGAAAAGATCCACATACGTTGCAACTTTGGATACCAGTGATGGGTCTTGCTGGGCCACCAATGGTATTGGTGGCACTGTATTTGTTGTCATAGTCTTCATCACTTGAACAGGAATGTCTTGCTCTGCTTGTATGCTTGTCGCCTCCTGTGGATATTTAACATGGATTTCTTGGCTTACATAATGAGGAGTTGGTATTTCCATAGGCGGTTGCTGTATGAGGTCCTCTGCCAGAGTAAGAACTTGTACCATTTCAGTAGGTATTTGGACCACAGATATTTCAGATGAAACCTCTGGTGTAATTTCTATGATGGATTCTCCTGGTTTTGGCTGCTGACCAGGTGTTTGATTGTGTGGTGCTTGAGCAGTAACTTGGACAGCACATGGTTCAGTAGGAAGCTCTGGCATTGTGATGATTTGAGATGCCAATGGAGCTGAATGAGAAAATGGGTCCATTTGTTTGGTTGTCAGGTGTACATATGGCTTCTTGATAGGGAGTGGAACACTGTAGATTTGAATCGGATATTCCTGACCTGATGGCTCGGCCATAGCAGAAGGTACTGATGCAGGACTTTGCTTTGGTGCTTGGGTAGTATTGCCCTGCACTTGGGCATTGACAGTTATTGACTCAGAGACTAGTATTTGCACTTCTGCAGCAGTTGGAACTACTGATATTGGTGGTGAATGTCTTACGACGGGGACAGATGCCCTGCATACTGCAGCTTGGGCTGAAAATAACTCAGTGGTTGAATTTTGCTCTGATGGTGTTGTCCGTACTCCTGAAACTTTTGTTGAAGAAAGTGATCCTCTTCTTATTGGAGCCTGGACAGTTATACTCTCCGTTGGTGAGCCAGGCTCGGATGGAAGAGTTATGACTACATATGTTTGTAAACATTTAGCATGTCTAGGGGACAATGGAGACCTGGGGGACGTGGCACTCACTTTAGATTCTACGGGTCTAGTCAAACTGAATGACAAAGCGTTTGGGGGTTCTCTTGTTCTTGGAAGTGTTGCAGCTTTGTGGACGACATGATGAGGGGGTGGTTTGACACTTTCTCCTGGTTTATGGCTGAAAACCAGTCCAGCTGGAATAGACACAGGCTTTGGTGGTATGGGTGGTGGAGGTTTTGAAGATTGGCTAGGGCTTGACAAAGGTACAGGGGCTTGTGATATTTTATCTGAAAGAATGGATGAGGCCGGTGAAATTAAGATAGGTAGGTTTGAACAAACCATTGAAGTAGGTATAGCAGTTGGTGGAGGAGATTCCGCAACTGATATTTCCACCATGTCTGTAGTTCTTGCAGCAATTTCTTTAGAAGGAACTGATGTTACTCCGGCTGCAACTGGCAAAGTTTGAATTACTGTTGTTTCTCTACTGGACACAATGGGAGCCACATGAGCCACATAATCATGCGTCAATATAGCAGGACTGGATTCATTGTGTGCAGCTTGACCAAGAACAGCAATATTTTCCACACTTGGTACTATAATAACAACATGTCCTTCTCTTGTTGGTGAAACCACTTGGGGAACAGAAACATTATCATATTGGATATCCATCCTTGGTTGTACATCCACAAATACAGACTGCATCGGTTGGCCAGCCAATGTAGCTGTTGTAGTGCTCATAGTAGGGGAGCTGTTTTGCACAGTATTGATAGGTGAGGGATCCACATCAGAAAGGGAAACAGATGTAGATCGAGGAGGTGGTGGTGGTGGCACTTTCCTTTTTATCACTGTAGTTGTTCCAGAACTTATTGGTGACACATAAACTGCTTGAGCTTGAGAAGGAACTATCACTGCTGTGGGCAATTGGACAGCTGCCTGAACAGGGAATGAGCGGACTACATTTGCTTTTACTGAAGTGGGGGCAGATACCAGTGCAGACATTGGGCGTGGAGATTGTGTTATGAGAGGAGGTGGAGTAGAAACTAATTCTGGCATTTTAACGATGAAAGGGCTAGGGGACGATTGAGTGGTAACTTGGAATATAGATTGGGTGGAAACTGGAGTTACAGCTGGTGTTGCAAAAGCTGGTGTTATAGCTGAAACTACAGCTGTTGTTGTGGATATTTCAAATGGTGAAGAAGCCAGGTCTGGCATTTCAATACCTACACAATCTGCAATATGTTTTGAGTATTGATTTGGAGCCCTAGGTATAGAAACCTCCTCTGAACCTGATTCTTTTGCATGACATTTGTCTGGGCCAGGGACATTATCTGGCATTGTAACCATAACAGAGGTGTGATAATGAACAGATTCAGTAGATGGAAAAGCTCCAATTGGGGGCATTGATGGCTGTGACATGTTAGCTGGAGGCTGGGCTACAACAGCAGTTGGTGGTGTTGGGGTAGACAGTGGGGTTACTTCTGAAGAAGAGCTGGCATTTGATGCTAAAATGAAGTCTGGTGTAGCTGGTGAAGTTGGGGGGGATACTGATGATACTGAGGAAGGTGTAGTGATTAACTCTGGGGCAGATATAGGAGTTGGGATAGGCCTAGGTTCTGGAATCTCACACACTACACTGATAGGCTCCATGTCATATTCTGAAAATGGCGGGCTGACACTTGGCTCTTCTCTAGCATCAGACTCATCACTGGGAGTTATATCAGATGACATACCAACCCCATATTCCTCTGCAAAACTGTCCTCCTCCTCCTCACCAGATGAACATTGGGTAATCTTGAGGTCTGGTATTGGGAACAAAGCTTTTCTCAGAGCAGGATCCTGAGGTGTCATTGGCCTAACAAAGCCTATTCCAGTTGGTGTACTGGGGACACTTGACATCACAGTCATCTCACCGAACCGTTTAGGTGGAGCAGAGGGCCGAGGTGGAGCTGGTCGCTTCTTCTTCTTTACTGTTAGATCGTTGTCATAGTCACTCACGTAGATAATCCTCTCAGTTTCATCCGTGGGAGTCGGCTCTTCTGTGACGATGGTCACCACACACGTCTGAACATCTGGGGATGGCACGTTAAAAGATGTATCGGATGTTGAGAATTCCATGGCAGTTTGGGCCTGTTGGAATTCTTGCTCTATCATCATCAGTTCTCTTTTCTTCTGCATCATTTCCTCATACACATCCTCTGGGGACCTGAGTTTCTTTACAGGCTCAAAGCAAGTGTCATCAGTGTGATCTATCTGTTGAGCTTCACCTAGTTTGAATTCAGATTCCTCAACCAAGGACTCATATAGGTAGTCTTCAATTGTCATTCCTTCATAAAGGGGCTCAACACTGGGTGGGCTGTCCCCGGGAATAGCTCTACTTTTCTGAATGATGTCATCGTATGCTTCATCTGCACTCTTCAAATGTTTTGCAAATATATTCCCAAATTGATCAGCAGGGTTTAATGGTATGACTGTTGGCGAGGGCTTGTCTCCAGTCTGCACCTCAACAGTGGCATCTGGTACATATTCTATGCTGCTACAGTTTTCCGAGCTAGTAGTCATGTTCCCTTCACCAGTCACTCTCTGGAAATCTTCTGAATGTGAAGTATCCTCCAGTGGAGAGGCGTAGCTAGTAGTGGAAAAAGATTGAGCAGGTTTTCTTTGGGATTTTAAATCATCTTTGTCTTTGCGAGCCTTCTTGGAAATCCTCTTCTCAACACGGTCACCATCTTTAGTAGTTTGTTGAGCTCCAAAGAGCTCCCTGTCTTCCTTCATCTCATCTTCCTCAGAAGAGTCTGCGATGGTGGGAAGTGTTTGGCCCGGCTGCCTATGCTTTCCTTTGCGGTGGTGCTTGTCCACAGTAGCTTTCTTGTGACTGGGGCTGCTGTCACTGTCCTCCTCCAGGGAAGAGGCTGACGTGTGTGAATTCTCCGGAGTGAAGCTGGACACCTGAACACTTGATGAGCCCTTTGATAGAGATTCAGTGATACTTCCAACATCTTCATCAGGACTCTGTATTGTTCTCGTCACTGGAATCGCCTTTTTAATAACAGTGGATGGTGCTGTCTCAGAGACAGCAATATCAATCGTGGGCTGGGACATCCTCCTTGCTCGTTGGTCTTCATTATCTGTATCCACTTTAGTATTTTCTTGCTGGCATGGAGCATTATCCACTCCAACCTCATTGACAGCTGTATTGCTTGTCTGTTTCTTGTCTTTCTCTTCCTCAGATAGGGATATTTCCTCTCCACCACCCATGCCCATTATTTGCTGGCGGATGAAGTCTTCATCCTCTACAGATGAATCAGCACTTTCCGTTTTGATATCCTCACTGCTAGATGAGATAGAGGTAATCTTAAGCCTTCTCCTCTGTACCTGAGGTGAAGGGGAGGGTGTGAACTCACTTGCGCTGCTCTCCTCCATTGGTTGGAAACTAAGGCGTCTCCTTCCTTTAGCTGCGTCTTTCACTTGCATAAATGAATCAGTGGTTGGATCTTCAACAGGAATATGAACCGTTTCCATCAGATTGGTAACTTCCTGTGGCTTCTCGGTTGTTTTGTTCAGATCTTCATCCCTGGCCTTTAACTGTGGGTCTAATATTAGGATACCCTTTTCCTGTCCAGTAGAGAGAGCAGCTTTTCTCACGGTCTCCTCTTTGATCTCATCCTGGTGGTAAATGACAATAGAGAACTAAAATGTGAGATTTGTCAACAGACACATATCCATGGTTACACTTTATGAATTGAGCAATATGCGACGGAACATGCTGATTTAAATTAGTTAGTTGAGATTACAATTTGAACATAGTTGTATACATATGTACATACAATAGATTTTTTATAATAATATATACACATTTCATATGGCAACAAAGAGTGAGAGAGTAAGAGAAAGAGAGACATTTTAAAGAATATAGTTTCTAATCCTTGTGTAAAAGATGTTCTTACATTTAAAGGGGTTGAATCCGGGACAGGTGGTAGTAGAGTGATTTTGTCCTTTTCGGCCACTTCCCTGCCATGCAGTGTGACGGCGTCCAGCAGATCAAGTGGCACAAGATCCATGCCTGTCTTCATTTGATCTTGCTTCTGTTTGACCTGAACTTGTTGGTCTAATGTTGTCGTCCCTCCCTCGGTCAACGTGATACTGCAAGGATGTATTGGTTCTTCATCAATAATCTTCTCTGGCTCATTGATGTGTTCAGCAGCAGGAGTAGGTTTCGGTTTGGTCTCTGGAAGCGATGATGGTCTTACCATGACCATCATTGAGACAGCTGCAGCATCCACATCAGCTGTGCTAGCTTCAGCCTCATCCTCTTCATCCTTTTTCGCAGTCACTGTGCTATCTTTAGTCGCTATGTCTGCCTTGGCAGTGTCAACATCTCCCAGCTTTGTGTCTGGTTGAACTGTAGCAGTGGTGGGTGTAAGGGACTCTCCTGTTGATGGTAAGCTGGCAATGGTGTCCACTTGTTGCACAGGATCATCCTGGTCTGTTTGGACAGCCGGTTTAGACTCTTCATGCTCGATTAGAGTTTCTGTAGTCTGGGCCGCAAGCTTTCCGGATGTAGTGAGTGCAAAATACGCTTCTTTTGTGGGCACCAATGTTAACTCTGCTTCGGTTGCTGTGGCTGGGGACCCAGCCTTCGTGGATGCCGTGGGGAGTGACTTTGCGGATGGAGACGTGGGCTGCATCACAGGCTTGGCAGGTGTAGGTGAGACCTGGGACATTTCTCTCGAGTCCCCCAGCTGTCCTGACAGAGCCCTCTGAGTCTGGCAGTTCAGACAAAGCCATTCCTCCTAAAATCACAGTGAACAGTCAAACACGTTAGCAAACAGTAAAAGTTCATTAAGTTGTTGAATAAAAATAAGTCATACAGCAATACAGCTTGTTTCACAGATTGCATTCAGCAATCAATTTCCTTTTATGTAAACATTTTTCTGATGGGCCAAAGGCTAATCTTCTGCCATCTCAAACATAATTATAATTAATAATATTTA
>JAOTIX010000139.1:839788-850236 GCA_027123715.1 Gaidropsarus macrophthalmus
GTAAGGAGGTAAGGATGTGAAGGAGGTAAGGAGGTAAGGATGTGAAGGAGGTAAGGAGGTAAGGATGTGAAGGAGGTAAGGAGGTAAGGATGTGAAGGAGGTGTATCTTGCGGTTTGGGCAGAGCAGTGCTGCTCACCGCGCTGAGCGCCACCACTGCTGCTCTGCCTTTCAACTCAGTCTGTTTACTCATTCTTTGTTTTCCCAGGCAACGACTTTATTTTATTAAAACCTTAAAAGTTGTGTTGTGCACACTAAATAAATTGCAAAAAAGCTGAATGTGCCCCCAGACCTGCAGAGTGAATATTGCTCGTAAGGACATGCATGTCTCCTAAATGTGCTGGATGTGCAATTTCTTTCTCTGGGTCGTAAAACATATCAGCAGCCACAGCGCAATTCATCCAACATGGTTAATATTCATCATATCATTTAGTCACAAAGGAAACTCATCTGGCTGAATGTCACACATGTAATTAATGAGCTGACCCCAGAGGTCACGCCCATTCAGAGCACCACGCGCCGTTAAAACACATCGGTGCAAGCACTACACACACTAATACGTACAACAGCCCTGCCTTGTATATGTATATACATATATATATATATATACATACATATATATACATATATATATGTATATATATAACACAAAACAGCCGTGTGTGTGTGTGTGTGTAAATATTTACATTGTCTAGAATTCACAAAATGGCTCCGCACCCCGCAAAGCAACATGAGATGAACCAGAGCGTGCACCACATCCGGCTTTATTTGTACCTCAGTGGGGGAGGGGGACACCAGTAAAGGGCTGGGGTGGGGGGAGAGGGGTGACACACTAATACCACTGGAGCATACAGACAGGTGCACATCACAGGTATCTTTTTGGTCATCACTATGGCAACAACATCTCCAGGAAATCAAAAAGGAAAAAAACCAACAGAACAGAGTAGTTTAACCGACAGTAAGGAGAACGGCATCCCCTCGCCGTGAGGGAGCCACTATGTACATCTTACGGTCCTGAGGACCACGAGGAGCCAATGAACAGCAACACGTATTTGGAACGCAGGTTTCTCGACAGAAGAACAAGCTCATTGGTTTTGTCGTAAACATCTGTTGGTTCTAAAGAGCAAAAGGTTTGGGCGGTTCTGAACCGTGACGTCAGGTCTGGTTTTAGTACGGTCTGGTCTGACATTGTAAAAAGAAAGACAAATACTGTATTGGTAGAAATGTTACTTTCATCAGGTAGCTGTTCTGTATCAAAACGGGCTTCATCAGTGAAATGTCTGAGAAATGTTATTAAGGATGCAACGATATCAGTCCCAAATCAAAGGTGAAATAAGGTGTTCAGCACAACGTATCCGAGCTCATCTCATAGGCGGAGTGAACGCACTATCAACACCATACAGAGAAATCCAAACCAAATATATCTTACGCTGTTTCTTCCAGTCAAAGGAAAATGTCATTCCACATGTACATTACATTTTAAAAAGTATTGGTACAACCTTAATAAGAAATGTGAATCGAATAAAAATGAAAATAACAATTGCAAAATGGTAAAAATCTTTGGGTGACAGATCATTTTTAGCTACAGATGCAGATGATGGAACTAAAGCGAACATGTGACAGAGTAACGTAGGCGTGTTATCAACAGCTTCAAGGTATCTTTACAGTTTGTACTTATTAAAGCCTATCAGTTAAAGCGATCGGAGCATGCATCTTTCTACAGTATTGTTAGAAACTACAGTACATTAGCAGCAAACTGGACATCCTTAAGGGCTGAAGTTCAACACTGGTAAGAAAAAAAAAACCACCATTTTTTTTGAAGAGAAGAAAAACCTTTCAATCCCGATATGACAGACCGCCATGGCTCTAGTTTGGTGTTTTGGTTACAGTCTCCAGTGTGCTTATTGAGAGGCAGAAAACATTAGCTTAAATATAGGGACTCTTTCCTTCTTTAAAAATAGCAACACATCGTCAAGTAAACAGTAGCGCTTTTTTGTAGTTCATACGGTAAAGTATCGTCACGTCTTTGGATTTTTGTCTTAAAGCATTCATTATTGTTTAGATATTATTGTTATATTTTCATTATTACAGTGAGAATAAAAGACTGGTTGCAAATGAAGAGGAAAACATGAAGGAAAGAGGAAGAGGAAGTGGAAAATGGTTTGAAGAAGACAAAGGAACTAAAGTACAAAAATAACGTTGAGAATCCAGTTGTGGTTTTTTCTTCTCTCAGATCTCCGCTCCCATCAGTGGAAATGGGAACCGTTTCACAAACATCCAATGAGTCAACCATACAAAAGCTAAATACTGTACATTTACCCCTCACACTATTAAACACTTTAAGTCTTAATAAGGTTTGTGGAACAATCTACTACTCAAGAGGTGAAAAGCTCAGATCTGAAATACAGAGGTGTGTTCATTAGATATCTTGTAATACTTTAGGGTTTTTAAAGCATGCCACTTCTGTTGTGAAAACAGAAAACGTATAGTAGTATTATGGTCACCTTTGAAAACAGAGCCAAGTTGAACTGTAGTCCTGAGCATAGAAAGCTTTACATTAAAACACACAACATTTGTAAGCCATTGGTATATTCAAATAGTAAGGAAAGGCAGTAAGTCACCTTACCCTAACATATCAAAGCTGTCATCATTTTTCTCATAATCATGACACTATTATATCGAAGCAAGACAGTTTTATCTCAATCCATACAATTTTTATATTAAGAAACTATTACTAAACACACACAATGTAAATTCGAGTTTGGTTAATGTTTTCATATACAGTATAATGGTTTGAGTGCTATAAAAATAGTTTGTCCCTTTTAGAACAAACTGGCCTTTGCTTTCTGTGCTATTTGGGTCATTATCCACTGAAGGAACACAGGGTGCACATAGCTGTACACAACAGAAGACTCATTGGCTTGTGGAGCTGGCTCACTGCACCATGACAGTCTTTTGGTGTGATGCGTAGCAACGCTTGTCGCAGGTTTCACCCACTTATTTGACAGACGTCGGCTCTGCAGTTTTGAAAATGAAAAACCCAACATGTTGAAACTAAACTCACAGACATGTAAAATTTTGGTTAGGAGCTTTGGAATCTGAGACAGTAAAAGCTCTTTGTGAATCCCTCCCCCCCCCTCCGTCCATCTCAAGGATCAGTTCTTTTTTTATAGTTTTTTCTTTCTTCAGTTCATCTTCTGTTAACTTGTTTTTTTCTTTCCCTCCAAGTTTATCTTTTGGAGTTCTCATATTTACACTAAAATCTCTTTTTATTCCAGTTGAGTCGCAACCGGCAACATGCTACACAGCTAGCAGACAAGAATTGTCTGTTGAAGGGCCCACGGAGAGTCCGTCACAGAGAGGTAGAGAGCAGGTCTAGCTGGGCAGTGAGGTCACACACTTGGAGAATGCTCTTTGGCCTCTGTGGCATCTGGTTGTTTAAATAAATACAGCGTTTGGTTTTGGTTCAGTGTCTGGCGGGACATGGGAGATGTAGTTCTCGAGCTGGAAGGGGGGAGGGGTGGGGAACAGGCAGGGAAAAGGACATTCTATGAAAAGACAAGGAGTAAAAGCTGTGGGTTCGGGTTGGAACGCTCTCATACTTTGGGAGTTGAAAGAGCTTCTTTGGGCCATTGCGGCTCAGCCTCTTTGGGGTGTTCACTGTTCTGGTTTGGCAGCAAAGGGGGACGTTACAAGGTTTACAGTAAGGTGTGAAGTGAGAGGGGGGTGTGTGGTAAAGTTTGCAGGGGGAGGGTTTGGAAAGAACTTAGTTTGAGGAAGCAAAAATGATCCCTGTGTGCCTCTCTAAGCTCTGTCTCTCTCCCCTGCCCCGGCAGAGAGCTCAGACTGCTCTCGGTCGGCAGAGTCAGAGCTCATACTCCTGGCCCTCTTCTCCTTGGCTCTAGCATTCTGGAACCACACCTGTGGAAAGTAAAGCAAAAGGAATACAATATTAGACAATACAATTGTTTAATATGGAACCTTAAACTTTCTTGAAATTAATGTCAAACCTTTATCCTCACATTTGATGACCTGCTCAAGGCCACCACAACAATGTAACCAGTTGCAAGATACCATGCTCGACACCTGAGCTACGGTTGAATCAATTCATTTTTCATAAAAGATGTACCAACATTAAAACCATACCTGCACCACCCGGTGTGGCAGACCAAGGTCCTGGCCCAGGGCCTCACACTCCTGCCTGTTGGGGGTTCGGTGACTCCTGTAGAAGTCTCTGAGCTGAAGAACCTGGAAGTGGCTCATCTGGGTCCTCTGGCGCTGCTGCTGCTGCTGCTGATGATGGTTGTACTGCCTCTGGGAAAGAGTCTCACCCCAGTCCCCGCTTGGACCGCCTATGCTGTCCGGACTAAGTGACCCTTGTTCAGCTACACTAGAGCCCTCATCGCATGGATACTCCTCTTCTTCCTCGTACGGCCCTTCAACCTCTGGGCTGTTTGGTTCAATGGCTGAACAGTGAGAGGGCATCAGTGGCCTTGCAAGACGATCCTTGTTGCTCATGGCAAAGGCCGGGTTTGGACTGTGGCCGCTCGAGGCAGAAGGGCCAGCGTTATCCAAGAGAGAGGACATCGACATGCCGAGCTGACTGGCGGGGCCATTACTTACAGACAAGTTGTAGCCTGCTCTCTCAGCTTCAGCCCAGTGTCTGGACCTGATGTGGGCATCCAGGGCGCTTTTGACCTTGAACAGAGCCCTACAGAAAAGGCAGCGCAGGTGATTCAAACCCAAGCTGAAACTGGTGCCCGTCGTCGTCGAACGGAACTGACCTTTTCTCTCTCTGGCACGAGTGTTCTGAAACCAAACCTGCAAAAAAGAAAAGGTTTTATATCTCAACAAGTTGACTTCATATCAAAATGAAATGCACGTATAAAGCCTATCCCCCATAGACGTACCTGAACCACGCGTCTCTTGAGGCCAACATCGCGTGCAATACTTTCCAGGACTCCCCTTGTGGGATTGGAGTCCAGGCTGTAGCGTTGGTACAACACCTCTAGCTGTTCCGGTGTGATGGTGGTTCTCTGCCGCTTGTCCCTCCTCTGATCCTCCTCCACTTCTCTCCCGCTTCCTGGGCCCTCACAACTCACATCATGTAATACCTTCGGACCCTGCTTTACCGAAGACATGGACAAATGAGGCAGGCCTGAGAAGCTGTTGGTCAGTTGATCCGAGAGTGTGTTGTTGATGTGCAGGCCGTTCATTTGCGGAAGCATGGGATGTGCCGGGTTCGGGTGCATCTGAGACATGGCGCTAGCGAGCAGCTGGCTAGCCATTAGGGTTTGGTTAGGGTGGATCATCATGTAAGGCATGGTTCGGTCTGAGAAGCCAGGGTGCATGAGTTGAACCTGGGACTGAGCAGCCAGCAGGTGCCTAGTCTGGTGCTCCTGCCACAGCTGTGGTGAAGGTAGAGACAATGGGCAGAATGAGCACTGGAACTGGGTTGGGTTTTGGTGCTGTAGTGGGTTCTGTGGATGGTGCTGGGCGGATTGGCCCAGGGTATTATCAGGCATGCAGGTGCTCTCAGGTTCACACTCAGGCAGAGGGTCGAGAGGAGACTTTGCAGGCCCCACTATGGCTGGGGCAGAACTGGGAATGGTGTTTTCTTGGCTTAATGGAGACAGTGTTTTTTCAGAAGATGAACAGGGTTTCAGAAGATGAACAGAAGTGTGTTGGGGTTTCACAGACAACAGTTCTGGCTTAGGCTGGGCTTTAGGTGTGGGCATTGCCCTGGTAAATGCCTTATTTTGGTTCTGCTTTTCTGCTTCTGGGCTCTCATTTTGTCTTTCAACTTTGAACTGCAGCTTCTCAGCTTGATCTGCAGCAGTTTCATCCTGCTTTTGACAAATCTTGTTTTGTCTCCCATTGACTAGCTCACGTTTCTGCTCTGTTCGCTGAGTTGGAGAATCTGCATCAACAGGGGAGTCAGCATGGGTGTAATACTCATACGCCAAATCCATGGAGTTTTCATTGTGACGGTCTCCATGGTCCTCCTCCCCACCGTCATTGTCTGCGTCGTTCTTATTCCCGCTGTGGCTTCGCCTTTGAGTGTCTTCAACCTGCACCCTACCCTCCGTTCCATCCTCCCCCCCCTTCTCCTGGCTCTTACGAGCACGCTGCCTAGCATTTTGGAACCACACAACAATGACTCTGTTGGGGAGAGACAGCAGAGCAGACAGCCGGTCATATTCCTCTTCTCTTGGGTAGGGAGTGGCCTCAAACACACTCTGTAGTGTGTCCAGCTGCTGCTCGGTGAAGCGTGTACGAGAGGAGCGGTGGCCCCGGTTTGGTTCCCCTCGGAGGGGGTCTGCTCTCTGAGGCTGTGGGGAATGGTTAGTGGGCAGACCGGGGGACATGGAAGATGCAGCCTCTGAAAGAAACTGTACCTGTGCCACTTCCTCTGGCGGCTCATGCAGGACAGTAGTAGGAGGGTTATTGAAATTATACGGGGAGTCCTTGTCTCGTTGGCGTTCTTTAAACAAGGTGTTACGGAACCAGTGTTTGATGACTTTGTGAGGCAGCCCACACTTGGAAGACATCTTGACAACATCTTCATCGCCAGGGAGGCTGTTAATGTCGAAGTGTTGCTTTAGAACACCCAGTTGCTCCTCGGATATACGTGTACGTGGCCGCTTACCTTGCTGTTGGTCAAGCATGGTGGACGTTCCTGGAGGTTGTTGTAGTACAGGGCTATGATGTGATGGTTGAGCTAGAAACATATGGTTCATCTGTGATTGTTGGGCTAACAGAGCAGCACCGAGTTCAGGTGGTTTGGATAGCAGTGCCGGGCTTAGCTGGGACTGATACAGTTTTGCCATGTCAGACGTCACACCAGAGTCCAACCATGGTTGGGACTGAAGAGCCATAGATTGCATCACAACAGAAGGAAGCAAGGGCATATCCATGGGGAATGACATTGAGGGCAGGGTGAGAGAGGGGAGAGGAAATTGGGGCAACTGAAGAGAAAATGTGGGTAGGCCCATGCCCTGGGAGTGTGTTTGGGAGGTGGCTGAAGGAGACGGACTTGGGGGAGGCCCCTCATGTTTTGGAGAGGGCTGTTGTTTGGTTGATGGAGTAGGAGAGTTCACTGGGCTGGTTGGTGGTAAATCAGTGACAGGAGCATTTATTTTTGCTTTGGGCTCTGACACTGCAGCAGGTCTTTCAACTGGTTCAACCACTGGCTCAGGTTCTGGATCAAGATTTGGTGTTGGAGGAGCTTCAGCTGATGGTTCCTCAGACTTTGACTCTGCAAGTGGGTAGAGTTGGTCATATTGCAGCCTGTACTCTTTTGAAAATTTCTCCAGCTCCGCAGTGGGAAACAGCTGCCTGTGTATGTACTCCTGGTGAGTCTTTAGGACCAACGCATCTGAAAACATCTTACCACAGTCCAGACACCGTTCTTTCTCTTCTTTGGGCAATATCTGTTGTTCTTTCTCCTTTATGTTCTCCAATAAGCCAATCTTTTCCCCATTTAGTCCGTCCCCTTTTTGGTTCTCCTCACACCCTTCAACTTGGCCAGCTTTTAATTCGATGTAATCCCTCATTCTCCTGTCTAAATATGCCTGCCTTTCCTCAATGCAATGGGGTCCCTCTTGTCCCATATGGTTGACCTTTAGCTGGTGCCGCTGCCTGCTCTGTATGTATTGCAGTGCCAATTCATAACCGTAACTCTGCAAAAGGGTTCTGAGTGGTTCCCCATTCACCGCAGCGTAGGGCACTCTAGGAGGAGGACAATCAAATCCTACACGCTTATCAGGCGAGCAATCAACCTGATCTGTTTCGTCCCTCTGTTTCTCAGCTTTGATGACTGGCACCTCTTTTTTCTCTTCCTTAAGACCAGGTATGTTATATTCTTGCTCTGTCTGGGTCACGACAGAGGCATTACTATGCGCTTTCACCTTGCCCTCACTTTCCATGCTCTCATTTGGCGGGGTCTGGGCTGAGTTTGGACTTGGCCTCTGGGTTGGTTTCTCTTCGACGTGAGGAGTGGACTCTCTTGTAGCCTTTGGATTAAGCTGCTCCATCAGGGCATTGATACAGGATTCGGCCTGGTTAAGTTCTAGGCTCTTAAGAATTAACTCAGGGTTAAGCTTCATCTCTCCAGAGAGGTAAAAGGGCAGAAGAAGTTGTTGTTGTAATGACAGCAGGTTATCTGGAGCTATAGAGAAGTGCTGCTTCAGCAGGCTCTCTGGTCCTAGCTGGAGATGTTGCAGCAGTGCTGGGTTAAAGAGCTGAGACTGAAGGAGGGTTGTGTGCTGTTGTAACTGGGCCTGGGCTTGGGCTAACTGCTGCTGTTGCATTAGCAGTATCTGATTCCGGGATGACAGCAACTCCGCCGATCTCTGAGCTAGCTGGCTTTCGGCCTGGCTATGAAGGGTTTGCTGGGCCTCGGCTGCTGTGCTAATCAAGGAAGAGATGGAGGGTGCTACAAGGTCTGCCTTCTTGGCTAATGGGGGGCTCCTGGAAGTACCCTCACTGATGACCGCAGTGTGAGCTGTAGTGGAAGGGACTGAGGCTTGAGCCGGGATCTGTGGTGGAACGTTCTGAGAAGCACGGGCTCTAGTCTGGTGCAGAACAGAGCGCAGATGGATGTCCAATGTGGAGCTCTGGCTGTAGCCAACACCACACAGGCGGCAGCGGTGGGGTCTAGGATCTGGGCCGCGGGGGGTCTCAGGATTGGCGTTGCCTTGGCCAGATTCCTGCAGAGCTCGTCTGGCTCGGTGGAGATGAGAGACGGAGTTAAAGTGGACCAGGAGGATAGTCTTCTGGGTGAAGGATTCTGAACATATGGTGCATTTATAGGGCCTGGACGGGTCTAAATAGCGGTCCATGGTGGGGTTTGAACCCTTTTTCATATAAAAGTTGGGTGTGGTTTCCA
This sequence comes from Gaidropsarus macrophthalmus, assembly GCA_027123715.1. Lineage (NCBI taxonomy): Eukaryota > Metazoa > Chordata > Actinopteri > Gadiformes > Gaidropsaridae > Gaidropsarus > Gaidropsarus macrophthalmus. The sequence continues at coordinate 848,677 of JAOTIX010000139.1, forward strand.
ATCCACTCTCTGCCTGTTGATGTTTTTCCAAATCCAGAATGTTCTCTTGAGCTCCACTAACCCCAACCTGCTGTGCCTCCTTTACTTCCATCTTCCTTTCCTCCATCTTGACATCTTTTTTCTCCACGACCAGTGCTTGAACCTCAATATCATCCTCTTCCTCATCTGCTTCCTCCCCCACCTGGGGAGCAAATCTAAGGTCGTGTTCCCCTGACGTTTGCTCCAGTTGGGTTTGGACACTGTGTGATGTCAAATGCGCATTCTGGGAATGTGCGCTATCCAGCTGGGCGTGGGTGTTCTGCATGTGTCTCTGCAGGGCTTCCTGACTGCGACATCGCCTCGCACACAACGGGCACTCCGTCGCCGCCCTCATGGCGTGGTACTGCCAGTGCAGCTGCAGCTTCTCATGGGTGGGGAAGGCCAGGCTGCACCTGCTGCAGCGGAAGCGGTAACCATGGCGATCAGAGGGGGGAGGTGGGTCGCCGGGTGGGGAGTTGGGAGGGGAGGAGGCAGGGTGATGGCTGGGAGACGGAGGGGATGGTCTGCTATTGGATGGGTGAGAGGTGGGCTCTTCCAAGGGTGGGGTGAGGAGTGCTGTCACATCTTTGGGTGTCGCTGCATGTGCCTCTGTATTCTCCCGGGAGTCTTCTGCAAAAGGCAGACAGCAGTGAATGTGATTTTTGAGTCTTTAAACATACATGTTTTTCATTCAACATGACCAAGACACTGCTCTGTAAAAACAAAACTAAACTAAAATAAATAAATAAATATATATATATATATATATGCTGACCTGTGTTGTTCATAGTTTCCACTGTGGGGGGATTGGAGTAGTTCATGTTGTTATGAGAGTTATTGTTTTGGGCATCTGTATGATAATCATAATCCATCAGGGGTTGAGTCTCAAACGGCTCCATGGACAGTGCAACCTGGGAACAAAGCAACGTGATGGTGTGGAAATAGGATTTAGTTTTCAGCAAATTGCAGTTTCCTTCCCTAAAAGCATTTCAGAAAAATGTGTTGCTTCCATTTTCTAAATAAATCATAATTAAAAAAAATCATGCTAACTTTTATATTTGGAGACAGGAAGACATCGAACGTCTTCAGCCTCCAAACGCTCCAAATACTGAAACATTTTCTTGTTAATATGCATAATATGTGTCTAGTTCTATCTTACACCTGCATTTTAAAGCACAATGCAATGCCCTCCATGTTATAAGAGGCCTTCAGCTCCAACCACACTCTCCAATATGGCCTGGGGGTTTAATAAAGCTTTACCGAGCTGAATAATGAATTTATAGAAAATTGTGTCTCATATAAAAAAAATATTAAAAAAACACTGCTACCAAGAGCAGAAGCTATATTGGAGCGGGCAGCTAGCCTAGTTAGCTAGCCTAAGGAAAAGGACAGCTAAAGATGAGATTTACATGACAAGAGTGTTATCTCTTTAGCAGCTTTAGAGAGAAAGGCACACACACATGGTGTACGTCCACACACACACACACACACACACACACACACACACACACATATGCACAGACCAATCTATTTCATTTGATT
>JAOTIX010000139.1:1102753-1115112 GCA_027123715.1 Gaidropsarus macrophthalmus
GACGTTCATGACTGTGTTGTGACCCCAGGTGTGACCCACGAGCTGGCCAGCACACTGGACCTCCTGCCCACCATCGCCAGGCTCTCGGGGGCAATTCTCCCGCAGGTGGAGCTGGACGGGGTGGACATGACTGAGCTGATGCTCCGAGTGGGGAAGGTACACGGCCGCGCGCTCCGTGTCGGCGTGACCTCCGTGTGAGCAGGCTCAGGCTAACGTTGCGTCTCCTCTCAGAGCAAGCGGGCCTCCATGATGTTCTACCCCACGGATCCCAGCGAGCAGCGCAGCGTGTTCGCTGTCCGGCTGGGCCAGTACAAGGCCCACTTCTACACACGCGGTACGTCACCCTGGATGTCTCAGAGGTTCCTGGTGGGAACGAGTCGTCCAGTGGCTGGGGTTTGCTACTCCATCCCCAATGACCTTTCGAATTCAAGAATTCTTGAGCATGATGTGAGAAAAAATTTAGTCCTGAATGAATGGTGGTGACCCTGGTTTCTGCTGGTCACAGTGCTGGGATAATGCTGGTGGTGACCCTGGTTTCTGCTGGTCACAGGTGCCTCACACAGTGCGAGTGTCCCAGACCAGGACTGTCAAGGCTTCACTGCGCTCAAGTATCACGACCCACCACTGATCTTTGACCTGGGCTCCGACCCCTCAGAGAACTACCCTCTGACCCTGAGTAAGGACCCGGCTCTGCGCAGCCTGCTGGACAAGATCCTGGAGGTAAAGGCCAGATTTGAAGCATCCATGGTGTTTGGTGAGAGCCAAATAGGGAGAGGCACCGACCCCAGGCTAGAGCCGTGCTGTAACCCTCAGTGTCAGCCTAAACCCAGCTGCTGCCAATGTTGACCTTGGACTTGACTGTGGATTCCCACAATGCCCTGCTTTGGCTTGGGGAAGTGCCTCCCAGTGTGGTGACACAGCCGTCCTATGGAAACCAAGATGTGTTTCTGGCGTCAAATCATCACAACAAGTCTTAACAATGGAAGACGTACGAGGAAATGCACTAAGCAAAACTACTAAAAGGAATCCTTCATGCTACCATTAATCCAATCATGACTGCATGATGCTATATCATTGCCTGTGTTACATACTACTGCAGCACTGAACACACTCTGATATCGCACTTATTTTGTGTTGAGAAGATATGTTTTGTTTGTTTGGATGCAGATATGTACCAAGATCTCTCTCACGCTAATGCTATCGTCTCCGTCCGCATCATTTCTTCATGTTTCTCACTGATCAATACGTTTGAACCAATCACACATGCTCACTACTGTATGTTACATCATTTCATAAATTCAGTGTATTTTTCTTTCTTCAATGCTAAAATAACGGAGACATAATATGGACATCAAGCATATATTTTATTCAGTAGATCAAGGCAATGGGTTCGTCTTTTTTTTTTACTTTCAATTTTACAAGTCCTTGTTTTATTTTTTAAAGATACAAGATGGGATATGTTTGTTCTGTCATATACTGATTAGCTGTGGGTATACAGTGAAGAATTGGTGTATATGTCATCAAGTCAAATGTTTGGTATAACTGGCCTTAGAGTAGTTATGTTTGTGATCAGAGGTAAGCTCACGTAGCGATGTAGCTGTAAAGTAGAACAGAGAACTCAGAACAGAGAGGGTCACGTCAGAGGGGGGCTTCAGACCTCAACAGCGCTAGCTATAATTGGCAGAATGCAATCATGGTTATCCTAAAGCAGCGCTCTAACAGCACATTCTCCTGTGTTCATGTGTTCATGTTAGAACCACATGAGGGTTAGGGTTTGGGCATGTGACTCTCAACTTAAAGGATTGCACATCACATACGTTTCGTTTTTTTCTTTCTCTTGCACTTCCTTTTTTTTGGTTATTTTCCCATTTTTCTAAATTATTTTCTAAGTAATGTACATCTTTATTTCAATAACATAGTTAACATAAAGGACACAGCACTATCTTTAAGGTTCACTATCCATATGTACATCAGCTCACTGACAGGTGAATAACCACAAGTCCCTCCACTGTCGTCTCATGGTCACTGAGGGTCAGAGCAACGTGTTGATCTGTGGGCTACAGCGTAGTGAACCCATGTGTCAGCAGCCACAGTAACAGGTAGCCAGGCCAAATCATTGGTTTGTGTGTATTGCATACGAGAATGAATGACGGACGATGATGTCAAAAGGACCTCACTTACATCCAATAACGAATCACCTTTCGGGGGCTGGGCATCACATTACGTCTAAACACCATCACACTTGGACTACTATGCTAGTGGAAGTAGTAGGTCTACAGTCTGGCTGGACGAGTCAAGCTCGTGTCCTCCGTAGAAGAGTCGTTCAGTGCTAATATGGCTTCCGTATGTCGTTTACCTGAATGTCAACACGTGTCTCTGGTCTGTGGATGACTTTGCCTACCAAACATTGTCAGCAAAGTTTCCTATGATGTTAATGTCCGCTTGAAGGCCAAATGGAGTTTGAGCTGGTGAATGAGTCATGGTTTAAAGCAAACGATCAAACTGACTAAAAGGACTAAACTCCGCTGTGGAAGAATTGAGCATTGGATCATTTGCTACCAGGTTGAGACAGCGGCCGGACTGCGTTTTCAGGTTTCATGATTCACTTACAGGTGTTTGAAACATAATCTGTAGAATTGATGCTGTCTGGAGTTTTTCTTTTTTGAGGTCTAACAAGTCACATCCTGTTGGAGTCTCTGTCTTTTAAATAAACAATGCAAAAGCGTCTATCTTTTTAACCAGCCTGCCACAACACATCGGATCACAACCAGCACTAAATACTTCTTGTTTGTTGTTTAATCGCGTCTCAAATCCCCAGTTGCACCCTCAGCCCATGGGCAAGGCTCTCCCTCCACCCTTCCCTCTCTTCCTAAGTGTTGACCAGCGTCTCTACGCGCTATTCATCTATTTACACCGTACACAACATGTCCTATGCACACACATGGTAACTTCAGACAAAACACAGCTCACCGTATTTCTCTCTACATCGCTCCAATGACACTGAGTAGAAATCTAAAGCAGCACTTTGTCAGTGTTGATCAAATACATATTTACAGATCACCCACTGCCAACAAATCACTTCTACCGCGTTCCCTCTGTCTCCTGTGGAGGAAGGGTAGACGTGTCTGTGCATTTAACCTACTGAACATGCACAGAGAGATGAAACAGCCTTTGTTGGTTACATTATTCATATGCTCTTTCCAAACGGAAGATATATTCTACAAATGAAAAAGGTGCTCAGAATCTTCGTTTCATATAATAGAAAAGAATGAAGGACTAGCAATCCCTCCACCGGGGAGCTGGGAGGTGAACAGATGATATATGTGTGATCGCTCCAGTGGTCTTGCATACTGTAGAAATTAAACGAGCCCCCGGGATGCAGGGGTGGGGGGCGGGGGTATTTTACAGTGAAGAAGTATATATCCCGCCTCCCGGCAGCCGCAGCAGCGCCCTCTGGTGGCCAAGTCGCGTAACGTACAAGCGGCGGAGGAGAGGGTGAAGCCGGGCAGGGTGGTGGCCGTGGTGACGCCCCCTACTCCAGGTAGATGTCCTCGGTGGGGCAGGCGTACTCCAGGTGCTCCTGGTAGTACTCCTGGAAGGCTTTCCTGGAGAGCCGAGAGGCAGAGCAGCATGTGAGACGTAGCCTCACCCTGAGGTTGGTGAGTGGTCTCCACACAGGAGACCACTCCACCCTGAGGGACTGGTCTCCACACAGGAGACCAGTCCACCCGGTGGAGTCAAAGGCACGACTTCATGTTGTGAATTGTTTGTTATTTGAAAGGGTACTTTTGGTCAGATCTTGTTTTCATCTGGCCTGGGCTTGGTCCGGGTCAAAATGCTTGAATGCTAACATTATATTCCAGACCATTTCATTATTTCCCCTTTCATCCTGAATCGTCCTTCACATTCTCTCTAATGGAGGAGTTGTTGGCTCATTAGATTCTGTGTTCCCTCTGCTTCTCTTGTTTCTTTGTCATGAAGCCAGCAGCCTGTTTAATTATTCATCCCATCCGCCCGGCAGATCAGGATCAGCGAAGCTCAAGGTGAGCTGCTGAGTTAACCCACACATATATACCCAGTATATGTACCCATATAGTATATACACATATACCCTGAGCTGCAATGACTAGTGGATGAATAGTCGATGAATCAAATCTTACCCTAATCATCAATGAATTGTAATTATTGCAATTATTAAGTATTATGAAACCGGTGCTGCTTAATGTTGCAGTGAAATTCTCATATTTTGAAGAACGGAGTAGTGGTGAGACAAGCAATGCATTTAAGTCATCACTTTGGAATCTGATTGCATTTGCTGTTGTTTGTGACATCTTATAGACTATTCTGTTCCACTGACTCACCCGACACACTCTGCTACTCGCCGCATAGACTCCTGGGACACGAACACATGACAGGCGAATCGGCTCAGCGTCGGGTGCTTAGTGATGAAGCCAAAGTAGCTGCAAGGAAAACAAGATGATGCATCAGGGGACGCTCCTCAGGTGGAAGAGAGGAAAGGCGAAGGAGCTGCTAGCATAGCTCTTTACCAGTTGTTCTTAGGATGGCATCCACAGAACGAGATGTTCTTCATCTGGAAGAAGTGACTGCACCTGTCGAACTAGTGAGCAGAAGGACCACAACAAAGACAGGTTGGCGTGGAGATACAGAGACCGGGCTGAAGCGGGGTTAGACCGTGGTTTCTAATTGACACATTTGCGTTGCTATTGTACATTCTTTGTTCACAAAGAACTGTTGGGGCTTGTTTGCGTTCGTTGGGGCAGTGTGTAAAAAACAAAAGTAAGTGGGAGACTTACAGGCATGATCATGAGCATATACCAACGGTGACGACATACAGTACTTCAAGACAAACTGCCTTCAGTCAGCTTTGTTCTGTCTCCTGCTGCATCGCTTAACGTGAGTGTGAGTGAGACACCTTCATCCCAGTGAGCTGGTCCCTCTCACCTCGTCCAGGGCGTCATACTCATCCTCCAGGCTCATGATCAGCTTGACTCCCTGCAGGCTGATCTCCAGCTCACACAGAGATGGGGGACGGACGTGGGCCGTCCTCTTCCTGGATATGGCGATCTGACAGACACACAGCGTTGTCCTGGTTACACTGGGTTGTCCTGTGTGGGATAGGGGTGCTCCTGGTCTGTGTAAAGACGTCTCCTGGCTAAGTGACCAGGTCTCCCTTGTGCCAGACATTGGATCCTAACCAAGGGACCCAGGGGCGGATAGGAGACAAACTCATGCTCTCATGAGTGTGAAGACATCAGCTGTGTTTGTACCGCTGTGGTGCTGCTGTGAGAGCATTCTGTGGGCTCCTCTAGAGAAGTCCTCCAGTGGGTCAGGAAACACAAACCCCAGGGGCTCCATGGAGATCCAGGAGTGAAATAGGCAGACGTAACGTACCTTCTGCATTGCAGCGCAGAGAATGCCGTTGCCTTGGTGATAAGGTACTTCGACTGAACCCAGGAACTGAACATTGAAAGTCTCGATCCATGCTGGATTCCTCTTCACACCTTCATCACACACAGAAAAGGATAAACACACACACATACACATATTGAATAAGCATGACAGAAGTATCAAAACAAATTCCACACAGATCAGTGGTTGACGACATTGAGAACTCACCCAAGGTTTCCTTCAACTGGCCGATGACCTCGTGAGCATAGAAGGCAGGGAAGATCCCTCGTTCCCCTGTCCTCATGTTGTACCCTCTATACCAGTAGTCATCCTCCTCTTCCTCTACGTATAACGGGTCATCCACATCCAGCTCCAGTTCATCCGCATGTCTGGGAATGAACCTGCAGGTGGCAGTATTCAGCAATAATGAGCCATGTGAAATGATGTCACTTTGCAGAAACTCCTCGTCATCAGAATACGGTGTGGTTACCTGTACACAGCTCTGTGTGTCTGCTCTCTTTCCTCCCCGTTGATGGTGCAAGAGAAAAGCCCAAAGGATTCAGTGCCTGCAATCAAGCCATTTGTATCGCATTTAAATTAATTTAGTCTACCCAAGGGCTGGAGTATCTTGCTCTCCTTCTCCCAGTAGCTACAGAACTAAGAACTTTATCTGGTCTTTGCTATTCCTTCTCTTACACTCAGTAAATCTATATTTGTTAAAAGTGGAGATTCATCAGTTTTATCATTCATGATGTAGCTCAACATTGATTGGTCATGCGTATCCCAGTGGAAGAGCATTGACCGAGGATGGATTCACGGAGACAGCCCCCTTGCATAAGTGTGGCCTTGGCTTCCTGCCATTTAACTGAGGTTCTTCATTATGTAACCATAGGAATGCTGATGACTCCAAGCCAAATCCCTAAAGCCCACGCCCAAGAAGCAAGCAAAGTATGTCAATGGAGTCTGCATAGCGTTCCAGAAAGCTGGAGCGTTCCTTTGAATTGATGGTGACTTACTGGAGGAACGCGACGTGCTGTTGACAAACACATTAAGGAACTTCTTGGAGAAGGGCAAGTCTGCTTCGGGTGAGGAGTCCTCAGAAGAACTCAGAAGTTCTCCCCGCACCTCTTCGTCCCGGAGGCCATAGCCATGTTCTCCTGTCCCCAGGGGCTCCTCGTCACATAGCGTGGACAGCTCACTGTCGTCACTCAGAACAGAGGTACACCTGGAGCGGACAGTAGAGTGCAGAAGAGCTGGTTAATTCAAATGACTTGTTGCTAACTCATCTGGGAAAGAAAGTTAAAAGAAAGCCTCAGAAAGTTAAATTACATTTAAATCAACACCTATCCCCCTTTCAATGCATACCTTCTGAGGCTGACCAGCTCCAGTGTGGTGTTCTCATCCACAACCAGAGTGTACTTCATGGAGTCGTAGGCCAGTCCGTCATTATCCGACTGTTGCCGCTGGGCAAGGGCTTGGTCACACAGGTCTTGGTCTGAGAAGGGACGGTTCTGAACGCTCTCGTCGATCGGAGGGGAACTGTCCAGGTACAGGTTGCTCCCCCGGAACGCCGACTGCTTCCTCAAGTCAGCGAGGAACGGGGACGCGTCTTCCTCAACGTCCTCTTCGTCATTATCCGTGGAGTAACTGAGGCTGAAGCAACGGTTGGTTTGGGCCGTTGGGATGTCAAGGGTCAAGCTCTGTTTGACCTCGGTGATGCGCTCCAGGGAGGCAGAGCTGCGACCTGTGGGCTTGGGGTCTGTCTCTCGTCCCTCGTCCTTGTCACTGATAATGCTCTCCGTCAGGCTCGGGGAGTCGAGCTCCTTCTGTCCCTCGTGCATCATGAGGTCGTTGTTGGGTTCTGGGACGTCATGCTCACCCCACTCCTCCTGTCTCCGGTCGTTTTTGGACCGTTTCATGGCGAGGTTCTTGTCAGAGTCTTTGGAGCAGTGGTTATAGGCTGAGCCTCTTGGTGTTTCCCTAGCGAGGCTGGTGCTTGCGTTCCTGTCCGCTGTGTAAGTGTTCATGTATGGACCTGGCTTGTTGTTCTTCCCCCGTCCCTCTGTCTCTCTCCCATCCTTTCTAAGACCTTCTCTTGCTTGACCTCTCTCCGGTAACCCCTCTCTTCCTGCCTTGCACCCCCGGTCATCGTCCTCGTCTAGGTCAGAGGAGGGGGAGATGGTGTCGGACACTGACAGCTTCCTTTTGAAGCATTCTTCAGGGCAGCTGATTGGGTAGGAGCCCTCAGATATCATCTTGTTGACCAGGTTGCTGAGCAGCCAGGGGGAGTCAGAGTTCTCGCTCAGCTCATCCTCGCTCTCTGAATCCGAGTCTCCTTCGCTGGTGCCGTAGTCGTCAGTGCACGGCATGAGTCTGGGTCCAACCGGCAGGTAGAAGGAGCGCTTGAAGGTCTCCAGGCCGTGGTCTGGCTCTATTTCCAGCACCATCTGCCTGGAGAAGCTGTCCTCAGGATGCTGGGCTGTAGGGAGCGTCTCATCTGGGTCTGCCTGGTGTTCCAAACGCCCGTCATCTTCACTCTGCAGGCCCATGAGAGCCTTGCCATCGGCGGGGGAGTCGGCCGGCGAAGGGGTCGCCAGAGTAGGGGAGGGCAGGGGCGACGAAGACGGGAGCGAGTACCCTACTTTGATCGGATCAGGCTGCCCGAGAAGAAGTGAAGCCTTCATGCCCACAATGCCGCTGTCTTGCTCCAGCTCGGTGTCGGGGTCCAGCTCCTGGTCCGATGTGGGGGAGCTGGCCTCCTCGATGGAGTTTGTGAGGTGTGATGAGCGCCCACTGCTGCTGTCGTCGCTCGTCAGGTCCAGCTCTGTCTCTGAGATGGAGGAGATCATATTGGACACCAGGTGGCCCCCGCAGGCAAACGCAGCCTCCAGCTCCCCTTCAACATCTGAGTCTGAGGCGGGGGAGCTGAGGTCCTGGTCCTGGTCCGTCACATAGCCTCGCTTTGTGTTCATATCTGCTATCCCTGGGTCTGATGATGGGGAGGCGGAGTCATTGGCCACACCTTCATCCTCATGTGCAGCCTCCACAGCATGCGAGTCGATGGAGTCACCGAGGACGTCCGCATGGTCGGTGGAGACCAGGCCAGACAGGGAGGCGGCGTCCAAGGGCTCAATGCAGGGGAATTCCACGTATGACGAGCGCTGGTTCTCTTTACACACCAGGTCGTAGGTCTCCTTACACATGAACTCCACCTCAAAGTCTTTCTCCAGCTCTTCGTCAGACAGGGGCGTGTCCGCGCCGTCGTTGCCTCCGATGGGCGCCGTGGACGACAGACAGTGGCTGGTGGCGTCCGGATCCAGCTCGTTCTCCGGGTCATTGCCCGATTCGCTGGTGACCGTGTAGGTGTCTGTTGCGCGCCGGTGGAGGTGTCTGTGATTGTGGTCGTTGATGAGGTCGCGGTCCACCTCTGTGTCGGAGCACTGAGAGCTCTCGTCCACGGAGGGAACCCGGGATGTCTGGTTCAGGGGCTCCGGAGACGTCTTGGACACGTCCCCCGGACAGGGGTTGGTTTTGTGCTGGCCAAACGAACCTAAGAGTTAAAGACAGAGCATGGTGGGGAGTTGTCACCTGGTGGACATGGAGGACTAGATCCTGACAGGTAATCTAGAGGGGCGGGGACCTGGGGCGGTCCAAGTGAATCCAGATGTTTGTAGGCAGGAGCCCATAAAGGAGATGGAAACCATATCTCATTTCTTTTATGAGATGGTTTTTAACTTTTACATAAAGTTGCTTAATGTTCACCCTGATTCAATTATATGAGATGAATAAGCAACTAGTAGTTACAAATATGGAATGGAATGGAAGGGCAAGCTGGAGATATCTGGATATGAGGGGAAAGAGAGATATCTACATATGTACATATCTAGATATCTACATATCTAGATATCTGGATATGAGGGGAAAGAGAGATATCTAGATATCTACATATCCAGCAAATATCTTTATTTCTACTTTCTGCAAACGAGCTATGCTTACTTTTATTTTTGTTCTGTATTTTTCGGACTATACCAGACTATGTTTACTGAACCCATATATCCTACTTAATGTAAAAGACCAATGTGAGCACCACGTCACGTCACGTCACCCACCACACATCAACAACAACAACATCAACATCAATAACGACTCTAACGGTGCAGCTCTGAGCCCGGCGTGCTGCCATGTTGTTACCGTATTCAGGCCTGTTGCCCTCCATGTCGCAGAGCAGGGGTCTGTGAGGGCCCTGGCTGAGCCCGCCCTTCCCTGCCTGTTTTGGGGGAGTACCTTTGCTCTGTGGCCCTGGCGCCTGGGACACGGGCGCCACCGGGCCCTGGCCGGTCACATGGAGGCCGTCGTCCAGACAGGAGCGGGTGGGAGACAGACGGCCTGCGGTCGGAGGGGAGTCCGTGTTATGCTCAGTTGATGGGTTTGGTACGCAGTGAGGCGCCGTGCCCCCCGCCTCAGGGCCTTACCTGGCTGGATGGGGTTCCGGGTGGAGTCCTGCCAGCCGCCTTTCTTTGGGGATAGACTGCTGTTGTTGTTTAACGAGTCCTGGAGGGCAGCAACAAATACAGGAGTAAATACAGAAGTCACTCAGACCACACAGAGCTCCTGCGGGGCCGTCTCACCTGAGACACTGCCGTGCTGAGGTTCAGGGTGGTGGGTCTGCTCTTCACCGTCCCCAGGGTGGGGGAGGAGGGGGGGGAGGCAGAGGGGGATGGGGGCCCCTCCGGATCCAGCTCCTCCTCCTCGTCTTCGTCGTCCTCATCGTCCTCTTCCTCGTCCTCGTCGTCGATCATCTCAAACTCCTGGAAGTCGTCCTGGAAGGAGCACACTGGGTGGTGCATCTCGTTCTTCTCCAGGATCAGGCAGTCCTGGAGGGAGAGGTGGGGGGTCAGACCAGATCATCTGGTGTCTCTTTGTTTTGCGCACAGTGAGCAAACGTACATTTCAATTGTTCACAAAAGGTTCCCCTGTCAGGAGCAGATATAAGCGCACCGTACAGGCTGTGCACGTGGGAGTGCACTCAGACACGCCAGAGGGCACCTTAGTTGAGACTGGAACGTGCTGAGCACGTATAACGTCTGTATGTAAAGAACTTCAACCCACGCCTGATAAATGCACTGTACTTGAGGCGTGAAGGTCAGGTTCTATGGAACATACAGCACTTTGTCAGCTCAAGATGTTCACCTCCACCCTGACCTGAACCACCGGTGACTCAGAACGTTCCAGACCAACCCAGACAGATCTACACAGTCGCTTTGTCTATTTCTACGTGTATGTGCTCGCAAACACACAATAAACATGCACACAGGCACACACACGTCTGTGTGTGTGCCTGTGTGCATGGTTATTGTGTGTTTGTTGTGCATGTGTGCCTGTGTTTGTCAGTGTGTCGGTGTGGTTGTGTGTGCGTTTGTTGCAGGGGTACACACACACATTTTAAGTGCACAGTGAATCAATACACCTTCTCTGGTTTCATCTGCTTTACAGGAAAGAGGAGCCGAACGATTTTAGGTCTTATATCTCCAATACACACTCCTTAGGCAGAGCACAAACACACATACACACCTGCACACACGGCACACACACAACAACACACAAGCAGAGTCACACACAATGTGGGGTTGGCCCCAGGTCGTTTCTGCGTGTGTGTGTGTGTGTGTGCATGTGTGTGTGTCGGTGTATATCATCATGGCGGCCCAGCAGAGAGCTGGTGGGATCAGCTCAGGCTGCTCTGCGTTTGAACAGCACAGCCGGTTCCCCGCGTTCATCTCTCAGCCTCTCAGTCCTGCACCGCGGAGCCCGGGGGCCTCACAGCTCCGGCTGCACCCCCAACACGGAGCGGCTCTGAGGGTGTGACATGGTGACACCCCCAACACGGAGGGTGTGACGTGGTGACACGTGACGCATGGCCAGGTAAACACCTGGAGATCCGTCAACACACCATGACGCAACGTCTGCGCCTGTCTCCGCGCGGTGACCAACGGCACGCCACTCCGTCGCCACGCCGACCAACGGGCCGGCAGCGGACACAGAGGGGGCGAGAGAGAGAGAGAGAGGGAGGGAGCGAGAGAGAGAGAGAGAGAGGGAGAGAGAGAGAGAGAGAGAGGGAGAGAGAGAGGGGAGTGAGGGAGAGAGGGAGAGGGAGAGAGAGAGCGAGAGGGAGAGAGAGAGAGAGAGAGAGAGGGTACAGCTATAAATAAAATGTGCCTCCCAGTGAAGATCGATGTTCTTTCTAACTACAAGTGCTCCCTGCAGTGGCTGAACTCTGTCCACGCAGCGTTCTGCTGACCAGGAGTTCAGACCGCCCTCCTCCTCCTCTCGCTCACCCTCCTCTCCCATCATTTATCATTTTGTTTGTGTGTATGTTCATAAATACTTCCACAGCATGTCGTATATATGAAACATGTATAAACTACTAGTTCACTACATTATAATGCTGTGATCATGTGGAAACTAATTGCCTGGCATTCAACTGGTAATTACAGGATATCTTCATGAGGCCCTTTAGAATACTGATCCTACTGATTTCCTTTAGAAAACTAATTGCCTATAGCTGATTGACAAAATGTGGTGTGTGTGTGTGTGTGTGTGTGTGTGTCCTACTACATGCAGGCGGATCCACCAGAACGAATGGGATTATTCCGAGCCTGCGTTATGAAGGATGATAATCCCTGCACTGGGATTGGCTGCCCGTCCTCAGCATCAAAGACTGAGAGGTTTCCAAAGGCCCTTCAGCTTGGCCCTGTGTTACGTAACAGAGACGCTGGCCTCCTCTGGGGCCAGAGGCCCCATGGCAACAGGCCCGTCACGGGGGGGATGGACCGCAACATAGATGCCCTGCTCCGCTGAGAGGGGCACCCCACGGCCTGTGTGTGCGTGTGTGATCGAGAGGGACTCCAGTAAATTGTAGATATTAGAGAGAGAGAGAGAGAGAGAGAGGGGGG
>JAOTIX010000139.1:1234698-1248331 GCA_027123715.1 Gaidropsarus macrophthalmus
TCTGTTCAGTCACCCTCCCCACCCACATTTTTTTCTCCCTCTGGTCCCGGGAATCGAACCTGCGACCCACCAAGCTCAAGCCCGGCTCCCAGACCATTAGGCCACGGCTGCCCCTCACTGACTAGCCTGACTGCTGCTTCATTACCTTCTCTGTAAACATCTGAACCATACCTGCTCCTTGCTGACCCATCTCATCACGTACTGCCTAACCCCTATCTGCTCCTTAATGACCTTCACTGTCTAACCCCCATGGGCTCCTTAATGACGAGTCTCTGGATTTACTCTGAATCCCCCTGAATGATAACAGCCTGTGCTGAATCGAGTGTAAACAGTTCACGTTATCTAAAGCCAGACAAACCTCCAGCGCATCTTTTCTTCTTGCCAGTCTTCGGATGTTCCCATTGGGTCTTCATCTCGTCATGGCTGTGGTCACAAAAGATATGACAGAGAGAATATTACAAAGGAGTGCTGCGAATGGAAATACGTTAGACAAATACTGCAGCTCGACTTGATTATAACTTTTAGACCATGTGTGTAGACCAGGTGAGTGTACGGATCACAGAGCCCTTCTATACATCCTGTTTATCTCACTTGACAAATGCAGGCTATATGAACAAGGATACTATTGCACAAATACACCTGTCCACTCTAACGGGTTAACAGTAAGAAACATTCAAATATAGCCGAAATATAGTTCGACAGTTGGCAGCACAGTCCTTTGCCAAGAGTATACTTACTATCTAACTCAATTATTCAATTGATAGTGTGTATCTTATATTTAAAAAAAAAACAATACTGTCTGCTTTGCTTTTAAACTCAAACCAACTCTTATTCAAGAAACTATCTCCATTCGCCGGAGATTGCTTTTGATGACACTAGTGTTAGCCCACTGTGTGTTGTTGGAGGGAAACGCTTCTTACTTGGCGTAGTAGACCCATCCATCCTTGGTGGACCTCTCCTCCCACCCGGGGGGCAGCTCGTCCTCGCTGTCCGTGTCGTCCATCCCTGCGTACTTTAGAGCCGCCATAGTGTTCACTGAAGACGAAAATGAAATGTCACTTCTGCAGAATGAATGAGCTGTCAGAGTAAAAAGGAAAACATTATACTGATCCCAGTACTTCCGCAATGCCGTGACGCGATTTACCGAAGTGCTTTCTGGGAATTGTAGGCGGGTTTTAGATGCATTTACGTCACAATTTAACCAAACACTTCATACATATATCGTTAATATTATTGCGTTGATATTATAATTGTATGCAAACTACCTACACGTAGTTCTCGTGCTTCATATTAATAAAAAAAAATAGAACATTTTCAGCATATATACATTGTACATTGTATACATACGTTGTGACGCGTGTGAGCCCCACTAGAGTGGGAGGAGTCAAGAGGCTCCTCCCACTCTCTGGGCTGTGTGCGCGTGTGTGTACGTGTGTACGTGTGTGCATGTGTGTGCACGTGTATGTGTGTGAGTGTGTGTGTGTGTATTCGTTTCATCGTAGCAGTGTCTTCTCAAAGGCAAACTCTTCTTGAAACGTACAAATAAAAGTATATTGACGTATGTGTGGTGTTTGGCGGGATTATTCCATCCTGTATAGATGGTGAACCATTCCGCTTATAAAGGCCTTTTGTTACAGAGCAGCAGAAGGTTGGTGTGAGATCCAGAGAGGGTGTCCGCGTCCCCTCCCCTCCATGAAGCGCTGCTATGCCCTCTGATTTTATATCCCTCCTCACCTCGGATCTGGACCTCAATTCCCCCAAGTCTCTTTACTCTAAAGGTAAGACCTTACTGAATTAGCACTTCGCGTATACACTGAGGTGGTGCACGTAGTGATGTGAATGTCAACAGAGCTCCCGTCAGGCTGCTAGCTAACACCGCTTAGCCCTCTTTTCCTCTGCCATCCAGTGGGGCTAACTCACTGGCCAGCTAGCTTGCCTGGCTAGCTGAATGTGACATTCGCATAGATGAACTGCCTCAAATATGTATTGGTGCCATACATCAGATCAACAATGTTCAGGCTGACCTCATTTCATATTTACAGAGACGGATACAACGGTTGTAGCCCTCGTGTGTGCGTGTGCGTGTGCGTGCGTGTGGCTGTGGGAGTGAATGAATAGTGCTCTTTTGGTTTGTAGTGCATCTGTTGAAAGGGGTGGGTCATCGGATTTGGCCCCGACCAAAATACTTCAATCTATAGTCATAAGCACCTGTCATAAACTATGAACAGCTGCTGCTCTTTTGACATTTATTGAGACACTACGCATAACTATCTTACACCGACCTCATACCTGTTTCCTCATTTCCAGTAAGTGCAGCATAACTTTGACCTGTATCACATCTTTCTTGTTTTTCCTTCTGTCTAGGCCAGGGGACATAATTCAGTGCCACTTAGTCAAATACAAGTGCTTATAGTTAAGAAGCATGGCTTCAATTGTAGCCCATGTGCATTTTGTATTGTGGTTTAATGCACAGCCTCATTCTATGCAGGATTCACCTGCTAACTGTAATAGTTCAGCGATTGTGCTGTTTATAGCCTGCTAATGAACAACCCAGCCATTGTTATTTGACCTTGCAACTCATAATGCTCTCAATGGATCAGGGCAAACCTTTATTTATATCTTTGTGTGTGTGTGCGTGCGAGTGTGTCCGGTCTGCTTAGCCGGCCATCTCCTATTTGGTCTGATGAGGGGAGGTAGGATTGAGGAGATCAGGTAGGCCTGTCAGTCAGTCTCTCTGGACTGGAACCAGGGACTAATCCACAAGGGCCATGTTTCCTCTACCCACATGTATAGTAACTCAAGTGCTGAGTGACTTCTAGGTATTTTTATTTGCTACAATTGATGAAATCAGTCTTTTCATTGTGTTAAGGGAACTTCATAACCTTGTTTTAAGTTGACTTACGGTCTTCCTGGCTTTTGTGGTAACGTGGTCCACGAGTGGAATCATCCCAACCCTGCGTTATTTTCTACAGCCGAGGAATTAATGATCTGTCTAATAACACGAGTGTTAATCAGCCATCTTTATCAGACTTTAGCCAGCGGGTGGGCAAGGCACTTGGCAACACTTGAAGCGTGTGTAATGTGAGGAGGTCATAGCGATGTGGTGAGCTCACTGAATTGTTCCTAGTGGAGGCTGAGGCCAGCGCTCCTCCACCACTGGGTCGTCGCCCAATTCTGCAATAATGTTCACAACATTGGAGACAGAGCAATGGTTGCACAATCATTCATGAGCAAACCGCACGTATGACTGTAGTCACAGATCCTCTGTAAAATATAGTTGGATCATATCTACTCCACAAGATATTATACACTCGCAAGTAAGGCGTCAATAGGTTTGGTTATCAACAACTTAATAAACGTTAACAGCATTAAAACCACTTGGCTGGTCGGAAGTCTTTTGTCTTTATAGAGATACAAATATATGGCAAGGAGGACTCGGCTTTCCATCTAGTCAAATGGCGCCACGCTGTGAGGAGAGTCAGTGTGTGTTGGCAGACTCTGAGGGTGCGATGGCGGTACCAATGTCTGGGTCTGTGTGAACCGGTCATTTCCCAGCCCTCTGCATGGTCTGCCCTAGAGTGGTCCAAGAGGCTCAGGACTGAGGTCACATCAGGCCTTAATGGAGCCTGATGCGCTCCATCACAAAGACTTTCTCTCCTCTCTGCAAACAGAGCACAAGAAACAGTAGCCCTCTGACGTCAAGCTTTAAGTTAAAGTTGAGTTGCTTCATTTGTCATACACACACATTGTTCTGTCACGCTCCGCACCCACATTTTTTCTCCCTCTGGTCCTGGGAACCAAACCTGCAACCCGCCGAGCACAAGCCCGGCTCCCTAGCCATTAGGCCACCGCTGCCCCGTGCAGGTTTGATCTGTGGTTGGGGAGAGCATGGGTGTTATTAGACTTCAGATTGAACTCTTGCCCATCTGACCACTGGTCAGGTGAAATACTCAGGCTTGCATATCAAAACAAGTGCGTGGCTGGCTGATCTCTGCAGGTCTGATCATGGCTGTTCACTCTGGACTCTGCTCCTGGAAAGAAGCCATGTTTTGGTCACAGAGGTGAGAGATGGTGTGTGTTTGGACCGGCCGTTCTGCTGACTCTGAAGTGTCGTATGACTGCCAGACTGAAACCCACGCTGGACGTGGTCAGCGCAAGGAGAGGTCCACGTCGCCCTGCCTCTGGGCTCCTGTTTCTTAGCAACCCAACTCGTAACGCGGTGCCCATCATGCATCAGCGGTGGTCTTTTCCAGCGGAGTCGTGGTGTTTGGTTCTAGTCTACTGGGAATACCACCCGATCAAGGCTCCAGGCATGTTCAGCAGGGTTTTATTTTACGCAGCAGTGTGGAAGATGCTGTTACCCCGCAGCCTTTCCTTACCGCTTCCTACCCAACACGACATTCTCACAGCCTCCCCGCCCGGGGAAGCGTGTCGCTCTGGCCCGTGATATTGTTTCATTGATGTGTTGTTGTGCCCTTTCCCCCGGTCCCTGGCTGCTCCGCCACCGCTGCGCTACAGAGTCTGTGTATGACCTCCTCCCCAAAGAGCTGCAGCTACAGCCCACATCCGCCCAGAGCGACACGGCCGCCGCCAATCAAAACAGTGGGGGAGGGGGCGAGGCGGGCCCGCCCCCTTCTGCAGCCCTGGCGTCAGGTGAGCTCCCGCCGTTACGTCACTAACACCCTGATCTGGGATCAGTCTGGCCGGGCCCTACCGGCAGGGGATCATGGCTGCAAATAAACGAACCTCTCAGGTGCTTGTTCCAAACGATACCTGTGTGTTAGGTTAGAGGTCATTAGGTTAGCTGTGTCTTGACGTCTAAAGGTTAACAGTGGTAGGGCTAGGTGAAGGGTCAGAGGTTGTGGTCAGAGTAAAGCTCTGTGAGAAAGCAAGGCATCATGGGAATCGCCACCATTGTGTTGCACCAACATCAGTGACTAGGGGCAACTGCAAACATACATCTATCAGTGAAAGGGGCCACGACTATATTGTAGCCTCCTCTACCCAAATAAGGGCACATATGCAGGTCTTTCAGAGGACAAAAAGCTCTCAAAAACAGTGATCAACACCTCTGTCGTTGCCTGTATACCAGTAGGCCTTTGTGAGTCACGTTCAACATCACCAACGAGCCAGAAAACAGGGTCTGCACCAAGGAAAGCAGCATCCAGAGGCCAGAGAACATGCTACAGTGCTTCCTTTGTTTTCACGTCTGGTACTTATTCAGACTCAGGCTTTCAAACCCGGAAGAAACTACAAACAAAGTGGCCGAAAATTTTACATACGGAGAGCACTCGGTCGGAGCTGGAGCCCATGAGACCTGTGTATACTCAGGGTAACGGGTCCCGGGAATAGATGCTGATCGTAACCTTCCCTGCTAAGACAGAAGCCAGACGCAAGCGGGTGTAAGTGGGGTTTTTGTCCAGTGGGAGGGGGGCTCTTGTAATGCTATAAACGCTGTTAACTGAGCGATGAGGCTTTGGGCTGTATCAAGGTCAGTGTTATGTAGCCTCATACTAAGCCTCTGGGCTGTCTTTTGGGTCTATTCCAAGGCAAAGGCGGCCTGGATGTTCAGATACTGCGAAGTACGTGCATCACAGCAACCTCTTGGTGACAGGGTTGTCAGGAGGTCACAATAAGGTGCTGCCACACCTAGGCTGCTTGGTGCCTGGTAAACACACTGGAGCAGCTTCCCTAGATTCCTACAAAAAACAGATATTGCAGCGAGAATGCTTCATGACCCAAACCTGGTTGCCCACAATAACAAACATGATCGGAGAAAGGCAAAGAAGTTCAACTCTACTGTGTACAGATCCTTTCCATCATGTCAGAATATAATCTGAGCTGGTCAGTGGCCAAAACCAGCACTTTGAGGATGAACAAGGCGTGATCGCCCTAAAGGATTACAGTGTCTCTTCCCTCTCTCCCTCCATCCTCTGCTGCTGTATTTTCTGTCTCTCCATCATCATCTGCTCTCCTCTCTGAAGAGTATATCGGAAACCAAACATACACCCGGCAGCGCCACTCTGACACCCACACTTCCTGTTTTCCTGCTGGGCAGGCTCCTCCCAGACACTCTGGGGGAGTCAAGGGTGATTCGTATAAAAATAGTTAGCATATTGGATCCATTATTTAGTCCACTCTGGGCACATCTGGATTGTTGCAACGATTCAGAGTCTGCTCTTGATAAGCCTTTCTAACCTAAAGTCACCATGTGTCACATTGAGCCACTCCCAAGTAGGTGGGAGGAATCAGAGTTCAAGGAACTCTACAACAGCGCTCTGTCCACTCTCACTGGCTGTGTGCCCCAAAGGGGCGTCACGCTGCTGGCTGGGCTGCTTGAGTGGGAGGGGTTTCTGAAGGGCCAATAGTACAATTCTTGTAAACTGTGAGGGGAACAGGCTGGCCAGCCTTTTCATTTGTACAATAAATCAGTTATATGATGTGAATGTATTGGTCATTACTGAAATCTATATCAATCAGCTTTGACTACAGAATTGGCAATGGATGCATAGGAGCTCACACTGCACACTAACACAGAGAAGTTGCCTCTAGCCATTGGTACGGATTCCCATTACATTATTAAAAAGGATACTCTGGTCTGGGATCACGGTTCGGGGCAGCGATAAATACATTGAGAGGGATACCAAGAGTGCACTTGGACACCAATACCTGGTCTCATTCAGCAGGTCCTTATGCATTGCTGATCTAAAGCATTAAAACCATCTCGTAGCCATTTCAGATCATCATGTACCAAACACACTCTAACCAAAGTGTCAGTGAATTATCCTCTTCAAAAGGTCTACCTTCGCTATTTTCACCATCTATTGATTGACAAAAGTTGAGTCTTGAATGACGGGCTCTCTTGTTGCTCATTGGCTGTCTCGTTTTTATTGCAGGAAGTACCCTCTGAGGCAGGGCGTGTCTGCATATAAAATGGCCTGCAGTTCACTGCTCCATAGGTCAGAGGCTTGTTTATTCTGTCTCCGTGGCTACGCTTAGTCCCAACCAAATCCTCCAATTGGCATGCCAACACTATTGTGTACTACTGAATGCAC
The DNA here is from genome assembly GCA_027123715.1 of Gaidropsarus macrophthalmus. Classification (NCBI taxonomy): domain Eukaryota; kingdom Metazoa; phylum Chordata; class Actinopteri; order Gadiformes; family Gaidropsaridae; genus Gaidropsarus; species Gaidropsarus macrophthalmus. The sequence goes on from JAOTIX010000139.1 coordinate 1,241,754, forward strand.
ATTGAGACAACTTTGTGTAACCCTAGCAAATCCAAATTGGCGCCATGTTTCCAGCTTGCAATTGTGGCCGTACCGGAACGTTTGACTCCACCTTATTTGTTTTCTTTGAGCAATGTGTATGTACGAATTCTAGCCTGCTTTTGTTTTCTGTAAACAAAGCATGTCCGTGTCACATTGATTTAAATCGTAGGATTCTAGACAATCTGGGCGCTGTCACCCTTCTCCACTTTAACCTCAGACCGTTTGAACGTTGCTCACTGGCCCTCGCATGCACAGTGAGGGCCCTTAACTGGCAACAGACGCTGATTGAATTTAGAGTTGGGAAGAGTGGAAATCTGGACTAAATCTGCACAAATCAGCTGCTTTAACGGGACAGCTAGCCTGCTGGTCAGCGAGCCTCTCCCCTAACGCTGTGGCTTTCATACGTACTACAGATGCCTCCTCTTCCAGCCCGTCAACCCCCTCCTCCCTGGCCATGGGAGCCCCCTGCTCCGGCCCCCCCACCACCTCCCCCACCTCCTCGGAGCACCTCAAGGTTCCCCAGCACCTCCTGCCCCCCAGCGCTGCAGATGGCCCTGGGGCCGAGGGGGCCCAGGTGGGCAGTGGAGCCAGCGCTCCCAGCGCCGCTGCTGCTGCAGGGGAGCCGGGCACGCAGCCTCACCTCAACACGCCGTCCAAACGCAGGCCCGTGCTGAGCATCTCCCCGCCACCGGAGGACCTGCTGGACGACAGCCAGATGTCCTGCCAGGAGGAGGCGGGCGCCGCAGGGCCGGGGGGGCCCGACTCGGAGCACAGCAGCAGCATGTGGGCGGATGACTCTGCCTCCAACTTCAGCCTGGTCAGCTCCAGCTCCTACAACGACAACACGGAGGTACCCCGCAAGTCCCGGAAACGCACCCCGCGACAGCGGCCCGGGCCCAAGCCTGCGCTGCCGGAGGACAGCATGGACGTGTTTGACGCGGACAGCGCCAAGGCCCCCCACTTTGTCCTCTCCCAGCTGGGCTCTGACAAGGCTGGCCCCAAGGCCAGGTGAGGGAACTGGTGGAGCGTCGCATTAGTGTGTAACCAACCTACCAGGAGGTGCAATCTCCAGCCCCGCTCATTCCTTAACCTTTCAGCAAACCAACTAGTTTACTTTAGTTTCTTAAAATATGAACACGTGAGTATGACATTCCAACACATAATACCGTCATCAAATGAAATCAAGCAGAAGACAGTTGGTTTCCAATGAATAAATTAAAGGATAAAAATAACCATAACACATCAGGTAAAAACTGAAATAAAAATTGAAAACATCAAATGAAAAACTTGATTTTTACTTTAAGGGAGAGATAATCACTTTGCATTTAAATATCTGTCATACTTTTACATCAGAGAACAGTATTGGAAGAGACTTTCGATTTCATGTATTCACTTCAAAATTCTGCTTGGGATACTGACACGTTTGAGGGTGTTTAATCGTGTGATGCTTGTTACCATGCAGTTCCCTGGAAACGGTTGCTCTGGTAAAGGGTGGTCTCCTGTCGGGTCAGTACCCTCCGAAGATCGATGGCAAGGAGCTGAAGATCCTGGTTCAGCCCGAGACCCAGCACAGAGCGCGCTACCTGACCGAGGGCAGTCGGGGCTCTGTCAAGGACCGGACGCAGCAGAGCTTCCCCCAAGTCAAGGTCCACAGAGCCCCCAGACAACTCCACAGGCATCCAGAGAAACCAGCGACCACCAGCTCACTCAAGCTGTGTCCTGCTGTGCTCTGCTCCCCAGCTGGAGGGCGTGAACGAGCCAGTGGTGCTGCAGGTGTTCGTGGCCAGCGACGCAGGGAGGGTGAAGCCACACGGCTTCTACCAGGCCTGCAAGGTGACGGGGCGCAACACCACCGCCTGCAAGGAGACGGAGATCGAGGGCACCACGGTCATAGAGATCCCCCTGGAGCCCAGCGGAGACATGACACTCGCGTAAGGATGTCCTTCTCCTGGTGCAGGCAGCATTAGCACCAGCTGGTGGTCAGTTGCAGTGGTCATTTGCTGTGGTGTGCACCGAAGACCCACATCTTCAGCAGGGAGAGACCATGCTAAGCCATTAGAGAGGCTCCACTGGCCTGTTGTCTGTCCGACAACAATCCGTTCCCTGAGCTGTAGTCATAGCAGTGCTCTCTGGTGACCCCTCTGGCTCTCCTCCACAGGGTGGACTGTGTGGGAATCCTGAAGCTACGCAACGCAGACGTGGAGGCCCGGATAGGCGTGGCTGGGTCCAAAAAGAAGAGCACTCGAGCCAGGCTGGCCTTCAGGGTCAACATCCCCCAGCCAGACGGGTCCTTCGTCACGCTGCAGATGCCCTCATCCCCCATCCTCTGCAGTGAGTACCACACCCAACCGGCTCTGTAGCACAGGAGGTTTGGGAAACCCATTTCCATACTGACCAATCGTTGTTGGCAGTGGTTCCAGAAGGCCAAAGTCTTCACGACAATTTAGTCGAGACCTCGCCTCATATGCACATGTTGGGGTTGTTAAATACTCTGAGGCCCTGCTGTACATCATGATGACTGAAGAGGGCCAGCGGGGAACAGGGGGAAGGGAAAGAAGTCCACCATATGCTCCCAGTGTGTTTACTCAGCTAGACAGTGGGAACACCCAGCTGCCTGACAGCCACTGTAAGGATAATTCTGTTTTTCCTGTGCATCTACAGCCCAGCCAGCTGGCGTCCCAGAGATCCTGAAGAAGAGCCTCCATAGCTGCTCTGTGGCAGGAGGACAGGAAGTCTTCATCATTGGGAAGAACTTCCTCAAAGGAACCAAGGTCATTTTCCAGGAAAACATTGCAGGTACTTTAATTCCGCTGGTATTTCAAGAGTACAACCTGTGATTCACAATTTCCAAATGTCTGTTTTGAGGAAATACCAATTATGGTTGGTGGTCACGCATACTATTTTTCACTGGCAGATGATACTTCATGGAAAGCTGAAGCTAAGATTGACATGGACCTGTTCCATCAGGTAGGTGCATGTAACCCACAGACGGTAGGATCTTCTGTGCTGTCCTGTGTGCACCATATGAACCTCTGACTTGCTTCTGTGCCTCAGAATCATTTGATAGTGACAGCCCCTGCATACCACAACCTGTCCATCACCGCTCCCGTCACCGTGGGGATTTTCATCATGACCAACGCTGGCCGTTCCCATGACGCCCAGACATTCACTTACACTCCAGATTGTGGTATAATTCTCCAGCTGTGTGTTATTCTGGGAGCCATATTTGTGTTTGATATTGGCACTATGAAATGACACTTTTGTTGGTTGCTTTTTAAACACAGCAGACAACAAAAACCTTCTGGCAATAAAAACCGAGGGGACTTTGAAGGTCAACACATGTATGTTTGAAGGACAACTCAAATCTATGACAGCTGAACAATTGGAAAGTCCTGGCCAACCTCTGAAAGCTCAGGAGATAACCCCAATGGAAGTCTCAAGCAACCCGGCCCAAACTGAACTGTTCAAGGTATTAAGCTTTTGTTCGATTGCCATGGATAAACCGAATGTCTCTTCAGCACTGAATATCCACTTATATTTCAACTCCTAACCCCCAACTTCTAATCCCCAGGCACCCACGGAAACTCTAGGCTCGGTGCAGAAGAACCTGGAGCTGAGTTCCAACTCCCACCCCTCTGTGGAGACCTTTCCAGGCCCAATGCCACTACAACCACAGGACGTGGAATTGCCCCAGGCCCCGCCTGTATTCTCCAGCCTGGAGCCTCTCAGCAACATACAGAAGCAGGACATCTCCCCCACACCCTCCTACCCTGAATCAGGAGACACCACCATCCCGCCGGTACCCCCAGAGGTTCCACATCAGTTCCTCAGAGACCCCCAGGAGGGCATCTCTCCAGAGGGTTCCACCACCACTCACGGGGTGGTGGTTGTGGCCATTCCCCAGATGTCCTCGTCCTCCCAGCCCCAGAGCCAGCAGGCATCCATCTTTCCTCAGGAAGGGGTGGCCCAGCTGGAGAGAGCGGTGATGGAGCTGCAAGCGGAAAGCACCAGCACCCTGCAGCAGGTGTTTGAGGCTGCCGTGGCGCAGCAGCAGCTCAACTCGGTTCTCTACAGTCCAACGCCCTCCGCTGAGTCCCTGCAGCAGCACGTCCAGGAGAACATGAACAGCCTGTGTCTGGGGAACACAGAGAACCCCCTAGCGACACAACAGCACATAGAGATACAGCAGCAGCACCGCCAACAACATCAGCAACAACAAATGCAGTTTCAACAGCAGCATCAACAACAACTCCAACAACAACAACAAATTCTGGGCAATCTGCAGATCCAGCAACAGTTGCTGCTGCAGCCACAGGACCAGCTGCAGCAGCAGCAGATCATGGAGAACATGCAACAGCAGCAGCAGCAGCAAGTCCTTGGCAACATTCAACTCCAGGAGCAGCAGCAACAAAACCAAATGCTTAGCAACTTACAACAGCAACATCAACTGCGGCAAGAGCAGAACCAAGCACTAGGTAGTCTTCAACAGCAACAACAGAACCAGACTCTGGGCAGTCTTCAACAGAACCAGACTCTGGGCAGTCTTCAACAGAACCAGACTCTGGGCAGTCTTCAACAGAACCAGGCGCTGGGTGTGCTCCAACAGCACCAGGCTCTGAACAGTCTACAACAGCAACATCAACAGAATCATGCTTTGAGCAGTCTTCAACAGCACCATCAGCAACAGAACCAGGCTCTTGGAGCTCTCCAGCAACAACAGAGCCAAGCTCTGAATGTGTTACAACAGCAGCAGCAGAGCCAAGCTCTCAATGCTCTGCAACAGCAACAGCACCAACAACAGAACCAAGTTCTGAGCGGTATACAACAGAACCAGGTTCTGAGCAGTATACAACAGAACCAGGTTCTGAGCAGTATACAACAGCAGCAACAGAACCAAGTTCTGAATATTATCCAGCAGCAGCAACAACAAAACCAAGCTCTGAGCTCTCTGCAGCAACAGCAGAACCAAGCTCTCCAACAGCAGCAGATGCAGGAGCAGCAGGACCTGGAGAACTTCAAGAACCAGCTCCATGCGGAGCTGCTGCAGCCTCAGATCCACTGCCCGCAGCCCATCCCCTCGCCACAGGCACCACAGGCGGTCTCCCTCCTGCAGCAGACCGGGGAGTTGCTCACCATCCAGACCAGCTTCCCCCAACAGTCCCCGGCCCACACATCTCCTCCGCAGCAGCTGTTCCAGTCCCCGGGCCCCATCCCCGAGACCCAGAGCCCCCAGCAGCAGCAGGTCCAAGCCACCCTGCTCCCCAACACCCTGACCGTGCTGACCAGCGTGGGCCTCAGCCCGGAGCAGCAGTCCGCTGGCCCCGCGCTGTTCCTGTCCCCCAACCCCCAGCAGCCCCCATCGCAGCAGCAGCAGACGGGACTGGCCTTCCTGTCCTCAATGGAGACCTCTCTCAGCCAGCCTCAGGCCATCAACCTGTTCCAAAACCCACAGCAAACCCAGCTGTCACCCCTGCAGCAGCAGCAGAGCATGCCCATGGAGCAGCAGCAGACACCGCAGCAGCAGCAGCAGGGCTCACTGTTCCAGAGCCTCCCTAGCCAGGCGAGTCCTCTCCCTCAGAGCCAAATGCCCCAGCCTCAGTCGACAGGCCTGCTGCTCTGCACCACAGATCTCAGCCCCCAGGCCCTGCCACCGGCCCTCCTCTTCAGTACCCAGAGCCAGGACTCGCCTGCTTTGGGCAGCATCGGGGTCCGGGTCGGCATGCCTCAGCAGGAAGCGGCAGAGCCCATGTCCTTCCAGGACCAGAGCTCCTTGAGCGGCAGCTCCTCATCCAGCGACCCTCGCCGGCCGAGTCACTTCCAGGAGCAGCAGCCCATGCAGGTGGCGCCCTGCTCCAGTGGCGTCCCCAGCAGCCAGCCCGTGGAGCTGTTCCTGCCCCAGACGTCCATGTCCAGCCTGCAGAGCTCCATGGACACCCGGGAGCTGCGGACGCAGGCCACTGCTCCCAGCACCACCATCTTTGTGGTGCAGGGGGGCGTAGGGGTGGTCACCACCCCTGGTCAGCAGCCAGCCGATCAGTTTTTCCAGGCCTCAGTGGGTGGGAGTGCACCCGCCCAGGGACAGCCCAAGGTCTTTGTCTTTGGGATCCAGAATGGTACGTAGTATTTCCTTTGCTTGGGATGATGAAAATGAAGGACTTTTGGCAAAGCAGACAGCCTGGAAGGTTTAGGCAGACCTGTAATGTAGGGGTGTAAAGATGATCCGATACGTATCGGTGTTTTTAACCTGTGAGTTACGACTACATTGATTTGTGAAGCCTTGTATCGTATATTGTATATAAACGTGACGAACAGGTCATTGTTCGGATTTAAAAATAAGAAATCGGTTCGTATCGCAAATGTTTCTGACTTGATCGTCTCTCGTTGTTCTGAAACGCTCAATGCCGTGGCTTGGTGCATCTCCATTCTGATTGGAGAACAATGACAGCCTGTCATTGGTCATTTTTAAGATGTGCAGAACACTTAAATATTTAACTGCATCGAACTGATCCGTACTGAATCCCTTGTCAAATCGTATGTTTTTTTACCCTGACTGTAAT
>JAOTIX010000139.1:1360474-1371251 GCA_027123715.1 Gaidropsarus macrophthalmus
GTTGTGCAGGTGATGGGTCAAATGCAGAGAACCAATTTCACCATACCTTGTGTGACAATAAATGCAATATTGATTGAATATATATTGATTCCTATGTTCTACAAAAAAGTTAGCCATGAGGTTGGGGATGAGATGGGGATATCAAAACGTATGTACAAGGACTGAAAAGTTTACCCCTTCCGCATATAGAAATACCTCTAACCTTTTGCTGTTGGCCAGCCTGGCCCTGAGGCTCTGTGTGAAAGGCTGGATCCAGTGGTGCCTCAGTACCACTGTCTGAGAGACTGTGAGATGGAATTCCCTCTGCTGGGTCAGCAGCACTCCGTGGGCCCCTGCCACCTCCAGCAGCCCATCCAGCAGCTCCATGAAGTCCTCGTCTGGAGGGTCTGCGGAGATATGGGAGTATATAAATAACACGAAAGCCAGGATGGTAGCAAGTGGACACAAACATAGTATTCAATGATTATAAAGTAAAAAATATTTAATTTAAAAGCATTAGCGTTGTCTGCTGTTGAATAATTATTACATGTGTATTGGCCAGTTATTGAAATAATCATCAAATCACCAAAATGATGACGAAATGTGAAATTATAACAGTGAACTTACATGGAAAATAAACATAGGTTGCCCAGTTTCCTCTCTCGTGCTTAAAGGAACGAATACGTCCATCATGAAGGGACTTGTCTTCATTCTCTGGGTCCTCTTCCTCTGGAAACATGGCCAACAGACAGCCAGGGACAGGCAGTCTGAGAGTTAAGGAGTGCAACATGGAACAATATAAGTAATCGGGACGTAAAGTCGTCAAACAAATTGCATCAACACTGTCTTGTCTGCTTGACTTGGACACACCTTGTTTTTGGCCCCAGCTGTTCGGTTCTCCTTTTTTTGTGCACCGAAGTATCATGACAATCCTCTTCAAGGGGCATTAGGCGTGTTTTGCCTTTGCCAGTCGAATCAGTCAACTCAGTTGCATTCTCAATCTCCTCCTCCGAGCTGCTACTATAGCCAACCAGCATTGTAAAGCATACACTTATGATTTGTAACTATAGCTGTTAAAAGATAGAATACAATAAACTAAAACGGTGCTGATCAAAATCCATATCGGAAAATAATGCACTCATTTCCTTGTAGATGTAAACAACCGGTGGTCGTTTGCCCTCCTGAAACATTAAGCTGCGTTCAAATGTTCCACTCTATGGTTCCACTCCAGCACAGCGTTCACATAATTTAAATATTAGATATATCTCTGTTAACTTCACAGTCAACATAGTATTTTTTATTCGTTTGAGATTAAATTAACCCATACGGATTAATTGTTTTAATGTATGTAATATGTATGTTGTAATATGTGTGCGCCTGAGTTGACGATTGAGTTAAAGTAAATTAAACACATTGGCTACTCGCGAAAATAAACAATAAAGTACACTTAATTCTACAACGCAAATTTAATCTGCGCTTTTTGTAATCAATAAATATACTTTGTGTACCCACTGATCCACATCAGAGGGATCACTTCTCCTAGTCGGGTTCCGGGTGTGTTTGTGAGCATGCCAATTAGCTCTTTGGATATTCATGTTCCCGTGCCCGGGCAGGATCTCACAAGCTAGCCGATAGCCAGCTAGCGATTTGTGAAAAAAAAATGTTCTCCTTTTCACAACAATAATAATGGCTTAGCTATTAATTGCGCGTACAAGTACATTTATACTGTATGTGGGGGTAGTTGGAGTACCGAATGGGAGTCACACCAATTTTATTGACAAAGATCTCGGGGAAAAATCGCCTCTGGAGCCACAGTGTTTAAACAAGAGAGCATCGGAGAATCGTCTGCGGATGTGAAGAAGGTAGGTATGTTGTGGCCTAGTTATCAACGACGAAGCCACGGCTTCTCACTCAAGCCCAATTTACGCGAACCAAAAAGTCACATTGGTATGGACTTGTATGAAATTAGGGTTCCTCTTAAGATATGTGAACCTGCCGATAGATTTGACCAAGCAGTTGTTCTGGTTTTCGCATTGCTAGCATGCTAACGGTAGCAATTTTCCGTGCAGAACTGATAGGCTAGCGGTTAGCCCTACCTGGTTACAATGAACGCCTGCTTCTGTCTAAAGAACGGAGATGCTTTTATGATGCCTCCCACTTTTCCACCCAAATCATTGAACATATTTATTTTTGCTGCGAATGGGGTGGAACTCGTACAATGTATGTTGCGGATCGATTATTAGCATAATTAATTGTTCTTTGTAGATGCTATTGAATGGCGTATGAAGTATTGTTGTTTTGAGATACGATTATGTTTTGTGGTTTTAATTGGTCAATGCAAGGACGGGTCATTGCAAAAGTCAAATTTAATTGCTACGCATTTCAAGGAGATGTGTATTCCGAAGGAATACATAAAAGAGTAACTAAGTTAGTCGCTTCCTTTAACGTTACCCGCCTTTTTTGGTTGCGGACACGGGAACTTTAAGGGAGGCTAGCGGGTTCAGGAACTTCAGTCCTTGAGGGTTTATGTCATTGATTATTTATTTTATGAGTCTGGTATGTTTATTTATGTCTCTATTTGTGTGTGCTACTACTACGTTATTGTCCTGAGCACACAAATAATGCATGCAGCGATTTGGTCGTTTTAAGACTTCCCCTGGTCAAATTGAATAGTATTTTAAAGCTCTGGATTCAAATATACCGACTCGTGCTATAGTAGTGGTTCCACAGTGGAAAAGTCATTGTGAAACTAACACCCTTCTTTGTTTTTTCCATACAGGTTTCATTTGAAGCCGGATGAAAGTTGGATTTGTATCTTTACCAAGATAGCCAGGATCTCTGGACTGTTTCATCCTGACCTTTATACATGTAACACACTTCTCCGGTGCCCCTGTGCTCTATTTGGTGAACAGTGAACTTTCCCATTTAATTTCTCACAACTTGCAGCCGTCAATCTGTCCAAACTGTCTTATTCACACCCTAGTTGGGTCCCAACAACCGGCAAGCTGAATCCCTACACAAGGGCCCGTATGACAGAGGCCTGGCAGCAACATTCAGTTGCTCCTCCTCCGGTCGTCCATGCCATCCAACCAGGCGCTGAGAATGCCCTGGGTTGTGCCGTCTACGGTATTGTTCTTCAGCCTGACCCTCCATCCCTGCAGCATGGCCAGCACAGCCAGCAACATGGCGGCCATGGAGGAGGGCAGCACAGTCAACAGCAGCACCCAGCCCAGGCCCAGCAGCCCACCCTGCAGGTGGGCAACGAAGGAGGCCATAAATGCGGGGCCTGCGGGCACGATATCTCCCATCTCGCCAACCCACATGAGCACCAATGCATGGTCAGTCAGGACAGGTCATTCCAGTGCACCCAATGCATGAAGATTTTCCACCAGGCCACAGACCTCCTGGAGCACCAGTGTGTGCAAGTGGAGCAGAAACCCTTTGTGTGTGGTGTCTGCAAGATGGGCTTCTCCCTGCTAACCTCCTTGGCCCAGCACCACACCTCCCATAACAGCACCAACCCAATGAAGTGCTCAATCTGTGAGAAGACCTACCGGCCCGGCACCTCCGGCAACCCAACGCCCGGTACCTCAGGCTCCTCCCACCATTCACACGGTAACCGGGCGTCTGCCAGCAGTAGTTCGTCCATTTTGCCATTTCCCTCGGCGCGGGACCGGCCGTACAAGTGCTCCGTCTGCCAGAAGGGCTTCAAGCATCTGTCGGAGCTCACGCGCCATGAGCGCGTGCACACCGGCGAGAAGCCCTTCAAGTGTGACACGTGCGACAAGGCCTTCAGCCAGTCATCGCACCTGGCCCACCACCAGCGCACGCACAGCAACGAGCGGCCCTTCAAGTGCGCCGTGTGCGAGAAAAGTTTCAAGCATCGCTCCCACCTCGTGCGCCACATGTACGCCCATTCCGGGGAGCACTTGTTCAAATGCAACCTGTGCGAGCTGCACTTTAAAGAGTCGGCCGAGCTCCTCCACCACCCATGCCACCCGCAAGGCGCTCGCCCCTTCCGCTGTGCCACCTGCGGCAAGGGGTTCAAGCGGCCGTCCGACCTGCGGCAGCACGAGCGCGCGCACTCGGAGGAGCGGCCCTTCCACTGTGACGAGTGCCAGATGAGCTTCAAGCAGCAGTACGCGTTGGTACGCCACCGGCGCACCCACAAGGACCCCACCGTCCGGCCCTTCAAGTGCAACCTGTGCGACAAGGGCTTCATGCAGCCATCCCACCTGCTCTACCACCAGCATGTGCACGGCATGGACAACCTGTTCAAGTGCGCCTCCTGCCAGAAGGAGTTCAGCCAGTCGGGGGAGCTGCTCCGGCACAAGTGCGGCGAGCCGTCAACGTCCTCGCCGGACAAGCCCTACAAGTGTGATGTGTGCGGCAAGGGCTACAAGAAGAGCTCTACGCTGCAGCGCCACCAAAACTCCCACTGCCAGGAGAAGCCCCTGAAGTGCTCCCTCTGCGACCGCCGCTTCCTCTCCTCCTCCGACTTCGTCCAGCACCGGTGTGACCCATCGCGCGAGAAGCCCCTCAAGTGTCCGGAATGCGAGCGGCGCTTCAAGTACGTGTCCGACCTGAACCGCCACCGCCGCATACACACCGGCGAGAAGCCGTACAAGTGTGCCAACTGCAACAAGGGATTCAAGCAGCGGGAGCATATGACCAAGCACCAGGCCACGCACTCCCGGGAGGGCCAGTTCAAGTGTGTGTGGTGCGGAGAACGTTACAGTGACCTGGGCTCCCTGCAGGATCACACGGTGCAGCATACTGCCGAGGGTGGGGGGTATCCAGTGCCCTCCTGCATTTAGCCTGCATTGTCTTCGTCTGTTCCTTTTCTTGTTTTGGTATGTAAACACATCCGGAAGTACTGTACCACCCATGAACTCGCCCCTGGGACCCCCCTCCCCCCCTGCTCCTCTATATACCGGTTCCCTCCGTTACGTATCAGGTCCATGCTAATCTTCCACCGTAGGAACCTGTCTTTCTTTGCTTGCCCCCCCCTCTGTGACTTTTCTTATTTCGTTTTCTAGAGAGTTAACCAGTGACAGAATTTGGTTATTTTGTAGATTTGTCTTCTGTACACAACTGCCAAAAACATAATTTTAGGTAAAAAAGATAAATGAAAGACTTCCATCGAGACGGCCATGGAGCAGGATCGAACTATATTTAACCCCCACTCCACAATACTTTTCTAGCACATGATATATCCAGTAAGATAATAAAATCATCAATCACAATTACCTCCCATCAGAAACCAAAAAAGCTTTTGTAAATAACTAATTTGCGGTAAGGGTTGTTAAAGGGAATGTGCAGGACTTTTTTGGTGTGTCCTTCCCATTGCGATCTGGTCAAACTGACACATGCCCTTCACTGTTTTTTTAAGGAACTCCCTCTATCGAACTGTTCTTCAGCCCGTTACTACCTCCAGAGGAAGAGGGACTATTGCCACCCGTCTCTGGGGTGTGGACTGACCCACCCACCCGCTTACCTACCCGTATAGAAGCAAAGTTCTGAACCGTTTCTTCGCTCTATAGTTTCATCCTAACTCAAAATATACTCTTATTTTGACACGCATCAACCATTTTCCTTCATCGCGTTTTTTGTTCCTCCTGCCCATCCATACTCCAAATACCAAATCCTCCCAGGGTTTGTGATTTTATCCTTTTTATGTATGAAGAAAAAGCCGTATGCTTCTCATGCGACCAGTGTTTGTGGGTCCTTGTATTACGTTTTGTAGTTCTCAAATATGTGGGTGTGATTAGCCTATATTATTGTGAAATGATTCCAACACACGAAGTAGTAGTCTGTCCACACGGACTATATGCTACGTTGACTTTTGGCAAGCAAGCAGCCAAGATGCGCCCGTTTCGAAGTTCTGTCCCATACGAGTGGAGAAAAGACGCAGCTATGGGCGGACATTGTTAAACACAGACAAACATACAAGACCCCCACCCCCGGTCATCATTGACACCAACCCCTAATCCTCTGTATAGACTCGAGTAACATGTGACAGGACGTCTGCAACCCTATTACTGAAAATATCAACACCCCGGAGATGGCGTTCCAGTGGCCGGTCTGTTACGGTTGCTCTTCCCAGCTCGTGTATATAATGCAGATGTCATTTGAGCACAATTGCCGGTTCAGTAAGAAAGTGTCCTGCTTTTTTGTCTTTTTGTGGAGAAAAAGGAGAAGAAAAGAAACCACTCTGCAATGACGACTGTTTTTGTACCCCTGCTACTTTTTAGGTGTGTGAGATGTTTGAACAAATATTCTTTTGTTTTGGCCTTTTTTTTTTTTTTGTGGTCTCGTTTTGGTATGCAATAGGGATCCTCAAAGAGAGTTCCCTGTGTGTGTGTGTGAGAGTGCCGCTGTGAGGCTGATGCAGATCGCCTGCAGTAAAAAGAGAACATTTGAGATACTGTTATACAGGGATGTGTCGGGACGTAGTGACATCAGGACTACAACTATAAACCATTTCCCATTTTGAGGTGTTATTGTTTTTTTTTTTTTTATCACTAACCTCTTTTTTCGCAAGACAAACCTCTATCTTTTGTTATGTTTTTTTTTTTTACTGACATAGTTTTTTTTAACATGTGCTCAGCTTGATCTGTTTGTTGTTGTGGGTTATAGCGTAATACATGATGTTTATTTCTTTGAATGCAATGAGATTCTAGTTTCTTCCTCGAGAATCTTGGTTCACCAGTTGGTTAAAATGTCTGCCATATTGTTCAATGTAGAATGGGGGCTAGCTGTTCTGTATGTGTGTGTGACTGTGTGTGTCTGTGGGTGTATACGTTTGTGTGTTTGTGTGTATATATTTATATGTATAATATATGTACACACACGCACACAATCACACACACACTATTCTTGAGTGTTGTATTGAAACCTGGTTTGAGTGCAGTATTTTATTTTCCAAAAAAAAGGAAATACGAAAAAAAAAAAAGAAGCAGTAAGAGGTTAGGGGATCCAATCAACATGTGATCATTTTTACTTTGGGCCTTAATGTGAGGCCATGGTGCCTCTTCGTCCCTGGTTTGGAGAGCCCTCCTCTTCCTTGTTCTCTGTCCTTATACATGATATCCTGACTTTCAGGACGGACAGCATTCTCTGCAGTTTGAGTATTCGGGCTTAAAACAACCCACCAGGCCAATGTTTGGAACTTAAAGGCATAGTCTGGTATTTTACACTTTAAGGCTTAGTTCCAGTTTCTTTACGGTGAAATAGATCTGTTCAGGTGTTGGTTTCACTGAAAGGCTGTGTTTGGAGAAGTTTCAGATTGTTTGCTAGCCCCAGTTTCGATGTCCATAGGCACGAATCATCAGTCCTAAAGCAACATTGAACGTTTGTTTGCAAAGCTGTGAATCTCACCCAAGTGGTCGCTGGTTTTCATTGATGTTCGCCCAAAACTCTGAGCAAAGTATGGTTTTCAGCAGGCTGTACGAGTCGTGTTGTTGTAGCTACTCATTTCTATAGGAAGCTTTGAGTGTTCGGACATCAACAAACACCAGTGAGTTTCACAGCTTTGCAACAAACATCTAATGTTGCTTTAGTACCGATGATTCGTGCTTATGGACATCTACACTGCAGCTAACAAAAACCTGAACTTCTCCAAACAGCCTTTCGGCAAAATGAACACCTGAACCGATCTAATTCATTGTAAACAAACTGGAAATTAGGCTTAAAGTGTGAAATGCCTATGCCTTTAAGTGAGGAGGTTCAAGTACTGTGTATGTGTCTTTCTTTAAAAAGTTTTTTCACACTTGTGTTTATATTAATTTCATTATTAATATTCTTTAAAACAATATGAATAATCTATATTCTTGATGGAGAGACCAGGGACCCGGGGTAGCCTGTTTTTAAACGACAAAGAGAGCTGAATTGAAGCTAGGCGACAATTTCACAATTGGATTGTTTGGCTATGGATCCGTGTCATAGTACTCATTTGACCGACGTTTCAGGGATGTTAAATAGGCAAAAAGAACAATGCACTGGACTTGTATAGACAGATCCATGTTTAAAGTCAACATGTACCCAAAAAGTGAAACCTGCATTTTAGACGATACGAGCCAGATTTACAGTAATTGTGTACTGCTGGCATTCAAGAAGCATGACAAAGTTAACTGCATTGAATTTGTCCATACATCATGTGCATTCTCCAAACCAAAGAATTGTTCCTGCCTATTGGTTGTTTTTTGTTGGTTTTTGTGAGGCTTGTTAGTGTTAAGCGGTGCATCCCTTTTAGTATTATTGCATATGATCTCAGGCACTAATAAGTTGATCATAATGGTCCCAAAAGGAGAATAAGACGTTGAACCAGTAACATGACAAGGATCTGAAACAAAGCCACTTAAATGACACAAAGATAATTGAGTTTCATATTAAATGAGGTCCAATTAGACCTGTTGGATTTCACTCCCCCTCCCCCACACCCACACACACACCCTCTAACTTTGATTATGGCCCGTTTACTTAATTTAATGGATTCAAATCTCCCCACTGCTGGCCCCTCGGGGCCCTGGTTTCCCTTTGCCCTCTGCATGCTTGCTGTTTTAGCTCCTGTATTCTGTCCCCGGGAACCGGTGCTCACCCCCTCCCTCCCCCCCTCACCTCTCTCCCTGATGACGCACGGTTCCCTCCTATAGCTTTTTCCAATTGTACTAGTTATGTGAATGATGTAGTTTAAAAAAAAAAATAAAGAAAAGAGAAAAAAAAAAGTTTTAAACATTGTGGCGACGTACAGTATGTGTACATTCATGCTGAGATTATCTGTATGTATGTAGCATTCAATTACACACAGCACTAACAAATAAAACTTTTTCATTTATAAAGTCATATGTGCTGTTTTTTTCATTGAAGTATACGTCCCAATAATATATCTGCAGGAGATACTTTCCTTTTTGCTCATACACATACAGAAGATGTATTAAAAGAAGTATTATGTTTTCCTTCCATCACAATTTCACAGGAAAGGATGGGATGTCCCAATGTTGTTTTTTAATATGCTTCTTAGAAAACCATTTGCCAAGTTCTTGTGTCTTTGTTGATTAAATGTCAGTTAACTTTTGTTATCTGACTTGGTTCCTGATCTTTGACCCAGATGTGTTACCAGAAACAGTCTCAAATAATTATGTCAACATCCCACAGAAAAGCATATACGCCACAAATCGTGTTATTGACAACGGTTAAGTTGAAATAACTGTATTCAAGTTGGTTTCTATCATATTGCCGCTCCAAACCATCCAGCCACATTCGCCAGTACTAATGATGGCGCTGTTTCCCTTCTCATATGGGGGGATGTGTGCCCAAATGAAATTCCACAAATTCACCCTGGCAACGTATATCACATCCGGGTGGCTTAGTTTTTCAATCGCAATCCGCTGCTCCGTCCGCGGGTCTCGACCGGGGGGGTCTCTGCAGAAAGCCCCAAATCCCGACCTTTTGTCGGGGCGTCACCGGGGGGTCGGAGGTGCATTCCAGTACGGCTGCACATGCGACGCAACCCGCTGATGGTGCACAGCACCGCGCGCTCCCCCTCGGTGCGACATTTTCGTACTGAGGTAGCATCGGTCGCTACATTAGCTAACAACATCGATCTGACGTACTCCACCCCCTCTCCAGCCGCCAGCCACCGATCGTGAAGAGGGCCGATCTGTCACTCGAACAACTGGTTGATAACGCTGCTCGACTCCCGATGGATTCTTTTTTTTTATTTGAGCGTCCACTTGAAAAATACTCGGTAACGTAGCCGGCCGTTTTATTAGGCAATTCAGGCCCATACGTAAAGTGGGTGGGTGGGGGGGGGGGGTTTAACCAATGGCATCTGGATTAATCTCACTTCCCTGAAACTACTGAACTGTGCCCTTTTCGGGGTTAATTTGAATGACATCGTGCTGTACTTAATACATTGCAACAACCGACGTTTCCTACATTCTACCTCAGTACCCCCCCCCAAATGTCTGCCTATCCCTACATGCAACCCACATTAGAGTAGATACACCATCAGCCTTCTGTAACCAGTAAGCTTATGGATTGCAACCATTCTGATTTCGTTTGCCTCTGACAATCCGACAAAGCGCCAGTAATCAACGGTTATCTTTGCCAGCCTACCACCACAGACTTCTCCTGTAGTACCCTCCCATTCTGGCCTTTCCTCGTTCTTCGTGTAACGCAAGGACATCTGTTCGACCTGCCAACAACGAGCAAAGCATTGGATATTGATACCGCTATAGGCTAGTTTACTCCCTGCACTGGGGAATTCTTGGTGACACCCCTGCCTCCCAAGTCACCGTCCTGACACTGCGAGCTAAGGCCAAGAATCTGACCATGCCCGGTCCAGCAGCTGGCAGTAAGTCCCGCGTTTACGCAGACGTTAACACACTGAAGAGCCGGGAATACTGGGACTATGAAGCTCACGTCCCAAGTTGGAGGTGAGCAATATTTTAACGTTTTTTTCATTTCCTCATGCTGGTCTTTTATCAAATATGTTGAGTGTATTGAGCATGTCAATATTGGAACACAACAGCCCACATTCAAATATGTGCCCAGCATCACAATATACTACTATCCATATATATATATACATATATATATATATATATCTATCATGCATAAAAAAACAGACATGAACTTTTTGCCCCTCAGAAATTCAATGCATATTCATTTAGATACATCTCCATCACTCTGTCTCTCTCTCTCTGCCTCCCTCTCTGCCTGGGGGCGCCCCCCCCCCCCCCCCCCGCCCACACGCCACGACACACCCAGGGGGCGGCAAGGGTGAAGGGGGGGA
>JAOTIX010000139.1:1833343-1843640 GCA_027123715.1 Gaidropsarus macrophthalmus
GGGGAGGGGCAGAGAGAAGAGGAGAGAGGAGAGAAAAGAGAGGAGAGGAGAGAGGAGAAGAGAGGAGGAGAGGAGAGGGGAGTGGATGGGAGGAGGGTGAAGGGGACGGGAGGGGAGGGGGAGGTCGTGGGGTTCACCAGGGGTGTCTCTTTTATCGGACGCTTAACAGTTGGAGCCGTGTCAGAGGTTAATGGCAGCGACAGCCATGACAGCTTAACGAGACCTGATCCATGGACTACAAAGGAGAAGGGGACGTCAGGCCCGGGACGGTTTGAGTGTCCTCGCACGTCTCGACAGCAGGGGACATTTTTGCAAGTAATAAGTGGTGGAATGTGTCTGGTAAATGAAGTATGTGATGGAGAGAGAGAGAGAGAGAGAGAGAGAGAGAGAGAGAGAGGGAGAGGGAGAGAGAGAGAGAGAGAGAGGGAGGAGAAATGAACGTGGTGACCAAGATTAAAGACGAGATGATGGGATTCAACAGCCATACTACTAAAATAAAAATTAAACGTAACTCGATCCACTGCCTCAAAGCGTTTGAGGGGTCATCAAGTCCGCCATTGGCCTTATGTGGGGCAGCAGTAGCTCAGGGGGTAGAGCGGCATGTTCAGGAACCGGAAGGTTGCCAGTTCGAACCCCCGGCTCCTCCTAGTGTTGAGGTGTCCCTGAACAAGACACCTAACCCCTACCTGTTCCTGACATGCTGGCTGTCACCTTGCATGGTTTGACCCGCTGTCGGTGTGTGAATGTGTGTATGAACGGGTGAATGTGAGGTATTCATTGTAAAGCGCTTTGAGTACAACGTTGTTGTAGAAAAGCGCTGTATAAATACAGTCCATTTACCATATCCACCAGGCAGCCATCTTGTTCCCACGTTCCACCTTGGTTGTACAAGCTAGTTCCTCCCACCTCGCGTACAACCAAGATGGCCGCCAGGTGGATAAGACCCACGCTGTGTGTGGAGGTGTGGAGGTCTGACCTTGCAACTCGTGGAAGCTCTCCTGGTGTCGGTTGGAAGTGACCCTGGCCTCCTCCACCTCCAGCAGCATCTGCAGCGCCTGGGAGCGCAGCTCCTCTAGCTCCTGCTCCTGGGTCATTTCATCCACCTCCTCCTCCTCCTCGTCCTTCAGCTTCTTCTCCTGGTCCATGGCCTCCTTCTCGTCGTTCTCCCCCAATACCCCTCGCTCCTTCACGGTCATGGCGTTGTCCTCCTCCATGGTGGTCTTCAGCTCACACAGGTCATCTGGGGGAGGAGAGACACGAATTAAATCAACGTCGATGCGTTTGCGGTGCGGCGGTGCGTGGAGAGCTCAGGTGGACGCGGGGCTTCAGCGTCGAGACTCGACGACGGAACACCAAGATCAACAGCACCATCTTGTGATGCAAAAGGCATCGGTTGTGCTCGGCATCTCCGCGATGCTTTTTCCGTCTTGCGTCTGGTGCAAAATGTGTGACGTGTCGTACGATGATTAACATTTTCACAGGAACCCACCGCCGCAAGCCAACAACAGGTGAGTAGCGAGAAGGAAATGACCCCGCTCCTAATTTGGACACATCTGAAAGCGTCAATCTCGACTACCTCTCCTCGCTTCCAGGCATAAGCTATTCCAAATTACAACAATGCTAATGCCACCGGTTGGGAGTAAGATTGATTTGAATTGTAAATGTTCTGCTAATTTGAATTCCTTTGAACGGCCGCTGATTTAAATATGGGTATTAGTGTTAATGGTTCCTCCAGTAGGTGGAGCAAGTGAGCTAATACTGCGTAGGCATGGCGGAGACAGGGTCAGTACGATGTGTTCATTATGAGTCACCGCTCAGCCATGTGGCCTCGTAGTGCCGGAACAACACACACTCACACACACACACACACACTACACACTGCCATTGACACTGATAAACGAGAAACGTGACTGGAGAAGAACCAGTCTCACAGCAGAGGTCTGTTGTTAGCACAAAAAAAACAATAGAAGTACTGAACGCTGTCATTAACAGAACTTTAATTCAAATGCAACGATGACGCCCCAACAAAGAAGTGATTAATCAGCACAATGAATGTAGATATTATTTTGTGTGTGAGGGGCGGGGCGGGGCGTTCAGCCAGAGCGTCACATCGCTACCGGCAGGCTGCTGTCACACTACTCAGCGGCGCCGCGTCCCCGCGGGTCAGGTCTGTCCTGACGCAAATTGAGATAAGCCAGCGGCTATTGAGGCCCCCCGTTGCTTCCTGGTGCCGCTGGGCTGCGCGGAGGCATTTCACACTCCGGCGCGTGTGAAGCCTGTGACAGCCACCGGGTGGCGAGGGACAGACGAGAGGAGTCGCGGTTATCTCCATCCTTGCCTGATTGACACTGACACGGCTGTCGGGGGGGCCCCGGTTGGCTCGTTGTGGGGCACGGCCGGGGGGCCCGGCGAGCTGCACCTGTGCGTGCGTGTGGGGGACATCAGTCACTCTTGTCTTATTGGTCCCCTCGCCGTGGCAACCACGGAACCGCGGAGGTCGTTTCTATGCTGTGACGCTATATTACATCTCACGACGGCTCCTCTGCTTGTAAACACCCACGTGGGTATCACACACTGCAGCACGCACACACACACGGATGCACACACTGCAGCAAACACACTGCGGTACACACATACACTGCAGCGAATACACACAGATAGACAGACGGACGGACAGACCCCCCCCACACACACACACAGCGCTGTACACCCGGCTCAGTAATAATGTAATTCTGAGAGATGTTACCCCAGAGAGGGATACGAGAGGGTTTCACGAGCGTCGGCCTCCGCTCTCATTAAACTTTGATGGCGGTGTAATGAGTAGGCTATGAAGAGGGGAGCTGACTCGCGCCGACCGGTTATGACCGAGAACGTACCAACGGAGAACCGCCCGTCTGGACCGGGGTCCAGAGATCAGGATCGGGCCACTCAGACGTCCCCAGCTTAGCGGCCACATTCCTCACATTGCGCTGCGCCGGTCGGGCTCCAACTTTAGTTTATTTTCTCGTTTGTCTGACCCCCAAATGAACCGGCCGGAGGCATGTGTGAAACCATGAGAACAAGGGACGTCTCGTTGGAACGCGGCCCGCGTGATGCGATGACCACGAAGGTCAGCGGTTTGCAGCGAAGAGCCTTTCTGCTGTTGAGCAAGTGAACATTCTCACGGTGACTTGCAAACACAAAAGACATTTGTGTTTAATACGCAGGACAAGAATGAACTCTGGCTACAAAGAACATCATTTTACAAGCGGCACTGCAACTATACTCAAGACTGAAGCATACATGCTATTTAAGTAGGTTGCACCACACTGTAGACCACACTGAAACCCTACATATTGCTTCACCCCTAGTGTACAACCTCAAGTTAAAGCTGCAGTCCCCAATGTTTGGCTCCTGCTCTGTTTTCATGAGACTTGAGTTTGGGTTGAGTCTCACGGCTCTCATTCATTAGCTTGCGGCCGGCCGTTAGCACAGATCAGAATGCACGCGCGGTGGCTCAATCAATCCCCGATTCAATCAAAACAAAGTGGGGTGAGCGCAAATGGCTGATTGCAGCTTTAATCAATGTGCAGTGGCTCTGAATAGCTAGCGTGTCGCCACTTAGCTCCTCCGGAAGGCCCTGCCAGCCCTCGCCTTGCGGATGACCGCGTACGCACACGCCCGCATCAACAGCCGGCCGCGTTCCACCACAGGCCCGCTCGGTCACACCGGGATGGCATCGGACACGGACGCAGCCAGCGCATAGCAGGGGGGGGACCGCTCGCCCCCCGGGTCATGGTGGAGTGCTTTTCCACGGTCTTATCTTCCCACAACACATTCCCGTTGTATCGGGGGTTGGAGCCAACAGGCGCTCTGTGCGTCGCCGTCGTTCCACTTTGGAAATGCGGGCCGGTAAACAGGGCCAAGTGCTTCCTCTCAGCAGGAGGGCCGAGTTAAAGCGCGGACTCCCTGGTTCAATCTGTCGTTTAGCGTCTCGTCGAGCATTCGCCGAATGAGAACGAGGGTCTCTGCATGAAACTCACTGAGGCATCGAGCACAAACAGCAGCAGCACACTCTGTAAAGACTTGTACCTCACCCCCCCTGTGTGTGTGGGTGTGTGTGCGTGTATGTGTGATCATAAGGGGGCTCAGGGGTCTTAGGCCAAATCGCCCCTTTCTTTTGTGAAATCACGTTGAGCATACTTTACAATGAAATGTTTACCGTAGTAATCCACTCTGGGGACGGCTTTAAAACCAATTTACAAAACATGCTTTTGAACAGCTTTGCATTTGAACAGATTCATGTTTGAACAGAAGTCGTATTCGGGATTGCCTTCCCGGCTGGCTTAATATTCCATCTGATGATGACATCATCTCATCGCCATGGGCCTCAACTCATCTAAGTGCTTGACTAAGTACTCCTCCAAATTGAATCCGTAAATCAAATCAGGTACCTTTTTCATTTTGCGTCACCCTAAGCCCCTGTTCTTCAAATTACAGTTTTGTTGTCTTTTACCCAAAACAAGAGGAAGCATTCACATCTGTGTCCACAGCAAAGACAAACAATGCATTCTGGATTCTCTCTGCGGCTGTAAAGGGAGTAATATGTGTCTGTTGAGCCGTAAAGTGTAAAACACACACACACATCTGTAATTTCATTATGCTGTGGGACGTGTGTGCACTGTGAGTGTCAATAAGCAGAGCTCCCCAGCTGAAACTAGTCCAGTTCAAACAGCGCTGTCCACAATTGCCACATAGTTTCAGGTTGATAGTTTCAGGTCAGTTTGTGGCAAACGCTAACACACCCTTAACTTAGTGCCGGAGCCGGAGCAGGCCATCAAACGGAATGGATGGTGTGCTCCGTCCCATGGAGGCTAACAAAGAGAGTGTCTGTCTGTTTTCGCTGTTGCTCAGAGGCTGTAAATCCTGTCCCGTCTTTACGGCCCTCGTTGGAGGGCAGGTTGGTGTGATGGTGCGGGCTGTCTGCTGGGGACCTTGTTGGTCGCTCTTATTTGCAGCAGGCAGGAAAGAAAGACAATAAAGCAACAAAGCTAATATTCACCGATCACTGGCCCCAGGAGGGCACATGGGGACGGGCAAACCAAAGGGGATCAAGGAATGAGCCTTGTGGGACACCATGGACTGCAGGAAGAGTGGAGAACGCTCCACTCTGCAGACAAGCCTCTGCTCTTAGATCAGTTGCTTTGGACTGAGCTGATGTAAGGATCAGAGAAGTAAGCAAGCCTGCCAGGTATTTGAGCGCAGGTTCTCATCACCGCAATGGATCTCAGCAAGTGAGTGGGAGGCCGCGCGTAACGCACCAGAGCCACAGCGCCACTCCTCCCACTGATTCTGAAGAGGAGGGCATTGATGCTGTAACTGCTCCCCTTCCACCGCAACGCCCCCCTGAGCAACACCCACAAAGCACAAACCAGGATGAGGGAAGTGGGGTGCTGAGGGGCGAACGAACCAACCGGGAGAGAGGAGGAGGAGGGGGCGACAAGAGAGAGAGAGAGAGAGAGAGAGAGGGAGAGAGAGAGAGAGTGAGCAGATGAAAATAGGAAAGCGCGAGCACGCCCTACTCCCCATCACAACCCCCCCCCCCCTGGCGAAGCATGTCGAAGTGATACATTAGGGCCATCTCCATGGCGACCGCCTCCACCTCCACCATCACCACCAGCCCCAAATGGAATGTCACCACGCTAATAAGCTCTGTGGTGCTCCTTCCTCCATCTGTTCTGTCGCGCGTCCCCCCGTCTAAGGGCACAGGTGGTCTTGTTTTGTCAGCAGGGTTTCATCTCCTGACACCGGAGGTTGCGTCACACTGGGGGGGGGCGGAACACAAGCTCAAGCAGAGGGCGGAGTCCCGGAGCCCCCCGCCTCGCGAAGGACATCGCGCTCGATGGGAGGGATAATGATGTGATCAATTAACACACTCCTCTGGCCCTCAGCCTCGGGTCCGGGCCGGCCCAGGAGGAGGAGGGACCGCGGAGGCTGTGGACCCGCGCAGACGCAGCACCCAAAGCCGCCAGCGCGGAATTAATGAGCTCCCTATTCAAATGTAAAAACACGTTTGCCTCCGCAAATGCAAAAAAACAAAAAGTGGGTCAACAGGGCGGAGATGCAATGCAGAACCTGTTTTCACGCATGGAAAGGGTTGGCCTCATTACATGAGCAGTCACACGTAAGTGGTGCCCATTTATACATTCACATTACACAGGCAGAGTATGTTTTAACCATCAGGGTTACGCACTTTGTGTTTGTGTAAGAATCTATGCACGTGTGCGTGCTTGTGTATGTGTGTGTGTATGTGTGTCTGTGTGCGTGCTCATGTGTGTTTGTGTGTGTGTGCTTGTGTGTGTGTGTGTGCTTGTGTGTGTGTATGTGTGTGTGTGCTTGTGTGTGTGTGCATGCTTGTGTGTGTGTATGTGTATGTGTGTGTGTGTGCGTGCTTGTGTGTGTGTGTGTGTGCGTGCTCGTGTGTGTGTGTGTGCTCATGTGTGTGTCTGTGTGCGTGCTTGTGTGTAGGTGTGCATGTGTGTGTGTGTGTGTGCGTGCTCGTGTGCTCATGCGTGTGTGTGCGTGCGTGGGCACCTATGTGTACGCCTGTTATATTATGGGATACCACGAGGGAGGCAGAACAAAGCAGGAAGACACTGATGGGGGTGTTCATCCGTTTGATCACAAACCAACGCCTCCCACCTGAGCGCGGCGTCTCCGCGCAGAGAGGGGCCGGGGGTCCCAGCGGGAACAATAAGGCCGCGGTGAGCGCACCGAGAACAAAACCACAGAGGAAGAGCGGGAGCCTCTAATGATAGGTTCACAGGGCCCGGCTATAAAGAGCAGGGTTTCAAGGAGACGTCCGTGGGGGTGGGGGGAGAGAAAGCCATGCGGGCTCAGGGTTATTATTCACGGAGCGTTTTCCATTGGCAACACAAGCGACAGAACAGACGCCGTGCCCAGCGTCCGTTGGCCCCGCGGTAGGGGCCCGGTTCAAGGGCCCTACCACTGTCAGACCACAGCCGGACGCGGGAGAGAGAGATTAAACTGAGGACCGGACCGCCGGGCTGAATCGAAATAACAGATCAAATCCGCTTCCAGGAAAGCAAACGACACACACAGAAGGGATACAAGCTCCATCTCTCAGAGACGGATTATATTAAGCTCTCACACCGTTTGTACACACTTCTGCGTGTGAAACACTCCAGAACGTGTGATGCTAGCGGAAGCACGCGCGTTGAAGCGTCGGCGGTTGTTGTTATAGACGAGGCTCACGCACCGCCGCTCGCTGTTCGTTAGCTCATTTAGCACAGGGCTGGTGCGGAACGGCTAGCTGGTGAGGATGGAGCACCAGGGGAACGGTCACAGCGAAGGAGAGAGGACGCCAGAGCAGAGGGGAGGGGGACAGGCGAGTAAAGAGAGGACAGGAGGACTGAGGAGACGAGTGGAGAGCAAAGGGATTCAGCAGGAGGAGGAGCAGAGGGGGGGACATGTTGTACCCATCATGTCCAATCCTGGAAGACAGAACAGGACAATATGCAAAGAGAATAAAGAAGAGGATGTGACATGATGGGTGTACTGCGAGAGAGAGAGAGAGAGAGAGAGAGAGAGAGAGAGAGAGAGAGAGAGAGAGAGAGAGGGGAAGAGATGGAGAGTTATAGGACAGAATAGGATTGTTAATGTGAAATTGGGGGAGCAGAAAAAGTGTGGAACACGTGTGGGCAGGAACTCTCGCAGGAACTCTCGAAGGCATGTGTGTGTGTGTGTGTGTGTGTGTGTGTGTGTGTGTGTGTGTGTGTGTGTGTGTGGGTGCAGAAGTTGTGGGCGCTGAAGTGCAGAGGACGGAGACTAAAAGAACAAGCTGGAGAGGAGGAGAGAGACAGAGTGGGAGAGAGGATGCAAAGCGAGAGAGAGAGAGAGAGAGAGAGAGAGAGAGAGAGAATGGTTGGGTGAGTTGCATGTGGGAGGATGAAGAAGGTGGTGCTGGTGGTGGTGGTGCTGGTGGTGGTGGTGGTGGTGGTGGTATAGCCCATCTCCACCCTCACCGCTGACACCACCGCATCAGTCAAATCCACCTCCACTTCAACCAAACCCAAATCCACTTCACTCGAAAGAAGCGCAAGAAAAAAAGCCCATCAAAGGTCACGTTTAGTAGCACCCCCGTGATATTACTCCATCTAATATCGCCCAGACGGAGGAGATTAGAACACATGCCTCAGTACGTTTCAATCTGCTCGTCCGTGATTTAGGACGGGCACAGGTTGTCATTATTACTCATCTCTCAATCCACCAGGGGCCTCGCTCTCACTCTCTCTCCCACTCCCCTCCCTGTCAGTCCCTCTCTGTCCGTCTTCATTAGGGTCAATCAGTCAGGCTCGAGGCTCGATTAGAAAGTGTCCCACTCCACTGGCAGGGTGCTCCGGACGTCAGGCTTAAAGGGCCGGCGCTCTAAGAGGTCCTCGACGAGACGTCTGAAGGACGAGGATGAGGCGGAGGGATCAGGTCAAGCCTCCGAAGATGAGGGGGCTTGCAGCCCCGAGTCCCTCCAGGAAATGGATTTAGCACGGAGGAGATTGACCAATTACACGAGCCGCGGAGAGATGTTATTGGATTTCAGAAAAATAAGCTTGGGACTCATTCTTAAAGGTGTAGTGTGTGGGATTAAGTAGCATCTAGTGTCGAGGTGCCGTATTGGAACCACCTCAGGGTTTCTTACTTCCATGGTATCAAACACACTGTAAACATACGTCTGAATATTATATTCATAAGTCACATTTAAAGAGCACAGGAGTTTTCAGTTTTGTGTTGGCATGGTAGTGGTGATGAGAGGTATTTTAGGGTTTATTTTACTGCTGAAAGGTTCTTGGTTCAATCCCCAACATCTTATTGATGCTGCCTCCTTTTACTGACTTCTATGTTTACTGATTTTATTCAAATCATTTTGTATTGTGGTGTATTGCTGCTATGCGAGGAATTGTACTCTTGTGTACTGTACAATAAGATAGAATAGAAATGATTCAGATTCAGATTCCCCTGGGATGTAACCCTCACCTGCTCCTCGCTGACATGTGTTTAACACATGGCTGTCTCCAAAGTTCAGACAATGTTTGTGTCGGATATATGCTGTTAGAACAGCGGAAACACACGCTGCCTGAATGGATGTGGGTCAAGGGGATGGGTGGGGGGGGGGGCGGTGACCACAGGAAGCGCCGGCCTGGACACACCAGCACAGGGGGTCATAAGGTCATTGACCCAGGTGTGTCTCTGCACAGCCGCAAACATCCTCTGAGCGGTGACCCTACACACACACACACAGGCACACGCATGCACACACACACACATGCACACCTATACACACACACACACATACTGAAACAGCGGCCCTCGTCCAGCGCAGAGCTGGACGTCAACGAGAGCCCAGACAGGGCCGCAGTTACAGTATGTGTGTGTGTGTGCGTGTGTGCGTGTCTGTGTGAGGTCCAAACACATTCTGCACACATTTTGGACCTCTCTCTTCCCACACGGGTCATTCACGAGACACAGCAGCGGCGACGACAACAACAACCACATTCAGCCCATTCCTGCCATGCCTCCCACCCACCACACTGGGCCATTGTGAGGTTGTGGACATTAATGCGTGCGTCGTAATCTATGGAAATCATAACGGCAGAGGAGAAGAGCTCTCTGCGGGAAATATAAAGTAGGCTCCATTTGACAATCAGGAGCAATTCGGCGGGCAGCCACTTTCATAAAAGACTCAATTCAGAAACACAAACACGGAGCGGTAGAATTCATCACGGCAAGCAGCTGAGCGAGCCATTTCGGGAAGCGCAAAGTACGTGAAATACGGCAATCGGGAGCAATCACGGTGAAAAGATGACATTCAGGACCGGCACCACAACACACAGCCACAGCGTCCGGGGAAATGTCCCGTAATAGTCTCTCCACTTCAAGTACAAAAGAGCTGGGAAAAAAACAAGCCCTGACAATAACATCAAAGAGGTCGCTTTCACACAAAAAACTTCACCGGAGACCTTCACCGGCAACAAAGGCTTGGGGTCTACTTCCTGTGCCGGGGCGTGCGGCGGCGGTGGCGGTGGCGGTCCGTTACCTGGCGTGGTGCGTGCTCCCCTCAGATGATCACAGCGGCGGGCCGGCGCGCAGGGTGCCCACTCGTCTCACTGTTACTGCAGGGCTCAGCCCAGTCGTGTCACAGTATTCATCTTCCTACTCTCTCGATCACCTCAGCGCCCACACTCTCCGGGGCGGGGGGGGGGGGGGGGGGGGGGGGGGGGGGGGGGGGGGGGGGGGGGGGGGG
>JAOTIX010000139.1:1858660-1869021 GCA_027123715.1 Gaidropsarus macrophthalmus
AGAATATGATTCAAGCTCCAATGAACTTATCCGACATCCGGCAATAACAAGCGATGAGTCTAACATGAACGGATGTCGCGGCACAGGTCTCGGGGCGTGCCAGGTTTGCTAACATGTCAGGGCTGCATTTTTACATTCTTACACAAGCCTGCTGTTGCCTGACTCACACACAGATACCGTGTCCCAGACACACGGGACATGGAAGGGTGCAACACATGCCAAGAGAGAGAGTAGAGCAAGAGCCAGCCACATACAGACGGATGAGCAGCTGTGAGGGGAGAAATTCCAGAGAGAGACAGCAAGAGAGAGTTAAAGGCAGAGAGCGAGGAAGAGAGAGAGGGAGAGAGAGGGCGAGAAAGAGGGGCCTCATAGGCAGCAGTCTGCAGTAACTCAGCGAGGCCTAGCGCTCTGCCCCACTGTTGTTCTGCTAGAGTAATGCTACTCACCTGCACTGTGTCAGAATGATTGCTACAAGCTCCAGTCAGGTCTCAGGGCTACCCTCCCTCTCAGAGCCCGTCCCTCTATATGGGCCCCCTCTCCCCAGCAGCAGGGCCCCCACACTGTCCCAGTTAACCCAGTTAACACACGCGGTGCATGTCCTGTACCATGACCTATTTAAACCTGGCCCCTGACCCCTGCCACGCAGCGCACAGATAAATGCACAATGACACTAGCATGACAAGCTTAGGGAGTGAGATAGCTGTCATAGGCTTCCCAGCATGCACTGGGCTTGAGGAATCAGCTCACCCCAATTTGAACTTGGTGGTGGAAGCAGGCAAAGTCCAGAAGAACGATGATAGAAATGGGCCAAGATAAAGCTTATCTTGTCCTGCAGAGCCCTCTATGATCAAGGATCCCACTGATTGGTGAATGGACTTGCCTTTGCAAAGGATAACTTGAATGCAAATTGAACGTAGCGAGACGGAAAGACTCTGGCCGACTACAGCTTCGTTCATTTACATGCAAGTTTAAGGTAAGCAAAAATGTACAGAGGCAAATCTTTTCAGCTTAAGGGGTTCAAGTAACACAACCGGAGGCTTTGGGCCC
The DNA here is from genome assembly GCA_027123715.1 of Gaidropsarus macrophthalmus. NCBI lineage: Eukaryota > Metazoa > Chordata > Actinopteri > Gadiformes > Gaidropsaridae > Gaidropsarus > Gaidropsarus macrophthalmus. Next base: position 1,859,708 of record JAOTIX010000139.1, read on the forward strand.
TCGTCCTTAAAGAGGAAGCTGTAAGACACCCAAAGAAACAACTTCTTAAAAAAAATAACAATAGTAAAGAACTCATGATAGTCAAAGGGCATGAAGGCACAGCCATCGACTTGCAACATGATTGAGGAAGTGGATCACATTTGGATGAATGTGGACGGTACACCGTACCCTTTCCCTCCGTCGGTTTCCATTTCACACCCTGGCCAGGGAACACGCAGTGATGGCACAAAACTGTCCCTTAGGCCGACAGCAGAAGCTCAGAGGGGGAGCGAGAGGAAGGGACCTGCTGTGCTTATTGGTATTCCACCCAGCTGATCCTCACGGAGATATGCTCACACACAAATAAAACAGGAGAAAGAGAGCGAGCTAGCGAGCTAGTGAGTGAGCGACGTACAAAGAGCGAGCCAGAGATAAACCACCCAACCAGGTTCCGCCAGAGGACCAACCTAACTGGCTTTTCCTCTCTGCTGGCTCCATTCCCCTTGTACAAACACTCTGCTCTCATTGCATTAAGCGGGCGACATTTGTCCCCAAATACAATGCACACTTCATTTTGCACATTTTGTCCACAAAAGTAACTCCGGAGGCCTTCAATGACAATTACAGACCACCTTCCACAGTCATTTTCATAATCCTAATGAAGGATAGAGGCTGTCAGACACACACAAAAGGCAAACAGATGAGCAAAGTACCGTCGGCTGTCAAATTACCTTGGAGAAAAATCCGAGCACTTCAGAGGAGCAAGTTGTTTTAAGAGGGTTTTCCCATTACCTCATACTGACACGCTTGTCCAAGCACAAATCAATAGGCCATTAACGCCCGCAATGACAGCTTCCCTCCTAGGACTAGGGCAGCATTGATTGGAATTAAATTAAGATGAATTTGCCGCCATCTTCAATGTGTACCGCTTCAAAGTAAGACGTTGTGAACACGACTGCCACAGAACAGCTCAATCTAGGGATGTTTCAGAAAATAGGTCTGAGAAAGATTCAAGACGTGTTAATGGTTAAGTCATATGATACTGGTTTAGTTATTTACCAACATGACTTTCATACCATTCTTTCAAATCGTATTGTTTTGTTTTGCTCAAACAGTGATCATATCAATGAAGTTTACGTATGATCAGCCATTGATATCATTATAAAAGGAGTTTCCACTTGACCAACATTCCAACAAAGACAATGGAAGTAGTTTCACCAAATGATAACCGTCATTTCAAAAACATGAGCCAGCACTACCTGATCCTAGAACCTTGTAAACATCCCAGCTCACATAAATGTGCTAATTGTCGATTTAAGAGATACAGGGACCCCGGGGGTCCAAGGTACAAACTGGACAATAAGCCATTCAAAGTACACTTGGGTCATTGTTAGGCGGTCTGTACTGTACAGCTGACAGTGGGCTGGGAGAATGCACTCTATGCAGTCTGCGGAAAGCTGAATTGAATCAGCTCAGAAATCATTCAGGATTTCAGTGATCTCTTGTGAATGACGTGTCTCTTGAACAGCAGGGCACCGATTTCTGGCACCTGTATTGGGAAATATACTGCAGTGCATTCATGGGTTACAGCAGTGAAGCTGGACTTGGGGACACCCTGGGACACTGATATAAGTCCGACTCAAGGAAAACAAGTCAGCTAAAGGTCGGGATGAGGTAAGATAGTTAGAGGACTCAAGAACGAGACAAACCGGCTCAATGTGCACATGTTTTCGGGCTGACTGGCTGAAGAACAGCTCATACTGGGACACTGTGCTGCTCTGCGATACATGGTCGCATTGTTAGTGTCAAAAGAGTCCACTCATTTGGGGCACTAATGTGGACAAGATGACTCAAATGGCTTATGTACCACCACAGTCCGTTCAAAACAGGGGATGATCCCAACAGTAGGCCAGTGTGTGATCACCGGACACCCTACACGTAATAAGGTTTGAAAAACAACTTGGGTGGGTGACCGCAATGTTTTGATTAGGTTTCATAATGTGCGCGATTACCACCTGCACCACAACAAATACACTGCAAGGAACGGGTTAGGACGAGACGACTCAAGTCATCCACGTTGAGGTGCAGCTGTTAAGTAGACTGCAGCTGTTTGGTTAACACGGGAACTGGGGCAACACCATCGCAGGTTACTGTACTGGGTACTGTACTGGGCATGCAGCGCAGCGATACTACAAAATAAAGGTCCACTCACCGTCTGCCCGCTGAGGTATTTCTCCTCCTCAGCCAAACTTCGCACAGAGACGTTGGCGCTGGGCATGGTCCCGGCCTGGGTCCACATTCAGAGGACAATATACAGATAGATATAAATCTATATCTATGGTGGTGAACTCATGTCCACCTCTCTCATAATGTCCACTGTGCCCAACAGTGAACACAAAACACAATGAAAACCAAACTCCGCCTCCAAGGCTCTGCCGATGGGGGAGGGAGGAGTCCACTAGTCGCTCTGCCGATGGGGGAGGGAGGAGTTCACTCTGCGCTCCCCCTCCCGTCCCGCAGAGAAAATGGTTAGACCTGTGGTCAAATATTATGCATTATGACAACTTTTTTATATTGTATACTGATTTGCCCAAAAACTTAACATTAGTTATCTCGTTGACTGAGAACGTTAACGTTTCTTTAAAATAAATGATTTTTTTATTAAAAAAATAATAATACAGCAGTCTTATTCTGAAAGTATTGTCGCGACCCCTACCCACCTCACGTGGGCAGGTGGCGACTCCTCCCCAACTTCCCAGGGTCCTCTGGGAATTAGTGTGTAATAAAAACTTAGTTGTCGTTTGCGTTATGGTTTGGTGTGTGTGTTCGCCATGTTTCATTGTGTGTCCAGTGTCATTTGCGTGTTTATGTTGTCCGTCACCATTAGTGAGAGTGTCATGTGCGTTAGTTTGGCGGGTTGTTGTTCGTGTCGTGAGGTGTGTAAAATAAAGCTAATTCTGGGGTCGTGCAGTGTATGGGGCACAGAACTATTAGTCGCTAAGCGCTGGACTTCGTGTCTTTCTCTTGGCTATCGCCACAGTAACCAGGTCACGTTTTGGTAACCAAGACCAACAAGAAAGAAAAAAAAACACCAAAGTGATTTCAGCTACCTCCCTAGTTATGACATTTAAAAGTAGACTTCTATGCCATATAATTATACTTTTCAGTCTACAACACGAGGTCCACAGCCAAGTCCTCTTAGATATCCTACTTGTAAAAATACATATGCAAATCGTGGTTATGTTACAATATCAATGTAATGTTGTAGAATACAGGGTTGGGTTGATCATTTTTATGATGCGTGATACAATTATTATGGGATATTTACTTGATGTATAGTGACAAAGGCAGATGGGAGCACTACATACAAAGTGACAGTCACAACCAGGCACAATTTCATATGATTTAATATAATACCATTAGTGCAATACATTTCAAAAATCATTTGCGCATTGCAACATTTCAGGGAGGCATCGTGTCAAACATCAAGCCTTCTGAAGGAAAGTCAAGAGGCATCTTGGGAAACGAGGCCGTTCCAAACGATTTGACCCCAACTCTAAACCCTAGCGCTAAATCCTGACTGACCGCTCTCAAGGCGAGGAAGAACCCCCACAGGCACACCCAGAAGTGATGGGTAGGAGTCGAGAGAAAAGTGTAGTTAGTTATTAGTAGGTAGGAGAAAAACAATGCTTCCACAGCGTTGTGAAAGCACTTGGAGGGAAGCCTTTTAAAAACCACAAGGCCCATTTATTTTGCCACCACCAACATCGGTTTGAGCAGAGGTCAAACCCCTGGTGACAAAGTCCAGTCTCGCGACGACCTCTGCTGGGACGAGGCGCTGTTCGATGGTCATTCTGGAACGTCATCCAAGAAAAACATTCACCCGAGAGCAATGGGCATTAAACACAAGTTTGTCTTTAAGTAGGCAAAAAAGACCCCAAACATTTAGCATCAATAGGTTATTCCAACTGTAGTTAAACACATCATAAAGCCTACTTCCAGCCCATGGGGCTTCAGCAGTAGACCACTCACCTAAAGAACCTCAGCAGGGAGAGGATGATGTTACGATGGGAGTCAGGATGCAGGTACGACACCCGTTCAGGAGGGTCTGCTCCAGGCCAGCTCAACGAGTTCAACAGCATCTTCAAACGATGGATGACAAGGATTATCATTCATCACTCAAACTGAAACATCTAGGCTCTCAGAAGATGCTTTCTTAGAAATATATTCACTTCTGATCCATGTCATTACGGAGCAGTACCATTCATCTGCGAAACAAACAGCCCCCCCCCCACCCTATCAAGTCAGCCATTTTCCTCCCTCACAGTTTCCATTCCGTGAGCACTGGTAGTTGGTTACAAAGTCTTGTGGCAAACAAATGCAGTCATAGTTTACCCTGTACAGGTCGAGTATGTTCAGTTCTTACACGCTATACGTGTTGGTAGATGCCGTTCCTCCAGAGTAATCACAGCGCCTTCGTCTGCTCTCCCCTCGCTATGGTTTCCTGTGCTGGACCAAAACACTGCAGTAGTTTGTAATTAGTTTGGTAGTACATAGTGGTAGTTTGGCAATAATGTCTACTAACAAACATGGTGTTTTTCTGTCTGGTATCAAACAGCTGTAGTTTGTTCTTTGTCTACAGTACATCATCTTCCAACAACATCATTTTTATAATTAGCAAGTTGCCAATTAGTTTCAGAAATCAAGAAAGAAATCTTGTCCAGACGTACATGCATTTTTTTCTTTGGATAATACTTGAACTAGGAATTCATTATGCTGGCTTCAATGTAAATGATCAATAAAAGATTAATAGTTTTCGAATGTTTTGGTTATTCAGGAAATGAAACCCTACAGAATGTGAAAAAAACAGTAGAAATCATACCCCAACCAAGTGGAACCCATGCATTCACCTGCCATTTGTCACATCGCAGCCCCCCAATTGGGTCCTCAGCCCCATCCAATCCAGACAGAATCTACCTCCTCAAGCAACACATTTACTCCATTTAAACAATACAACTTTTAGAACGTGTGTGAACAGCAGACTTTGCCCTTCATAATTTGCAGACATTTTGAGTCAATAAATAAGGACATTTTCCTCGAGAGTAATTTCATAACGCCATAGTAAGTGATAAAACCCTCAACCTTGTCCTCCACCACAGCGACTCCCTTCAGCTGCCCGCCACCACAAACTCCTGGTCCGGTCCCCAGCCTGGTGTGGTCACCAGCCTGGTCCAGTCACCAGCCTGGCCCTCTTGGTCCGGTCACCAGCCTGCCAGTCACCAGCCTGGCCACCAGCCTGGCCTCCTGCTCCGGTCACCAGCCTGGCCCGGTCACCAGCCTGGCCATCAGCCTTGTCTGGTCACACACATTTGTTAAGGGCTAGCCTATACGCCAAAGTCAATTTACAAATGGACATTTGAGAAATGCATTAATTATAGTGACGGCAACATTAACGTAAATGGGTCATGACTCATACATAACCAAAACATGAATCTCAAATCCCAGCTTTGGCAACATGTCACCGGATTAAAATCAGAAAGAAAATCTCCTTAACAATAACCTTAAAAGAACCTCTGGGCCTTTAGTGTTGCAGCCAAGTGCGGTGGTGTTGAGCCCTGGTCCCAGCCTGCACACACACACCTCGTCCAGGGTCCTGTCATTTAAAAAATAAACTGAATCACAACATTGCTTGGTCAGTTGAAACAGACAGAAGTTATAGCCCTGGTTTTAAAACTTGACCTTAGTTAGTTAACCACTTTCAACACTTTCAACTCTAGTATTGAGGGCACCGGCCTATGTTACGGAGGACTTCTGACCGCTGATCAAGCTGCCAGGGGGCATGGAGCCCCGTGTGGAGCTACATTGTACCTCTGTACTGTTCTACCAGGATAAAGAGGGTCCTGTACCTTGTACCCTATGCCAGGCCACATAAAGGAACATTGTCCCATTGTCTGTACGCTGCCTCATGATCAACATGCGCCTTTAGTTTAGCTATGGGTTACTTTCAGATTCACTCATTGGTCTCACAAAAAACATATTCCATGCCTTTCAATAACATTTCTGTAGCGCTTAATCACAGCTCAGACATATAGAATGGATGCATTTATAGAATCGTAAAATTATACTTAGCCGACAGTTCCTTGGTTGGTGATGGTGCTCTTCAGTAAATAAATGGTAAATTGTCTCCAAATATTTTGCAGCATTTCGTGAATTGCATGCAAGTAGAACGCAGTTCAGCACACAGAGTCCCGTCCGAGGTGAATGCAAGACATTTACGGTAAAAAGGCATCACACGTTACAGTGGGTGGCTTCATGTCTTATGAAAGGTCTGCCTGAATAAGTGCATGATCTAGGTTAACTATAAATGGATGGTTGATAAAAATGTGTCACTTTTGTTAATGTGAGGTTATGCAAATGCCAATGAGGACCGTACTGCCAAGATGCCCTCCCTGACTCAACATGAAAGGCGCCCTTTCGGATTCCAGTGGTAGCAAGTTTTATCCAATCAAGGCCAATTACAGAGGCTTGACCAATTATCCTCTGCACCATCTCTAGTGTAAACAAAGATAAGATAACAATCGTACTCTGATCTCTACACGTCAACTACACAAGAGGTCCACAACCTGTAAAACTCATCTGCAGGAAACCTTACACATTCCCAACTTAAGCCCACAGATCAGTAAGAACCAAACCAGCAGTAAGAACCAAACCAGCACCTCACCTTGAGTGAAGGGAAGATCTTTTAGTCCTTCAGTCTTCAAATGTCAAGAGACATTCAACAGTCTTACCTTGAGGTGATCTGCTGGGTATTTTTTTTACATAATTTCATAGTGACATTTATTTAAAGCCCCCAGTGACAAATCAAAACCAACTTCAATGCAGAATACACATGACTACACGTATATACAATTTACAATTCACAGAAACCCTACTTGCTAGTTCAGACTAGCAAGTAGACTGCATCAAATCAAGTGCATATTAAATCAAATGCATATCACCAGTAGGAGGTGAGACAGAAGTGAGAAATGGAAGTGTTTTAGAGAGTCCCATAAGTCCTAACAAACAATGTTCCTGATTTAAAGACTTCATGCTACTTTCTATACTCCAATATACATTTCTGCATTAGTGTTGTCTGACTGATGGGGGGGGGGGGGGCTGTGGTGAGGTGGACCAGAGACGCATGGCAGGCTACAGCGATGTCCCACTAACAGTTTTTCTACCGACCAAAGCACAGCTCCAGTTGGAAGAGGAACCTTTGAGATGTCACCAAGATCGTTTCATACGAGGGGACGCGCCACTTCCACGCTAGTCCGGCCCGATACATTACACTTGGAGAAAAGAATTGTCTTGTGTACCAAGACAATCCATCGGCCTCACCAGTCTTCTAGCATGTCAGAGCGATCTAAATACACGAGCCTCATTGTCCTGGCCAGTGACAATGAGCCTCCTGTATCTAGTACTCTATGCTAGGTCAAATGCCTGGCCACAGATAACACCCTATGACCACACAAATATATTCCATTAGATTGAACCCTGGCCAAAGTCCCCAATGCAAGGTTGAACCTTGGGCATCGTCAAATGGAGAACCCCCATGTCAGGTAAAACATTGGTCAAACAAAGTACCCTACGATAGGGCTGTAGTACCGAGTCCGGTGTTTGACTCAAGACAGTTTTTTCATGGTCTCGGACTTGTCTGACTCACTGGTATTTGGACTTCTGGACTTGTCTCGGCCACTGGTCTTGCCAAATATGGCTTTTGGTCTCGACCGAGTCTAGGCGTCTTTATGATGTTATAATATTCAAGGGGAAAGTCTACGTCTGGAGTGAAGCTATATTGTCATTTAGTTGCTGAAATGCTCAGTACGAGTACCTAGCAGTGGTAATAGTGGATTGGTGTTTGGATCAGTTGTAACATTATCACACTATCATTCTGTTTAGATGATGTGATATCAAGGGGAATGTTTATACCTACAAATCCTGGATGTTGTGACACTATTTTTGCTTTGAGATCAACAAATAATAACCCAAAATGATTGTCTTCATACCGTCATGCATACAACTTGTTTTTTCTGTCCTGGACAGTCTTGACTCAGACTCAAATCTTTTTGGACTGTCTTGTCCTCAAACCTCTGGACTTTGTCTCGACTTGTCCTGGTCTTGGACTCAACAAAGGTGGTATGGACTACCCTATGCCAGGTCAAACCCCAACCAGCATGAAGCACCCTTTGCTAGGTCGAACCTTAGCCACACATGAAGCATCCCTATGCCAGGTCGACACACACACACACGCACACTATAGGCTATGACATTTACTCAAGGTGCGGTTATTTAGTTGCTTTGAGTTATTGTAAATAGTAATTTTACCTTTAATTAGGTTCTGAGCTACATTTAACTTAAAATGTGTTAAGTGTACACAAGAATAAAACTAATTCAATCATCTGCCATTATAGAAATTAGCCATATAGTTACAGTTTGGAAAATCACTCAAGTAAATCCTCAACTTAGATTTAAAGAATCTGGCTGCTCTGCTTGGAGAACCCCTTTCACCATGTTGAAAGGCATTCCAGGTCATGGAACTGATGCCCTGAGGACCGCTCAAACACTCACGGGGCAACAGAACAGCAGCCTGCAGACACCACTGCATTGTACCGTTCATCTGGTCACTCACGTCACAGCCACCCTATAAGTAATTACAAAGCACCCATGTGATATACATGCAGGGCTCAGGAATGCAGCAGGAGGTCGGACATGAATTCGGAACAGAGAACCCTGCAGTGCGTTTCGGTTGTAACCACAGAAAAACAGGAATCCAATTTCAAACTAGATTGACAACTTTGTCATTCATATTTAAAGTGTGTGACTCACAGAACCGCAGTGTCTTCTTCAGGGGGGACATGTGAACTAACTCGAAAAAGACAAATGGTTAAATATCAAAAAGATGAGTGTCGACGGTGGTCTACCACCGTGTTGTGCACTGAACTGGAACAAAGGAAGCACCTTCTGCAAGAGGTGAGGTAAGTGACGCGTGACGTACCAATCAGTCAAATTGATTGCAGGTGTTGGTGAACGTATGAGGGAAACCAAACGAGGTGATGGTGATCTAATTAGTCAAACTAAATGCAGGTGTGGCATCTCTTCTCTGATTGGTTTCCATATATTGCTCCTTTTAAGACTCAAAATGTCCCTACAGCATCTATTGAACCTTCTTGGCCATTAAGTGAAAGAACGATTGCAGCCATTACAAGCGGTTTGAAATCTGCATGGTTGCCTTGTGGGAGGGTCCATCTGTCTGATTGATAGATAAGCATACCACTTGGTACATTCCAGTGGGTAGG
>JAOTIX010000139.1:2110985-2125195 GCA_027123715.1 Gaidropsarus macrophthalmus
GCGCTCATGGCCGCCATCTTGCCGCGCACAATGCCCAGGTGGCGGCGCACGTACTCCTCGTGCGGCGCCAGGGCCAGCGTCTCCTCCAGGCAGCGCTCGGCGCGCGGCAGGTCGCGCTCCTCGAAGTACACCACGCACAGGTTGTGCTTGCCCTGCACGTTGGCGGGGTCCATGCGCAGGATGCGCTGGAAGCACGCCTTGGCGCCCTGCGTGTCCTTCTTGTGGTTCATGAGGATGTCCCCCTTCAGGATCAGCCCCTTCACGTGCTCGGGGTGGTGGCGCAGCAGCTCGTCCAGCACCGGCAGGGCGTCCAGCTCACGGGACGACTGAGAGTAGAGCAGTGCCAGGTTGAACAGCGCGCTGCGGAAGCCCGCCTGCAGCCCGACGGCCCGCCGCATCCAGCGCTCGGCGGCGGCGTCCTCGCCGGCGTCCATCGCCAGCATGCCCAGGTTGAAGTAGCCGTTGGCGTCCTCGGGCTCCTCCGCTACGTACAGCAGGAAGCGCCGGTTGGCCTCCGGGCGGAACTTGGGCTCCCCTGGCGCGCCGCAGCAAAGGGACGGACAGAAAACAAACAGGGTGTTAGCGGCCCCTGCTGAGCGCCCCGTGTTCCCGACGGAGGAACGTTCCCAGACTATTCCTATATATATACTGGGAAGCTTAAGGGATTGTTGGAAGTAAAGAAGTGAGCAATAAATCAATGGATGTGATCGGTTCAAAGGCAATAGGCTTTGGAATCCAGGTGGAAATACAGTGAACAAAAATATAAATGCAAACACGCTTGTTTTTGCTCCCATTTTTCAGTAGCTGAACTCAAAGATCTAAAACATTTTCTACATACACAAAATATGTTGTGTATATATATATTTTGAGTATAATATCAATATCTGTCTCCCAGCTCCCTCTGAACGGCACGATGATTCATGACAGGAGGGATTACAAAAATACGAACAGCAATACTACCTGCAAAAACACACGGTGCGATGGGTTTGTGTGATGCGACGACGGGACGGATTATAATTATGATCATCATTATCACTGTTATTAGCGACGGCCCACCAGGTGCTGCGGCAAGCGGTACAGAAAGTCCCCGGACAAAGCAGGTGTGCACCCGTGGGGAAACCGAAGAGGGAGTGTTGAACGTCAAAACTCATCGAAGTCATCATCACGGAGATTATTTGTAGAACTGCTCCGTGGGTCTGACAGCCCCGGACGGCTTCATCAACACAGAGGCGCATCAAATGGAAGACGTGACCTGGGATCGGAATTAACATCCGCGTGAGAAGGCCCCGATTGCGTGCGCTAAGCAGCGTCTCCAGCGCAGCAGGCCGGAGCGGACGCGCGTCCGCCATGTGTTTTCCGTTACGCGGAGATCTACTGGGACGGCTGCACACACACAGTTGGAAGGTATGCGGCGGTGCGAGATTCTCGCCATGCGGCGCATTCTGCAGGAACGGCGGAGCTGTGAGTTCTGAGAAACGACGCCGCGGGGGTGGGCTCTCTCTGCGTTGGGTGGAAGCCTTCTAGAAAGGTGTGCGATGTGGCTGTGCCAAGTACCCGGGTTTTAAGAGCGGCATTCCTACCCGACAGCGGCGCGACACTCCGCGGGGTAACGATCAGCGCAGGGAGAGTCGGGAGAGTACGACCAGGTGCGGGGGAAACCTTGTTTCACGACTCCCCGGTGGGTCGTTGGATCAGGGCACAGCGTGAGGGTGGAGTTATACAGCGCATTGCAGCCGGTTGGTAGTCGTTTGTCATTCCGCTCCAAATAAATTACCATTGTAATCCTGTCAGGAGGAAACGCCTGGTGATCTGGGAGCTCTACGCTCCTTAGAAAGTAGAGCAATCACTACTGAATCAATGAAAGTCTTTGTATTCGGTGGGACGCTCATAGCTTTTCGTTCCATTTTGGAGAAGAAAAACTATCAAATGGGGGCGTTTGCCAATTATGCAGTCCTTGGATATTGTACGATGTTCCAGAATTTCCAGGAATCAGGACATGTTTGGAGAGGCTCTTTACACATTCCCAAAGGGGAGAACAAAATGTTGGCCCAATAAAGGAGTCAAGTAAAGGTGAGCATATGAAAACAGCAGCGTAACACGTTGAACCCAGGTTAAACACTTCCCCCGTGAATGACTCACCTTGCCTTTCTCAAATATCCTTACAACCGCCAACATTATGGATGGCTTCATGAGCGGATTTTGTTGACATTCGACTCGATGACAATGAGTGGCGTATTTGTGTAGGTGCACCGGGACGAGCCTGCATCAGGAATGTGTCAGGGCCTTTGAATGGGCGTCATCGAGGCGGTGTGCCTTTAAAGCGGTCGACACAACATCGTACGGGAGCCTTAATCAAACGCCGTGGATGTGTGTTTGAAGCCGTGACAGACGTTTGACAGTTGGGGCTGGTGACATGAGAGAACGTAATGCTATCAGACGCTGTCACAACCACGACACGCCTTGGGGGGTGTGGGGGGGAATAAAGGCTGTCTTTGTTCCCTGCAGGTAGGTGTCGGCAACACGGGTCGCGGCATGAGATGCCCACAAGAAAAGGGAATAAAGAAAAAGCGTATGCATCATTACAAGGCTTCCAAAACATGGGTGTGTTTGGTCCGCACCACTGTTACCGTGGCGTTGATGAGTGTATGACCAGTGCCTTGCACCTCTACGGCCGTAGATGCATGTCAGCGCCAGGATGCTAATGGAAGACTGCAGTGACCAGGATGCTAATGGAAGACTGCAGTGACCAGGATGCTAATGGGAGACTGCAGTGACCAGACTTCCGACCCAGAATCCTTCAGCTGGGGCTGAACCCTGGCGCATAAAACCGTTGGGTCTATCAACCTCCCGTAGCAGTTGGTGGGTGGCCCCTGCTTACCAGACTCCTGCATGAGCAGGGCGGAGTTGAAGAGGGCCAGCTTGTGCTGTGGGTTGAGCTCCAAGGCGATGTCGAAGTTCTTGAGGGCCTCCGCGGGCTCCTTCATCTCGATGTTGACGATGGCCAGGTTGTACCACAGGTCTGGGTTGGAGCGGTCCAACTCCAGGGCGCGCAGGTAGGCGTCGCGGGCCTCAGACGGCTTGTTCATTTTCAGGAGAAGCTCCCCCCTGAGGAAAATCCAGAGATTAAAATTGTTTAAATTGTTAGTGCGTATCTGCACCTGCCCCAATACGATCTGGCAGACACTGCAGAACTGCGATTTCATCGACAGAAGCATTTTTTTCCCCTCATCGATTCTCATATATAGTAAACTACACCATCCCGTCGACTGCTGCATGGGCGTCTGCGCCTTTCGGTATCCACTCTTCCACCAGACTCCTCAAAGGACTAAGCGCTGCACACCCAGCGAGAAATCACAACAGAACCTGGGCAGAACCGTGCTCAATAAACACTCAATAAAAAATCAGAACGATTACCACCAGTTAGTTTAACGACATAGGAGTAGGAAGCCAGGGACACAAAGAAAGTAGCTGCATTTGTGTGTACTTAGTCATTTCTTTGGATGGCTCGAGGGCCCTCCGCCTGTAGTTCGTACTTCAAGGGGTGCTGTTGGAATGTGGATGGAGAACAAAGGGAGATTTGCAAGTCCCCTAATCACTAATCCACCATCTAATCGATCCCTTATCTCTGAGCGCCTGCATAGACCCATCTCCTGTTACAGCTGGAGCTGGAGGCTTTACTCCGGATTACTCCTTATCCAGAACACCGTCATGAGGGAGAGCTCCACCAATATCACACAGGAGCAGTCCCGTCTGGGAGACATGGATTATCCGTCCAGCTGCGGGCCAACAAACTAGGACGGCCTTCGCCATGGTCTGTTTCAGGCCCCCCTGGTGTGACGTTGAGGAGCCAGTAAAGGCCATTTCCAATCCCTCCTGGTTAGTGACAACACAAGGAGGAAAGTCCACCCAGGCAAGTGGGGAGATCGGTAGATCAGCCGAGGCCACAGTTGGGAGACGCATCGCCAACCACAGATCCACAGAGATCAGAGCAAATGAAAGCCATCACTGAGACGTATTTGTTTGGACACGCCCGACAGAGCAGCTCCGTTCCGGGGGTACTGCTCTATGCTCTACGATCACATGAGTGAAGTTCCACCAGGGAGAGGTGAGAGGGCCACAGTGGAGGGCCTTGCCTGCTGATGTAGGCCTGCTTGAAGTCGGGCCTCATGCTGATGGCCTGGCGGTAGAGCTGGTCTGCCTCCTCCAGACGGGACTCGTTGGTCCGGATCAGGTTGGCCAGGTTGATGTAGACGTTGAGGTGGTTGGGGGCCACCCTGGTGGCGTACTTCCTGCCCGGGATCACCTGAGAGAGAGTGAGTGGGGGAATGGTAAGGTGAGGTAACTTGTGACGGTGGGCATGATGGACCGATCAACATACCAGACCGCTGATGAGACAGTAATGTGGTCATCACAGACAGGACATGTGGGAGTCACAGCAGGGAGTAACGGGCAACGAGTTGAATTCATTAAAGTTGAATTCATTAAACCACCTCTGTGAGGTGGTTTGTTACACAGGTTCATTAACATCACACCTGGTCCTGGGCATCAGACAGGGTCCTGTTTAAGGTAATCCCGGGAACTACCCCCAGAGGCCTTGGGTTGTCAGACGCCAGCGTGGGGTCCTCAGGCAGCGTGGGCACCACAGCGACTCTGTGGGGGTCCTCTGACGCACCAGGCTGGAGGACGCATATCACCATGTGTTTCCTCTTTAGGTAAATCCCTGAGTTTCCTGACGCTGCCACCATGCTACGTCAGACCAATGAAAAAGGCGGAGGAGGGGTGTTCTGGGAAACACGGCCCTGGGACTCACCCTGGGTATGATTTTGAGGGATTACCCCTTTCATGAAGGTCCGGGAGCCTGTGGTGTGTCTCTGGGTTTAATTAGCTGCATTCCCACCTAACGATGGGGTGTCCACCGACACCGACACCAGATTAACGATCACAGAGTCCGTCCGGCTGAACTGGGGATCTCTACAACCGTACGTCATTGATCCACAATGCGATGACGACACTCTGACACCAGGACACCATGAGCGGCGCCGGTATGGCCCATTACAGGCACCCCCGGTGTGATGTGGATGAGCCACGTTGTCCATTTCCAAATCCCTTATTGGTTAGTTACGTCACAAGCAGGAATGTCTAGACCAGATGGTACAGTCCGCTGGTTAGACTGGTGAGTAGATTTATCCATCATAGATCCAGATGAGCCATCCAATGCCTGTCAGTAAAGGATGGATTTTGAAATGGCTCGTCAGGAAGATGATAAGATTCATATTCCGACCAGAAGGTAAAATATGCATGCAGTGCAGATATGATGGAGCCCCTGTTCCTGGGATGCTGACTGGGCTTACAGCCCAAAATTCTCCCAAAAGATTTTAGACAGAAAAATGACTCTTCATACGTTTGATGTAGCTTTACAGTAGAGCTCTACATCAAAGATCACTATTGTAAGGGTCCCACCTCTCGCCACTTCACCATTGAACTGAACCAGATACAGTTCCCTGGGAGTCCTGCCCGCTTTCTCTCTCGCCTTTGATGTAAAGGATGATTCATCAACGCTAGCTGTATTTTATCATTGATATTATACAATGGCAGAGTAGCAGGTTCTCATATCAAACAGGTAGACTGAGGATGGGGACCAAATCCAGAATGCAGACGGCAGACACACTAGCAACTTCATGTTTCCCATGGGACACCTAAAGGTGGGCTCAGCGCCCACCTGGAATTAGCGGGCGGTTGGAACAGATGTATCCAAAGGGATCAGTCACACCCTAGTAGATGGCTTGTTTTCTTTAAGGATTCAGATGACTTGAAAACATGAAAGAGACTCAGCCATGACATGACAACTAATAAACGACTTGCTGGCACAGACCAGAGGGTAGTTATTAGTGTCCCAGAAAATTATTCAGTGACTATACATAAACAACTCACACTCCAACATAACAGATGCCATAACTAGTCAAACTAGTCTGTACATACCGCTGTACACTGCAGAAGTGTGTCTTTGCCAATGTTGATAAAATTCAATGTTGTGGTGTACTGGGGGTTCCAAAATGTATTGATCCATAATACATTTGTATGTATTTGTTTCATTTGTTTGAATTTATGTTATTGTATCCCTGGTGCAAACAAGAACGTTGTAGCAGGTACCTGGGGCATGAGGGATTTGGCCATCAGGTAAGACTCCTCAGCCTCTTTAGACATGTTCAGGTTCTTGTAGGTTCTCCCCACGTTCATATGGGCCCCGATGTCATCTAGTGGGAGAAGCAAGCAGGGGGAAGGATTAGTATCAGACTGGAACCCATAGATTCATGGATGTTGTCATAATTATTCCCATTGTACACCTGGCATCAAATGCATTTAGGGTAATCAGACAACAACCGACAGAGAACAGAGAAATCAAGACATAGAACCCATTTAATGTAACAAAATAATATGAATATTATATATATAATTTATTTTCCATGAAGATGGCGGGCCCCAGCAAATTCAGTACTGTTTAAAAGATCCGGCCCCAAATGTGTCTTTGGTGAGTTTACACCTGGAATTGTGTGCTTTATGGTGACTTATCAGATTCATATCCCAATCCCCAAAACACATGTTAACAGCAGGTCCTGAGGGGCTGCGATAACCCGTCAATTAACTGTACTGCACTTGGTGAAAAGCCCTCTTCAATAGGGCCTTTGAAACCCAAAACAAAAAGTGTGTCTGGAATGCAAAGCTGATGTGTGGCGATTAGGCAACCAGGAAATCCTCCACGGCACTAACGTGTTTGGATAGCCGATCTCAAGGAAACAAGCGGTAAGAAGCACAAGCCCAGAAAAACCCCTTCGGCTGAGTCAGGCACAAGAACCTGAAACCCAAGACAGAAGCTGAGCCCGGCGGACGTGGCACCGGGACAGATTCAAGTGAGCAGCTTGCCCATGTCTACTTACAATGGCAGAGTTCAAGTGGCTGAGAACATGTGCGGTTATCCCACAGGCCTCTCTTATTTTCACAATTCAACCCTTATTTTCTTCAGAGTATAAAATAACGGTCGAATTCCTTTTCGGAACCATGAACAATTACCTCACGGTTCAAACCCCGGGGGGAAGTTTATCAGAGAAAGATTCTCGGTGGATAATGCTAGCTAAGCTCTGAACGTTCTGGGAATCAGGACGGATGTAGGGATGCTGTGGGTACGGGTATAGCAGATAGTGAGCACATATATTTTTCCCACACATCCTCCTTTCTGCAGCGCATGTAGGCGTCTGCTGGAGGTACTGATGCACTCGCCCTGGCAGCAGTGTTCATCCCACGTTCTGACACACACACACACACAGGAACATAAGCAAACACACTCTTCTTCTGAAGTTGAAACTGACTAGATCACGGTTGTAATGGTCAGGTTTGTCAGCAGGCACCTAAGATTAGTAGAAGCTTAGAATAGGCATTCTATAAGAAACCTATTAACCAATTAATAATTGGCAAGAAGAATTAACCCTGGCAAAGGTTTTGGCGGTGAGGTTAATGTTTAACAATTGCCCACGGAAGACTTGATTTGGCCGATCGGGTGTTTATAACCCAGAGGAGCAGATGGGATCGGCTGTCTTACCTGGCTGCACTCGGGTGGCCTGGAGGAAATAGCGGAGAGCTCTCTCATAATAGTTTTGGTTCTCTAGCGCGTGGCCAACGTTGTTCCACAGCTTGGCATTGTTCTTGTTCACCTGATGTGTGAGAAGAGGACATTCTCATATTTAACAAGTGCACGACAGAGAACATCCACGATGGGAATTGAGCGAAAAACACAGGAACATGACTTAACTGGATGTATTTACAGTTGCATGTTTGGATTTCATCCAACACGGATACAATAGATGGCTGTGCGTGAGACTGTTTTATTCTTGGAACGGGCCACCACATGGGAAACCCTGGATCCAGGGTGGGCGTTCAGCCAAGGAATACTGGCAAGGTAGCTCGAGATAATTGGGAACTGAAGCTGAAGAGCTGGAGCAGTTGAAGACTCATCAACCGCAAAGTGTTGGACCATACCTTCAGCGCAGAGGTGAACAGGGTGTACTCCGATTCCCAATCCCAGTTCCGGTTGAAGGTCTTCACGGCGTGTGTGGCGAGAAGCAGCCCAATAACCATCCACCACATCTTCTTCAGTTGTCTGGAGATCAGAAAGAATAGTTTCGCTCCTCTTAGAGAAGTTCAACTATTAATCCCAGAGGGGAGAATCTTGTGGAGTTTGTTTACATACAGTACACACTGGCTTTCAGTAGCTTGAATGTGATCAATGATTAAATATCAAGGCAACAACCCTTCAACACAACTGAGCCACATACAATATGTTGGACGGGTCCCATTGATCAAAGCACAAGGTCTATGGAAATAGATTTGTACCAAAAGTAACAAATAAAACGAAATGTCAAACAAAAATAGGAATTTGAGAGAACATAGAACTCATTTCAAAAATAAAACGTATAACTTGCAATCAAATAATTTGTCAAATAGTGTCCCCATTAAACCGTCTCCATTGGCCAATTAGTTTTTGACTGACACAGCTCAATCGGCTCAGAGCTCCGGATGTTATAGGTAGGTTGCTAATTGGCCAATGGGGACGCTCTGCTGAAAAAGGCCCGCCCACCCGAGAGGTTTGTGCCAAAATCGCAAACAAAAAGTCAGACGAGACGGAGTTGCATAGAGATCCGCAGAGGGAACCATCAACAAAACAATGCATTATTAGAACGGCACAAGACCAATACTTTACATTATTTGACAAATTATTTGATTGCAAGTTATACGTTTTATTTTTTAAATGAGTTCTATGTTCTCTCAAATTCCTTTTTTTTGGTTGACATTTAACAAGTTGTTACTTTTGGCACAAATCTAATTCCACAAATAAAGGTCAAGGCAGTCTTTGGACAAGCGCTCACCCTTTGCGCGAGACGATCCTGAACCCGTGTGCCACGAGCACGCAGAAGCCCATGCTGGGGACGTAGAGCACCCTCTCAGCCACCACAAAGCCCACCGGGAAGAAGAGGTTGGAGGCGGGAACAAAGGGGAGCACGATGAAGGAGAGGGCCTGAGAAGGGGAGAGAGAGAGAGGCAGACAGAGAGAGAGGCCGAGACAGACAGAGATGGAGACAGAGACAGGGAAGAGACAGACTTTTGATTGGATTCCAGATACTAACTACATTAGGAAAAGTCCCCTGTGTTATTGGAAACCAGCATGTGAAACCGCAAGATAAATCCCTGGTATGTCAACTTCACACTGCTCTGGATGAAGGATGACGATCTCGATGGATGAACAGTGTTGTGCTGAGAACCAACCTTTATAGGCCAACATTCCCAAAGTAGTTTGTGAATTAATTATAGGAAGATACGACAGATAATTATAGCATTTAACATGGTGTACATTTCCAAGTAAAGCACTGGAAATAATGATGTATCTGAGAAGTGCAAATTCCCAGGTAGGCCTGTGAAATACGAGAAGATTTATTGATGGAACAGGCAGTATTCTATATTTCAGGAACTGCTGCTCAAAACCAGAACAAATTCCAGCATGTTTGAGCAATTTCTTTGTATTTACCGGTAATTGTGCACCAAACACAATACATAACTCAGCGCAATGGTTCGTGGTCCAGTCCCTCACAAAAAGTCACCTCCTCTTTTGCAATGTGACCACAAGCCACAAACAATGGTTCACGTTGAGATTTCATTAACTCCAAATGGCAGATTAAACGATTAGCCTCCCTAAATGCCAGGCTCTCCAACGGGCCAAACCAGCCTGGGGCGGATCTGACGTCTTTTCCCACAAGTGCTGAGAAGAGACAAGGCAGCACTGCTGTGAGTGGCAGGCAGTACACCCAGGCTGTACCTCAAGTTACTTACTATCGTTGTTTTGATCAAGGGACGTAAAGTCTGTCAATTGAACAGATACTTTCAGATGACAGATGACTTGTGCTTTACACGCGATGCATGGTGAAGAAACATCAATGGATTGCAATATGTTTTGTGAATAAATCTGTAAAAGTGATGATTTATCACGCTATAATGACACTGTGCTGGTGACAAATTCCAAGAGAACTTGTTTAGGGGATAGCACACACCTTGATTTAATACTTTATTTCAATAGATCTTCACGCAGCAGAGACAGTATCGTTGCTTAAAATCAAGACATCTTTGAGTTCAATACGCATACCATCTCCATAGGGGAGCTTCAAGCGTGTGATAATAGCGACAATTTAGCTATAAACTCCTCTGGGACGCTAGGGTCATTTTGGGAGTTAGGTCATTTGTAATTAAAACTTAAACCTAACTTATTATATTTGAGACACTTGTTAATTGAGCTTATTCAGAATGTATATATAATGACAGTGTGTAAGCCATTGTCCTACAGGAAACTATGCAAGCAATGGACAAAGCCAAAGCATAATACTAACTGGGCACCTCCTTTCTAGATACGGGCCTTCCAGCTGGGCCCCAGTTGAGGTCCACAATGCTGAATGGAGGGCTTGGTAGTTTGGAACACCTCCTACAGTAGGGGATTAGACAGTAGTTTACATGATGTGCACTGTACACTGAACTGTCCCGTTCATATTCAGATTAGCATGAAGCGGATGAGGTTAAGTGAGAGATCGCCCGTCTTCTGGCCTCGGATAAAAATGAAGGCCAATGATTGCTCTTTTAACTGGACATGCTGATCCAGTAAGTAATGACATTAATATAGATCACGATGGTCCACAATAGTGGAAAGGTCCGCTCAGTAAATTGTTGCTTTATTCAATTCATGTTTTCACACACTTTTAGAAATAGGCCCGGATGACAAAAAAACATTTAAACCGTCAATGGTATTAGTTTTTGGCTGAGCGGTACTGAAGACTACACATAATTGCCAAAGAAGTGATTAAGTTCACTGAGAGAGAGACAATGACTATGAACACTCCAGTTATCTTTTATACATCTACCATTAAATGTCATTGTTCCGACGTCCACATCCCAAATGAACCGACCACAAGGGCCCACACTCACAACTCATCGGTATTTTGAGTTCTGGAGAGCCTGAGTTGGCATCACTTTTCCTTGAAATACTGATCGCACAACTGGCCCATCCCCAACGCACTCCCACATTCTCACATGCCATCTGCAGGGTCGGTCCTGAACTCTCCCACGTTTACTGAAGCCCTAAAATCCGGTTTCACTTGGAAATGCATCATTATGCAGAAGCATGAACATCCTATATCAAGCCCTACCATTCCTCCAATCCATTTGTTCCACAGGTTTAAAAAGTGCAGAAAGATTTATACCGTGCTATACCGTGTTGAACCCTAAACGCTGTAACTGCAAAAAGACTAAGTTTGCCAAGACGTTTTTTGATGCGATGATGTCAGGAAAACCTGGGAAAAGGATGAGTGAAAGAAAGTGTGTGCTGTGAGTTGTTAATGTAACTGCCACTGCTGTCCTGCTTTTTGCCCTGAAGATGTTTGTGTGCAAGTGTTGCTTTTGTTGCCATCCTGCTTGTTGTTTTTATGAGACAAATTTCCACTTTGTGGACAATAAATGAAACTAACTAACTAACTTTCACCCATTCCCACACCAACAGCGGGTCAAACCACGCAAGGCAGGAGACAGCCAGCATGTCGGGAACAGGTAAGGTTAGGGGTCTTGTTCAGGGAGACCTCCACACTCTACGCTAGGAGGAGCCGGGAATCAAACAGTTTCAGCTGCTCCCGTCTGGTAGACGCTCCCGCAGCATCCAGTCCCGCACCACCAGACTCAGGGACAGTTTCATCCCACGGGCCATAAGACTACTAAACTCCTGAGCTACTTGACACTATGACACGTTAATCTGTCACTTCACATCACTTTATTCCAGTCGACGTCCGGACAACACGTCTGTTTACATTTCACATTTTATTATTATTATTGTTGTATATATTTTTATATATTTTTTTATTATTATTTTTATTATTGAAGTCTCAGCTTTTGTATTCTCTACTATTTTCTTATATTGCACTGTTGGAGGAGCCCAGGACTAAAGAATTTCATTGCCAGAGACTGCTCTGTAATTGTTGTGCAGACGACAATAAAACCATACCAAACTTGGCATAGTCTGTCCCCCACAACCATAGTTTACCACTTGATTGTCAAGTCCAAAAACTTGTGTGTATAATCTTTAAAGGATATGGACATGCTGAGCCCTTTTTTTATTGACTATTATTTATTTATTGTCTGGTGTTTTTTATTGTGTGTGATGTTATACCATCTACTGCACAACAAATTGCCCCATTGGGGGACAATAAAGTTATTTGAACTTGAACTTCAACAAGTCCACACCCCTCCAGTTTCAAGGAAAGGAGGCAAATCACACGGCACCACTCCGTGACTCATTGGGTGATTGGTGCAGTGAATGCACAGCTGACCGCATCAAAATCACCAGAGCCCCAAACCATGGCGACATTGTGGTCACCAGTACCGAACCCACATTTTTAACGGTATACCGTTCTAATTGAGAACTTCACTGACGCTTCCTGAGAACAAAGACATGGCAAGGGGAACGCTGTCTCACCATAATGACGGTTTTGGCCGAGGTGTGGCCGTAGCGCAGGCTGTGGTAGGCCAGCAGGCCCAGCAGGGCGTAGAAGGCCAGGGTGGCCAGGTTGCGGGGGTCAAGGAAGGACTCCACCAGCGGGATGGTGCCCATGGTCCAGTCGCAGCACAGCTCCGAGGGGTGGAGGAGAAGCCAGGCGTTGACGGGCAGTAGGTAGTTGAATGTCAGCTGTTTGGCGGGTGCCGGGCTGACTGCCGCCGGGTTATCGAATCTACAGAGCGGAGGATTTAAAGGCGGTGTACAGTCAAAACAAAAGCAGAATGTAGGGGCGCATTTCCTGTCAAAGTAAGACCTTGACGTCAATGGGAATCAAGTGGAGAGAAAAAAGTATGGCAAATACATCTATGGGACATTTCTCTAGAGAGGAACTGGAGAATACAAAAAAAATAAAATACAATACAATCTTCACTGTGGGTATGAAAAAAATGGAGTAGACCGCAGTAAACTCCTCCTTAAGCACAAATCCAATGTGGGTTGAATAGACACCGTAAGCCTCTTGAGCACTCTCTGCAGCATTCCAAGGATTGTATCTGAACATGAGATGTTCACCAGCTCAGATGTTCCTCAGAGCTAAGCTCCTCTGTTCAGTAAGCACAGACTAAACACTTCTGGGCCTGGGCCTCAAAGACCGACCTCCATTCTACACTCCTCATCGATGCCAATCACTGCTCTGGGTCATTCCAGTGTTTTCTTTTTGATCATACTAATTCGGTGATATGATCTGGAGACGGTGCAGCATAACTGCTGGGGGATTAGAGCATGTAGGCCAACCGCATGGTATTTGATCTCTCATCAAATGTCTTTGGGTTGCGACTGCGAGGATGAAGCTCAGCCTTGATGTCTGTGCTGTTGGATTAACCTTAGTTTATGTTCGCGTTTTAGCCTCGTAGGAGCAGAACCAGAACACTTCTGTAAACATAACCGGTCGTCAAGGGAGATTCCCCGGTTAAACAAAAGAAAAAGAAGTACACGAATGACACCAATATTTACCTTTAAAGGAAATACAAAATGGATCATTTTGCATTTCAGGATGAAAAATAAAATATATTTATTTGTTGAATATTTATATCACTAGAGGAAACCTTTAATATTTCCTTTTGGGTGGTATTCAATGTAAATACAACAGATTTGGAAAAAGACAATACAGACTACAAAAGGAAAGGCGAGATAAGGAGTGCTTCAACAAAGGCCAATCTGTTAAAAGACGTTACATAAACGGTTGCATCATTTGCGATGAGTACCGGGGCGGAAGCCTATAATGTGTTTGGTGTTTATATAACCCTGTGATCCATTTATAATAAAACAATGGCTGTTTGGGGTGCGAATCGCCAGTAGCCTGGTGCACACGCCCATCGCGCACGCTCCTTAGTGCATAGACAACATGGAGAGGCTTGCTGTGGGCTGCTATTGACCTATTAGATAGCAGGAGGCTCATTAAGACGGAGGGAGGAGCCGCAGGCTGTTTGAGGCTACTGGGGGGGGGGGGGGGGGTAAACGCACCAAAAAAATTGCACCAAAGCATCCCGGCATTTAGCACGTTGCGGTAAAAAAAACAGGGTGATTTACACCGATTTGGACCATTGCCCGGATGGTAAATGGAAAATGGAATGTATTT
>JAOTIX010000139.1:2173363-2184786 GCA_027123715.1 Gaidropsarus macrophthalmus
CCCTCCCTTTCCAGCCACATAGGAGCATGTGATTATCAAGAGTGATTATGACTGTTGTTGCCGCCTGTCTGTTCAGGCTGCGAGGAAGAGGTGCTAGTCAGACAGTGGTACTGTGTAACGTATGACCAAAAGCAAGCAGATACCACCCGCATCTGTACCAGGAGCGTGCCTACCCCTGTATTCATCCATCTTTGCCGTGTGTAGTCATTTGTAGAATAAAGGCTGTGAAGGATGTTTAAATAGAATGCGTTGAATTACTCTGTAAAATCACTGCCCAACAGCACTTGGTCATCGCTTTTATCTTACAGTCTCTTACGTTCTCCAGCCTTGACACAAACAGTCCTGAATGCAGACATGTAGACTTTGAGCTCTTGATTTCACGTGATTCTGGTTCCTGTTGAAACCTTCCAGACACCAGCAGGCCCTGCCCAGGGACGTGGCCGTGGACGAGCTCACCCAGAGGAACCGTTACCTGGAGGAACGACTCCACACCACGGAGGCCCAGATGGCCAGGGAGCCTCTTTCCCGGCCTTCTGTAAGTCTGCCCATATGCTTTCATAATGCTGCGCCGCTGCCAAATGGGAACGGGGGGGGGTGTTTGAGAACTTGTCGATAATTCCAACTGGCAGAGGAGGTCAAGGCACAGTCAAGGCTTGGGCCACAGATGTATACTAAAAAGTACAAGGGGAGTTATATGATGCATGATGACAGCAATTTGTACCATAAGGCAAAAAACAGATGTATATAGTTTTGTTGGCGACGGACAGAGGCAATATGCATAGATTAGTTCCAGCAAGAAGTGGTCTGGAGAGTGATTACTCATTTATACGATCGTTGTCGTATTTACGCAGCTATTCAATGAGGAAAAGGCAATAAAATGCACAGCAGTGGATCACAAACTCTACATTTGTATTGTTCCTGGCACTTCCTGTGGCTTACCGAGGTGGAGTTCTGACATGCGTTACTCCGAACCCATCAGCATGCAACCCACATTATGATACTTGCTTTTTTCATCACTTTTTCTGTGCTTGTTTCCATGTATCTGTCGCTTGTGTTGTACTTGGACTTCAATTATGGTGTTGCCAACATACGAAGGGCGAGCAATCGCCCACGGCATCGGTGAGGGCCAAAGACCACGGGACCGACCGTGATAACCCAGAACTGCACCATGAGGCTGTGGTCCTGCCACAAGACCGTCATACTTTGCCAGGAGCAGAGGATTCACTTTGGC
The DNA here is from genome assembly GCA_027123715.1 of Gaidropsarus macrophthalmus. Taxonomy (NCBI): domain Eukaryota; kingdom Metazoa; phylum Chordata; class Actinopteri; order Gadiformes; family Gaidropsaridae; genus Gaidropsarus; species Gaidropsarus macrophthalmus. The sequence goes on from JAOTIX010000139.1 coordinate 2,174,595, forward strand.
TGTCTGAAGATGTCAAAGCTGCTGGTGAGTCCAGAGCTGCCGACACGGATATCGTCAAAGAGGAGAACGCAAGAGAACCGGAAGAGGATCCCGCCGCGGTGTGCACCAAGTTGGCGAGCGCAGAGGGGACCGCTCCTGAGGTGGAGGGTGACCCAAGCCTCGACCCTAACGGGGTGGTGGATAGTGGTGCCGAGGAAAACCAAGGCGCGGTGGACAATCCAGAAGACACAAAAAACGGGGGTGAGGACAGAGTTGCATCGGGCAAAGACACTCAAACCCTTGTGGAGATGGAACCGGGTAACGAACCAGAGCAATCCTGCACAGCTCGGGCAGATGCAAACCCGCAAGATGGACCAATCTCTCTGACGGTCACAGACACTTTGATCGCTGAGGTCGGAGGACGGGGGTGTAAGGTCTTCCAAAAGAGGGAAACACGATCTGGCAGACGCCTGAAGGTACTGCCGGTGCCCTGTGGTTTCCCTGTGACTTTGGTAGTTGCTGCAAGTAGTGATGGAGGTGCAGTACACTTCTGCTGGAGTAGCGCCAGCTTGATAGTTCCATAGATTGTGTTCTCTTCCCTTCCCCCCCCCAACCTAACAGTCACAAACTCCCAGACCTCTAAAGCCCTAACCCTAAACAACCGCCAGACCAAAATGTTTGTCTCGAGTTCACCTGTGACTACGTCATGTAAAACATGCTTAACTGCAACTGCTTTCCCAAGTGCCTCATGTGCTCACTGTGAGTCATGGACTGCAGGACCCATGAATTCACTTACAAGCCTGTTAAAGGTTGCTTTCAGATTTTTTTTTTTCGCTATCCAATCTTCCTCGTATGGCGATGTTCTTGTCTCCGTCCTGTTCATGGTCTGTATATCGACCCTTGGATATATTTCTGTATATTTCTGTTCCCCTCATTTAGACCTCTGGGCGGGGCACAGGCACTCCATCACAGAAGGACCAGGACGTCCAGAAAGAAAACCTAAAGCTCTCCTCTGAAAACCTGGAGCTACGCCTTCAGTTGGCCCAAGCTAATGTGGAGCTGCCCGGGCTAAAGGTATGCTACTCTCGCTAGTAGGCCTGGCTAATGTTACAGGATATTGTTAAATGCCCATACTGTCCCCAACAGGGAAAAGAAGGCAGGAGTTGAAGTTGACTTTCAATGGAGTTTGGCGAGGAGCAAAATTGCGTGACCAAAATTATTTTTGGAACTCATTCTCCTGACATTTAAGGCAGGCGTGACTTATTTTGTTTTGGTTCCACAATTGGAATTATGATTTGCCATCTCCATGGGGACCCTCTGACTTAATCAAGGGAACATTCAGGAATCAAACCCAAGCATTTGGTATAATATGTGTTTGTCAGAAGAGAAAAAGCGCTTTTCTTTAACTATGCTACTCCCCTAAGGCAGTCCATTCTGGTTCCTAAACGTGGAATCTAGACAATATTATTATATATTATATTAAAGGAAAGCCTGTTGTCTAACACAAAATAGGTAAAAAATAAAAATAAAATTGATAATAGTTAATAGATAATAAAGTTAATAGATAATAAACATTTCACGTCAGAAATCATGGTCAAAAAACTGAAATAATTTTTGTGTAAAACATTGGTGGAAAAACATTGTGTTTTGAATGGAAACAATGCAACTTGTCAATGCAAATTGTCTCAATTTGAACAGTCCTTCTGTTTTGGCAGAGAGAAGTCGCAGACCTCAAAGAGATGTGCAGAATAATGAAGAAGGAAAAAGCAGAGGCAGAGAAGAAGTTGTCTCACTTGCGTGGAGTAGGTCCCCCGTCCAGACACATTTCAAACCATCGCTCTAAAGTAAAACCATGCGGTGTATGAAGCATATACAGTCAGGTCTGCTAACCTCTACTCACAATGTTTGTACTTGAGAACATTTCCATGACTGTCCTGCCTCTTTTTTCTGATGCGCACTATTCCTGTCTGGGAGTTATACACTTAATCTGATCTTGGAACCAACAATCACATCAATCCTCATGATTTTCGCTGACAACCTTAACAAGACGATAAGGATGTTCAACCAAATATTGCGAGATGATTTATGAGGCACTTGGCGGTGGGTTTGTTTGTGGAGCAGGCGGGCAGCAGTGGTAAGACGGTGGGTGATTTGGAGAGGACGGTGGTGCTGATGAAGAAGGTGGTGGAGCGGGTGCAGAAGGAGAACGAGGCCCTCAAGAGAACCTCCAAGACGGCCGACCCGGACAAGCTGGTGGCCCTGCAGCAGCAGCACGATGCGCTCAAGGTTTCAGCTACGCCCGTTTGCATTTTATAAGACGTCGATTTCGTGACCAACGTCAAATATTGACCGCTAACCAACTCCAATGTTCTTCCTCCTTTTTCTCCATGGAAGTCGGACTATGAGAAGATGAAGCAGGGAGCAGAAGCGGATCTGAGTGCCAGGCTCGAATCCAGAACCAGAGGGATGGAAAAGATTGTTATGGAAAATGAGAGGTTAAGGAGGGAGATTAAAAGGGTACGTTCCTTCTCGAAAGAGAACAAAACGTCCATTCAAATCGATCTGTGGTCAACACTCAGACTCATGCCCTTTCCCGTTTGGACAGGAGAAAGAGGCGACCGAAAGGCTGCGAGTGGCCAAGAGCGGCCTGGAAGTGAGCAATGAGAAGCTTGAGTCAGAGTTGGAGGAGAACAAGCGCAAACTTCACGCTGCTCTGTCAAGAGCCATCCCGGAAGGAGCGGACAGCAAGACCTGGAAGGCCTCTGTGGTGACGAGGTCAGCCTTCACTCGTGCAAACAGCAGCCAATCACAGCACAGTTGTTTGAAGAACAACCATGAACCCTCGATGGGGTTCATCCGGAATACGTTTTTCCTTTTCTCGTAATCTTAAAAGTAAATATTTCTGCAACTGATCAGTTGAAATCTTGCTTTTAGTCTGCGATAACGGCGGCTCGTTAAAGGGGAATTGTTTGGTTCGGAGGACTCAAGCCAGAATCTCCGTGACCACAAGTATACTTTCCATCAGCCGTCTTCCACCATGCATATGCAGTTATTACAACGTGATCTTCCTCTGTGATCTGGCCCTCCTCCAGAATGTATGAGAACAAGATGAAGGAGCTGGAGCGTGAGGGCGAGAAGGAGCGGGCGGAGCGGGCGGAGCTCAAGAGGAAACTGAAAGAGGCCGGCGAGCGGGAGGAGAAAGCCCTGCATTCTGTCCACACATTAGAAGATCAGGTGCTTCATTCACGCCGATCACTTCCATTGTGTTTGAGGACACGTGACCCCCTCAGGTCCAAACATTAGGAAAGCAACACCAGCTTTCACCACCTCTTCATGCGGGATGATGAATCGCTGGCGTGGGACGCACTCACCCGTCAGCGATGTTAATTAAGAGCCCATCAACAGGAGGTGTCTGGCTTTGATACGCTCGTATTTTCATAAATGTTTCATCAGGTGAGAAGCCGCACAAAGACGGACACGGACACCGCCGAAGACACGGAGGTGTTAAGGTTTGTATTAAGTTTACCCAGAATTACAATAACAATGGTGCTGACAGGATGACATACTGTAAGTCACGGTTCATCGGCGGGTTGCGGTGTGTGATACCGGAGGTTCTTTGGCACGGCGTTGAAGACTCTGCGTGTGTTTGGCGGGCAGGCGGGCCAACGAGGACCTGGTTCAGGAGCGTGGCGAGCTGAGGCGCGAGCTGCAGGAGCTCCGAGAAAGAGTCGGACCGACACCCGCTCTGCCAGGTGAGGTCCCCTTCACGCATGGAAAGTGGATGGGAGTGGCCGTTCCTCAGGGAGCGGTCACAATTCTGACCGTCCAGATCTACTGCCATTGCCGGGCCCGAGACACATCTGACTGCGCTTTTCAAATATGGGGTAACCATCGGTTACCATCGCTAAACAACCAAAAGTGCGTTTCTGGGTTTGATCCCCAATGTCCACAGCCTTTCCCAGCAGGAGGCCCTAACCCTTACCAGCTGATTTGGTTCACAAATACATGTCACTGGTGCCAGTGACATGAGTTTCAGTGATACCATGTGCACACCCAAGGAGGAAACCAAACTCTGACATCTCCAGTAAAACAATCCACATACACCATACAGTAGTCACTCGTCACTACGACACCTCTGTCCCATATGCTGGCGCTCCTAGTGTTTAGGCTACTGCCATGATGCCGAATCTGGTTTGGGTTTCTGTCGCTGCAGGCTCTGCGGAGCTGAGGAACCTCCTGAAAGCCTCAGAGACCGAGAAGAGACGTTTACAAGTGGAGGTCAAGAAGCTGAGGAAAGACCTGGAGAACTTTGACCCCAGGTTTTTCGAGGAGATAGAGGACCTGAAATTTAACTACAATTTGGAGGTGAAGAAGAACATTCTGCTGGAGGAAGAACTGAAGAAGGTTTGCGGTCAGTTTGGCGTGCCGGCTAATATTCCCAACGTGTCGATCAGCTAAGCCATTAACAGCAGCTGTTGAGGGTAACCGAACACTGTAATCAAAGGTTCAGATTACATAACAGCAGCTCTGATTACCTGTTTGACCGAATTTGGTTGTGTTCCAACGGCTTGATTGACCGGAAAGGATATCAACTGAAGATTAGTTGGCGTTGGTGAAAAGCCGAATGTTGTACATTTGAAACATTCCTGATTTTAAAAAACGGCATGCTGTTTCAGACAGTCCAGCCCTTTGTTACTGAGAAAAATGCGTGAATAAATTGTTTATTATGAGCCAAGTTAGTGTGCAGATAATGTAGCTGGTATTTTTTTGTATACACCATGTGAGTTTACTGCCAATAAAAGCAAATACATGTCATGTTCTGATCTTTTATGGAGCATGTTACACAACATATGATTCATATTTACATAATTGTTGTAAGTATTAAATTAGACATGGGGAAAAAAAAGCTTGAAAGGATTGTGGCCATGTGTCGCTGATCTCTATTGATTGCAGGGTCATCCAATGTGGTGCAATAGCGCCCCCTGGTGATCACTGAGTACATAGACCAAACCCAATCAGTTCAGTCTATATAGATGCGGTATAACTATTGACATCCTGCCATTGTTAGGTATCAATAGTTTAAATAATTTTAAGTGTCACACATTTCGGATTTCAAGATGGCTGTGTCCATGTCATAGCCCATGCGTTGCGACACCATCCGGGTTTGGAAACAAAGCTACAAAGCTTTTTAAGGGGAATTATCTGTAATGTGAAGCAGCTTTGGTTGGCTTTGGTTCTGAGAGTTTGGCAACCCATCAAACTGTGCAATGGAAAGGATAGAGTCTAGGGGTGGACCTGGAGGGACCTGGGAGGTCTACGTGTCTCCGAGACGGACGTCCTGCAGCCGGCTGAAGCGCTGTCCGTCCAGCCGTGACAGGGAGGAGAACAGATCCTTGCAGGGGAGGCGGTAGTCCTGGTCCGCTGTCCAGCTGACGCGCACCTCCACGGGCCTGGAGCTGAAGGAGCAGTCCCCGTCGGGCCAGCAAAGACCCAGGTGGTGGCGGTGGATCTGCACACACACGCACCACAGAGGTCACATCATCCTTCCAGTCAATGTCAAGTACACCGAGAGAGCAAACTCAAATACAATACCATGTTATCAAAGTGTCATTGATGACCAGCTTGGAGATGAGTAGGTTCTGGGAATGAAGAGATTGTAACTCATTTTAAATACTAACCAATATCTGGTCTAGCACAAGAAAAAGGTCTGCAACCGTCATATTTTACACCAGCAGCATTGAACCCAAGGAGAATCCGTGGGTCCATTCCGCACTCTCATGTCCATGACTGGAAGACAAGGGACTCACCTTGACCAGGGTGCCGTTGTCACAGTGCCACACGATGCCCTCCACCCGCCCCCCGCTGCTCTCCTGGAACCAGGAGGTCAGGCCATGGTGGTCGAGCGGCGGCGGAGGGCTTCCCAGCCCCACACTGCCGTGGGCCACCAGGGCGTGCAGCGGCTGCTTCTTGGTCCCCATCCCTGGAGGGTCACATGGGGAACAGGCCATGCATTAGCAGGCCCGCAGACCCTCCGGGATTAAGTCACAAGCCAGCAGATGAGATGGAGTGGGTTAGTACTGCCATGGACGTATAAGGAGGAGGACATGGGATGAGCTATTCCAGAGAAATGCAGGTTATTAAAGAACGATGATTGTAAAAAGACTCTTTAAGAGGAGTCTTTTAAAAGCTATGCAGAGTATGTGACAGGGCTACAAATGTGACAGGCCTTTAACTTGTATTGCCTGAATATTTCACTCATGATCCCTGCCTGTACTCAAGTTGGGGTTCACCCAACTTTGGGTGAAAAAAGGGTGAACCCCTTGAAGCTCATCAGAACCAGTTTGGACCGGGGTCCCAGCGCCGCTCACCGTAGGGGTTCCCATTGACGTTAGTGCCGACGAGCTCCAGCGTTTTCTCCAGGAGTTCGGCGAGGGGAACCAGAGTCAGCTCCAGCAGGTCCGGGCTCTGGCCTGTGGGCCGGAGGACCAGGGCCAGGCCGGCATCGTAGTCCACCGTGGAGGCGTGCCAGCAGTACTGCTTGTTGTCCGTTTGCACAGGAACCCAGCCTACACACGCGACGTGAAGACGGTAAGCCTGGGTGTATCCTGTAATCCCCTTACTGCGAGACTACCCATCGCTTTACTCAGAAGACGCCTTGAGAACCTGGAATATGGCCGTGATCGTCAGGGACTGGCTGTCCCTCGTGATGTTTGACAGCGTGAGCTGGAATCCAAGCCTCTGGTACGGTCCTGAAGTCCTCCTCGACCTTCCATGTGAATCCTTCTCAACAACGATCACACACAAACATCCCACCCTGATCAATCTTTGCTTCTATTAGTTATTGATTAAATGTTGGCCATAACAACTGCTATGACATTACAGTTCACATTAATTTTATTTATGTTTTAATTTTACATTTCCGTCACAACTCAAGCTGCAAAATGTTATGCGTGACTTGCACAACTTACAATCAGACCATTGTACAATTGGTGGGCATTGGAGTAGTCATCTGGGTTTCATTTGAGATAATCACATTGTGGTGAATCCCAACTGGCGAGACATCCTCGTAAGGCTATCAACTATGTTCCTTTTAGACTTCTCTCAATGACGTCAACGACAATAACATTTCCCATCAAACCAACCCCATTAAACAGGGCTTTCTGTTTAAAGTTGTATGACGCTTATCATGTGACATGTGTTTTTTTGTTGCATACATCTGACACAGCAGTGAAATCATTCTCCAGACCTCATTGCTGCTCACCAGCTACAATGGTACAAATGCACAGCCTACTAATGAGGACACATCATGCCAGTGAGGAGCACTTTAAAGAAAATGCGTAAAATACCTTCAGAACTTTTGTGAGAATGCTGATATTTTTTGAAACTCTTGTCTGCTATTTTGGTGGGCTTTCTGTCCAGTCGAGCCCAGAGGTATGGCTGCCCTGTAAAAGCACAAGGAACAACCGCATTGATTATCTGGCTCTTATTTGGTTGAAACAACCAATAGGGAACGGCTGCAAATAAGACATCACCATTTAGTTTTTTTCATAAACCAATATTTGGCAATGAATGTCCGAGGAAAAGTACAGCAGTATAAGGTGACAGCACTGCAACTTATAACGTCATGAATCAACCTTCCTAGGGCTGTATGGTAGACCTTAACCTTGGTAACATGTCACATAGCAGCAGGTGCCATCCAGTTTCTCTGTAGCCAGAGCACCATGCACGTTAGACTCTAAGGCCAGGGGGTTCAGGGGTCCAGTGGCGATCACCTGAAAGGGCTGCACAAAGAAGAATTAAAGGGATAGTCATAGAATCTTATTAATTAATCATCTGCTCTATCTATCCCTGTAGCGAATTGGTAGACTGTATCGTAATGGGAATCCACATACAAAAGGAGTATAGAAACACATGAATGCATAACGGGAAAGTAGAAGGAAAGCAAACATTAAAGGAACACGCCACCATTTTTCCATGCTGAACAATGTTCTTCCCTGATCTAGCAAAGTAGCGCTGCGCGCCACAGCGATTGAGTGCACGCACGAAGGCGAGAGAGGTATGACAGCTCGTCTAAGATCAGGGAAGAACATAGATCAGCATGGAAAAACAGTGGCGTGTTACTTTAACGTCATTGTGAGTTGCTAGGATGGGGAAACCTTTCCGTGACAGTATAACGTGGTTATACCTATTTCTGGAGCATTCATCTAGGCAAAACAGCAGTAATATCTGCCCCGTCAGAGAACTATTGTGACACAAACGAGTCGTTCTGGTTCACACATGCGAATAGTGAGTTTCAACGCTTACACACACCTGTCCAGGACGTTTTCGGGATTGTTCCTCTTTCACTTCCGTCATAAATAAACATGGTACTTTCTGTTGAACTGAACTCGGGCGTTGCATGTCTTATTTGATGTTGATAACAGTAGGAAGACTGCAAATGACGTAGCCAAAGATAAATATTGTTGTTAGCATCGGCAGGTCCCCATGTGCTTCCTAGTGATGACAAATGAGCCGTCTGCGCATGCGTCATGAATTATGGGTTTCGTAGTTCTAGTGTGTGCCATAGAACTACAGTGTGTTCTATAAAACAAAAAATATACTCATAATGCAGTGTTTGAGTGAAAAAAAAGAAGTCTCTAGAACAACAATGAAATAACATAAATAAATACATATTTTTGCTTGGAATAAATCAAACACAATTCAAACCACAAACTGTTTGTATGTGTTATATTTTATAAAACAATGTCAACACACATAATGATACATTTTTCCTTGAAGAAAATCATGTATAATGAACCACCTCTCTCATAAGAAAAAAAAACACACCCAAACGCACAACACAAATATGACACACACACACTCATACTCCTACTGGATTTCTACACCTCAGCATTTGTGCTGGTGTCTGATTGGCTGATGCAGAGTGGGACCTCGCAGGCATTCTTGCCGTTTGTCATTTCCTCATCGGCCAGCTGGGTCTGCAAGTCGGTGTCACTGTGGATTGGCTTCGACATCTCCGTCTCCACTCCGGCGCTGTCCGGCTGGGGGCGGGACCACGGAGGGGGAAACAAACACCTTGGCCTGCAATGACCAAAAACAAAAACAACCAATAAGGGACGAGGGAACACTGTGTTCTTTTAATGACATCACATTCCGTTCTGGGGTGATTTGAACACAACACCGTCAACCAGCTTCCAATGTTAGATGATGTTTCCTTGTTGTGTTAAGGACCGTAGGGATGGGTGACTACCATATTTCCTGCTGATCTTACTCACAGTTTATAGTACCAGGATACCACAGCGGTGGTCAGCACCAGAACAATAAGTCCCACCACAGTGAGAGCCACTGGGACAGCTGGGGAGGGAAAGGGAGAATTACGCTCTGGTATGATGGTGTACTGCCGGAGGTTTCAGTTTACTTTTTGATGTTGTGTGCTTGGGGTTTGTGTGTATGTGTGTGTGTTGGAGGACAGGCAGGGTGGGGGTTCATTACCTCCCATAGACGCCTCAGAAGAGTGGGGAGTCATGAAGTTCTCAGTCGGGCGTTTTGGGATGGTGGACGTGGAGGAGGTGCTGGCGGTGGTGGGGGTGGAGGAGGAGGTGCTGGAGGTGGAGGTGGTAGAGGGTCGTAGAGCAAAGCGAGATAAGCTGGAGGCCTGCACAGGCGGGGCAGCGGTGGATCGCAACTTCCTGACGGAGGTCCTGGAGGTCACGGCGCGAGGAGGAGCAGCAGGAGAGGTGGAGCGGAGCGGAAGCGAGGAGGTGCTGGACGTGTCAGGAGAGGAAGGGGAGGAGGCGGAAGAGGATGAAGAAACCCAAGACCGCCGCAGGGTCGGTTGAGGCGCGGGACTGCGCGTCGCAGGTCTCCCCGCGGGCCTCCATCGCGGTTTGGTGATGGGCGGAGGCCTGGATACGTATCTGGCTACCTTGGTGGAGGCACTGGTCCGGACAGAGGGACGCCTGGGAGCTGAGGTCATCCGTCGGAAGGTCACAGGGGCGGCCGTTGTGGTGGGCATGTCTGCATTTGAGGAAATAACGTTAACGCAGTTATTTACAGAAAATGTAAACAGACATTAAGGAAGTGCAACTTATCACTGGTTGTGAACTTGACAATACAACTGAGAGAGAGAGAGAGACAGAGAGAGACAGAGAGACAGAGAGACAGAGAGAGAGAGAGAGAGAGAGAGAGAGAGAGAGAGAGAGAGAGAGAGAGA
>JAOTIX010000139.1:2193340-2205993 GCA_027123715.1 Gaidropsarus macrophthalmus
GGGGTGGGTTATCTCTTTGACAGTCTGGTGGATGTGGCTGAGGGGAGAGAGTTCAGAGAGTTCAGCTTCCGGACAGCTTGGTGGATGAAGAATTATGTTAAACCTTCACCACTATGGACTCGATCTAGGCTGCATTCATTCAAGTGCTGACCATCTGAGATTGACCCGACATGGAGTCAACATCCATATACCAACCAACCAACCATGTGACTCTTCCAGAACCATGCTGAGGGTGTCCGCCCCACAGCAAGGGAGGGACCCCGGGCCCGCCCACTTCGGGGACCTGCCCGTCATCGGAGGGGAGAGGCCAGACTCCGCCCCTCTGCGACGCAGCAGGAAGGTGGTGGACTACTTCTGGATCCCCACAGACGAGGAGTAGATCAAATGAAAACCAACCCCCACCCTCTGGTGATCCACAGCCCTGTAGTTAGTTACAGAACACTGAAATGTGGAGAGCTTTATCAGGCAGGATAAGGCAGTGAAGGTATTTGTGATGACACCGGAGTACTGACCATAAACACGCCTGTGATCAATAGGACCGCCAGATGTGATAGTATTCAGTTCAGGCTTTTACCCAAAAGGACTGGAGAGAACGGTCCTTGAAAAAGAGAAACCACCGATTGGTTTACAATCGACTCCCTCTATGGGTGAACAAATGCTATTGCGCGCACAATAGGATTTGTCTTGAGTGTGTGTGTGTGATATCAGCGACCAGCTTGCGTTGTACCACGTTGGTTTGCAGATATGAGAGTGAAATGCACGACCGATCCAAGATGTGTGACGGCAGAAATAAAGGGAAAGGAAAAGGTTGTGGTGCTCATGTAAGGGACTTTATTGATATTAAAGCAGTAGAAATGTAGTTCTTAGGAACACCCTACTACAGCATGATCCAAACCCACAAGCATGGCTGGCGAGCACACTCGCTAACTATTTGGGTAACAGTAATCTCATGATTTAGCATTTTTCCTCTGCTTTGCTTTTTTTACCAGAAGGGGAATGTCAATCAATGTGTCAATTGATAAGGTCACATCGTTTCATTTAGTAAGCCTGGCAATTTTTTTTTTTAAAAGACATTACAATTCATAATTAGTTTATGTTTCCATTATAACAAAATACCAGGAGGCCACATTCATATGGTCACTTAAAAAAAACAGAAAATCCTGTGAGACGAATCAAGACTTCATCCGCTGACGGGGAACCAAGGAGACCGCAGAGACGCTCAAATCAGCCCTCTACCCCCTCCTCCGATCCACACACTGTTTTTAGTTCTTTAATATTCTTAAACCACATTAAGCCTTATCAGGGGAAACGCCAGCCTCAGTTTAATGCCATGGGCCAATCAGGGCGGGACTACGGACTAACTACTATCCACCGATTGGTCGGAGCTCAGATCTCTCCAGTTGCAGACAAACAATGCAAGGACACGCCAAAAGCCTTACTAAGAGGTAGAAACACAGGCGACGTCTGCGGCAGGACCGCTGCGTGCCTACCATCTACGGTGTAGAGCCGAGGAGGAGGGGCGTGTCTAGAGCCGATCGATGCTTGGGGAGGGGAGAGGGAAACCGAAATAGATGATGGTGGCTCATGATCGCCCGGGGCGGCTACAAAGAGCACTTTGCTTTACAAAGACAAAACGAAAAACTTAAAGCACAGGGTGACCCACAGAGGACACTTTCAACCAAGCTCCTGCCTTAGTGTGTGTGGGGGAGAAACGATCGCAGTGAGGTTGGGGCCATGACTCCCGCTAACATGCGTTTACTACTGGGGTATATACTTCTACTAAACAAATGGCTTGAGTTTGCGTGCCACCACGTACACCCCCACCCTGCTGCACTCCCTGGGGCGTCGCCCCCCCAACGAACCTCAGAAAATGACACTTACTCCTCACTGTAACCATGACTTGATGTTAGGGACAAGGCCAAATCAGAAACCGTTAAAGTTTACTGGAAATGGAAAGCACATTCAGCACGAGACAAAAAAAAGCCCAAACCAACCGAAAATATTAACGACAACATTGGGTCACGGTTTCGAATTTATGTAGCCAATCGGGACGGACCCGATGCAAACCAGCCAATGAGCAGAATGCTGTTCTGTGTTCTTCAGAGCATCATGGAGAAAATAGTGGTCGAAGGAGGGAACAAACTGCCGTACATGCGTTTGTTTGGTGATACACAGTGCCCAGTGCCACGCGGTCGTGGTGACATGAATCAGAGCTCGATGCAACGGGAGAGTGGCAGAGTGGGACGCTAGGTGGGTACACTGCAATGCCTGCGTCTGATTGGCCGATCAGTCTGCATCGTCCTCAGACTCCTCCTCCTCGGCCGTCTCAAGCCAGGTGAGCCACTGGTTGACCTGCAGGGAAAAAAACACTGTTAGGAGTTCACCTGTTAGGATCGAACACACGAGCGTTGCACATCTCATAACCAATGTGCTCTTTTTCCCCTAGTTTCAACCCAAGAGGGAGTAAGGGTTCACCTGGAATAAAGCTTTTCCTTTTCCAGGGAATTCTTGGGTGATGTCTTCTTTCCATGCGAGGAAGGCTTCTTCTTCAATGATTTCCATGTCGTAAAAGTTGACAAAGTACCGCAGCAGCATGCCTGTGGACAGAGAGCCAATATGTCACGCAAACACCCACCCCATGTCAGTTATTGGATGGTATACCGTTTATGTTGGGTTTTTGTGTGCGATCTCGGAGCATAGGCCGCCTACAGAGACACGTTTCCTAGCGGATGAGGAAAGATCAGATAAATGTGATCATTTACGTTTCGGTCTACTGTAGAATCGCTGATACGACCTTTAAAGGTCCACTATGCAAGTTTGGCCATTCCTTCGCTGTTTTCTGGGTTTGCGCTGCATTTTTCACGACACTCCCCCTGCCGCATCGGAATATGTATATTACAACACTGTCTCATTGATGACGCCCCGCCCACTTCGACGCTAGCCATGAGCATTTGTTTTCAACGAAGCCTGATAACAAGCCCCTCGCTACTCGCCGTTTATATCTAGCCGGCTCCATGTTTGGGGGTGTGTACTGCCGTTCAAAACTTTGCGCGATCTGATCTGATCTGATACTACACATCCGGTTTCATCACGGACCAGAGAAGCAAAGTTGCATTTTCCCTTTTTCCGCCCAGAAGCGATAGGGGGAGTTGAAACAGCCACCAATCAACCCATAAAGTGTTATAGAACCATCACAACTACCCTTAACCTTTACAATAAATAAGGTAAATTAAGCAAAGAAAGCTGCATAGTTCGTCTTTAAAAGTCAGGGGGGGGCGTACCTTTGGGGAAGCCGCTGGCGTTGCAGTGGACCTGCAGGGCGTACAGGGCGCCCACCTGCAGCTGGGTGTGGTCATGGAGGAACTTCTGCATGACGGGCTTGAAGGCCAGCAGCAGCGTCTTCTCCTGCTCTAGCTGCTCCTTGGTGGGGGCCGACAGCTGCTCGTCTCCCTCAGCGATGCTCAGCTCCAGGGCGATGTACTGGAGGAAGCTGTGGTGAGGGGAGGATCCGTCAGTTGCACATGTGACACCCTCTCACCCCTCTGAAGGGTGAGTGCTATGGAAGTTTTTATGAGCTATAGGAATAAAGCGATGGAGAACTTTGAGCACTTATGAGTTGAACAGTATTTAAGAAGCTTGATCAAGGAGTAACGAGAGCCGCCCGCACATGATGCCAGCCACTACCGTTCTGAGGAGGATCTCCACAATAGTTCCTCATGTCCTCCTCACCAGACGTCCAGATAAGGAGACCGTCAGCCGTATGAGGCGATGGTTCGTAAGCAAGGGATATCTAATCTCTCAGAGAGGGACACAACATCCCTGTCCCACTACTACACCCCCCCACTACTGAGAAGGAATTTTCCTTCACAGCGAGGAACATCTCCCCACATCATCCAGGAAGTGACCTCCTTTCTGTGACATCATTCATGATGTCACGGCTCATCAGCACCCGGTGGCCAATAGGATGGCGGCAACGGCCAAAGACCCACCTGGTCATGAGGATGTTGACGAAGCCCTTGTCCGTGTGGAGCCGGGGGGAGATGTTGTCCTTGATCCACTTGTAGATGGACTGTGGAGAAGGGTCCGCCTTGATCTGCTTCAGGAGCTCCTTCTCCAGCTTCAGCAGCGGGAACAGGAAGCTCAGGCCCTTGCCCTCCAGGATCTCCAGCATGCGGTCCTTGTTCTGGTCGATTTCTGATGTGAAAACAACAGCGAGTTGGGTTAGTGCCTGAGGGGAAAGACGACTGGAAGGGTAGGATGACATGAAGCTTGCTAACGAGAACAATGATCAAATGGCCTCACTTTGGCTTTGGAGCCAGCATAGACTTTTGTTTTAAATGCTTTTATGTTTTCATGTTTCATTGTTCTTTTTGCTTTTATGTTTTGTATGTTTCAATGTTTAGATGTGTAAATGTAACGTTGCTCTGTGACAGCTGTGGCTGTGCTTTATAAATAAAGTTGAGTTTAGTAAACATCCCTTACCAATATTCTGGAAACATAACCTCATTGAACCTCAAGTCTGCGCTAAAGCCTTCAGCGTGATGTTGTCAACTACTTCAGCTGGCGGGCGTACCGGGGAGCATCTTCTGCATGTTGACCTTGCTCTGCTGGAAGAGGTCGGTGAGCCACTCGCGGTCCTTCAGCTTGGCCGCCTGCTGCAGGCACAGCAGGAACAGCGGGAAGTGGGTGCCGTTCTCCAGCGGGTGGGCCAGCTCCGCCACGCTCACCAGCTCGCCCATCACCGCGCGTGCCGCAAACTGGGCCAGGTAGGACTTGACCAGCGGCATGTCCACCTCGATCTTGGGGCACTGGTCCAGCACGCTGAGGAAGGCCTGCGGAGGGGGAGGAGAGGACCAAAAGGTTTGTATATCTGGCCTGAAGATCCATGTCTGAAGGTCCTCAAGAACAATGACCATAGAACACCATGAACTCCATTTGTGGTGGGTCTGATGCTGCCTTCACGTGCTATGGGAAATATGATATTTGCCATCTGTGAACTGGAAATTACCAGTGGGTTATGTTGAAGTGCTTTTGTTGCCGTAGTTAAGTTAAACATAGCGGACCCACAGATCCTGACCTGTTAACTTGGGTAAAACCATTTTAGACAGCAAGAAGAGGATTTATCACAGGACTTTCAACACAAACGGTAAATAATATGCAGTATATTTTACAGATCATAATATTTCTGTTTTAGCTACACAAGTTACATAAGTTATAGGTCTAGCCATATGTGAAGCACGTTATCTTCCCTACCTGCTCAAAAACAGTTGACCTTTTTGAAAAGGTCAAAGGTCATCTCATCTCGACAACTCGTGTGTCAAAATATTCTACGAGCAGCCCAGTGGAAATGGTGACGTGAGAGGGTTATTCGTGTGCAGTTTTCACGTCAGCTTTTAGTATTTACCATATTTTCCATAACACGTGAAGGCACCATTGAGACCAGCCCGCGCTGGTTCTTGTCCTCCGTGGCGGGGACGTACCTGCATGAAGTTCTCGGCGGTGATCAGGCCCTCTGCGCGCAGGGCGTGGATGAGCGTGCTGACGTGCTCGCGGTCCTCGTCCGGCCGGTCCAGGGAGCACACCATCATCTTGCTCAGCATCTCGGGCAGGAAGTGCTTGGGGGCCTTCATGTCCCGCACGCCGCCGGCCGCGTCGCTCACGCTCTTGGTGTTCAGGAAGTCGGCCATGACGGCCTCCTGTGAAGGGCAGGGCGCCTGTTAGTTAGGATCGGTGGGCCTGTGGAGGAGCCTCACCGAGGTACGGACGGCGCCGGCTCGGAGGGATGTGGAGCCTACCGTCATCTTGAGCAGCTCCTCCTTGGCAGGCGGTGGCTTCTTGTTGGTCCTCGGGGGTTTCTCCTGGATGGGCGGGGGGTTGGTCTTCAGGCCCAGCTGAGGAGGCTGGGGGGGGAGAGAGAGAGAGAGAGGCCAGACCACGGTTAGACCCTCGGCTGGTCTATGAGGAGACGCAACTGCATGATGACCTGCGCTGGCATCATCTGATTACTGAACTGTTTTTAGCTAAAGGGACCAGCAGTGAATCCGGGCACTTCCCTAACAGCAGGTTATGGTGGTGGGGCATTATTTATTTATTTTAATTATTTCGAACATGCTATACACAAAACATTTTCATAAAAATAAAACAACAGGTAGTACAAACAAAGACAATATTTCATAGAAATATAGAAAGGGGGCAGGAAGAAGTAAATACTTATTTAATCCTACCCCTTAAACTTTATATCATATTCTCGCTCTGGGTCATTTCTATACACAAATGGGAAGTGTAAAAGGATATTCAGACCTCATATGTTAATAAACTATCATACTATTACCAGCACATATCTAATAAGTGTTCTCATGGTACCACAGGTGAGCCTCTGGTGGTCAGGGGGTCTCACCTGTCCCAGAGGGGGGGTTTGGGTGCGGGGGGGCTGGGCACTGGGGGGGATCATGGCGGGCGTCTGGGGCTGGAGTTTGGGCACCAGCTGGAACGACTGGGCCGGCCTCAAACTGATCTGCTCCAGGACACAAGAGGTACAATACCGCAGGCAACGTTAGACCACACATCGGCGTTGACGCAGCGCCCACACTGTCCCAGTGCCTCAAGGACACTGGTCGATTGTTTGTAAGCATCGCCTTGTTTTCACTTTGTGTTCAAAATGAAAGCAGGCGAGGTCACGTTTCATTTGAACACAGAGGAGCTTGTGCTAATAGATTTCATACGAACATCATGTGGTGCACATAATGTGGCAATATGTCGTGTCAGTACAACCACAGTAATATAATGACTCAATGGAGGACTGAGGCCTAACCATAAGGAGCCAGGTCTACTATAAGGAGCCAGGTCTACCAAGAGGACCCCGGTCTTCCAAGAGGAGCACATGGTAGTCAGGCCTGGGGGGTCAGGGTTGATGAGTACCTCGTCTGTGTTGAGCTGCCCTTTCTTGCTGAAACGGGGCGGCAGGTCCTTGGACTGGGGCTGCTGCTGGGCCAAGTGGTTCTGGTTGAGGAAATGCTGGTTCTGAACCTGACCCACACACAGACCCACACACTTTGGGTCAGACGATCGAGTAAAGCCAGGACATACAATTGTGTGCATTGGACACAATTGGACAGATCCGAAACGGCTCCTAAAATAGCAGCTCCAGGAACCTCAACAGATGGGGGGGGATACCTGGTTAGACTTGACGAAAGACTTGGCGCCCATGTCGAACTGAGACTGAGGTGGAGGAGTGATGTGGCCGCTGTGGCCGTTGAAGAGCGGGTTGGTGCGATGGCGCCCCATGGTGGGAGAGTACCTGTCCTGAATGACCCCTGGGCCGGTCCCAATCCCACTACCTGTAAGGACACACACGCACACGCATGTCTTCAGTACAGCAGTCTTCAGACACTTCCGGGTGAATCACTGGAATAACAATAATAATATTTCAGGCACAGCGAGTGATATTAACTAATGGACCACGCAGCTACATTCTGTAACATTACCACCAAACTGACTGTTATTATTCATGCTACTGCTTGTATTCACAATGGACGCCCTGCAGCAGTGATCTGTGAATGTCACTCTGACTGATGGAAAACAGGGGGCTCCGATATCATGAGATTTCTATTTGTGCTTCCATTTACACTTGATGCCACGCAGGAAATATCACCCAATATTGCAGGGACAGAATGCAAGTGTGGAAAAGGGCTTACGACAAGAGAGAGCACACACATCCTTTAAACACAAGCCAAAACACACACACACACACACACACACACACACACGAGTCATGGGAGTGAGCCATGTACCTGGCATCTGTCCAAACATTTCTGCCAATCCCCCCAGAGTCTCCCTGTCTAATTTCATCCGGTTGGGCATGAAGGGGCCTTCCAGGAAGAAGTCCATCCTCATCCCGTGAGACATGGGTGCTGGAATGAAGACACCCAAATCCTACACACACACAGACACAGACACACACAATGAGGCCACCATTAGAACATGATGTTAAATGTTGAATTATTTCTGGATACTTCTAATCAGCCAATTAGATCGTTCTTCCGTGTTCTACATACACGACAGTGTGGATTTGATCTCAAGAGTCCAATACAGAGCGATAAAGTGGTGTATCAAGAAGAGAGCAGCATTAAAACTAGACTATTAACTTCAGAATGTGGGAGTGATCCACGGGAACGGTTCCACCAGACTTTATAATTATAAGAATAATTGTGTAACATTTTATGACGACCCGTCCATTACTGGTTAACGATGGAATCTCACTTTCACTGCTTCTTGGCGGATCTGGTGGATGGTCTTGGGCCCGTTGTCGATGAAGGCCTTGCGGGGAATCCAGTTGTTTTCTCGCAGCTCCACCGTGTCCTGCAGCAGGAAGCGGATCCTGGCAGGCAACTCCTTGTTGTTCATTAAGGACCGCATACGGCCAAAGTACTGAGCCATTAAAGACTGTGGAGGGGTGGGGAGAGATGGGACTCTGTATTAGTATGGACTTTATGTATAGAACCCCGGGGGCCGTCTGCGGCCAGACCAGCCCTGGCTGGAGGGGAGCCAGCGGGGGGCGGCCACACCACACCTTATGCCCCTGAACTTACAGACACACATTGATCTTTCAGTGTTCACAAACTACAAGGAAGTGCCTTCATCCCAAATTGGAAATTTCTGTGTCCTTGCAGGACAGTGATCAGAAAAGTTTATTTTTGGTATATTTTGTAATTTATGGTAAAATACAGTGTGTATTTTTATTTATTGAATTTAACCTTTATTGAACCAGGTAATATAACCAGGTAAAAAAAAGATTAGATGCTGTCCGTATCTGTACCACAGGACAGCTGTACCACAGGACGACTTTAAGTAGTATCGCGCTGTTTGTACTTTACGAATGAGCCAAAGGCTTCAAGAGAAATTACATTTGTCATTTTCAGTTCATTTCGAGTTGAGAGATGTCTGAACACGTACTGTTCATAATTAGGTGAACCACGATTATTGCATTTGCCAAGGGAAAAAAATAATGCATAAATAGAATGAAATCATCTTTCCTGGAGGTATATTGCAAAAAGGGCTACTGTAAAGGGTGCTGTGTGATACTGTACTGCGTGGTGCGGGGATGGCTACCTTGGCTTTCTCATGGTCGAGTCTCGGCCCTACGGTCCTCATTATCTGACAGAGGCACTCCAGATCCTCCCCCATATCCTTGAGCTGGACTCTCTTCTTCTTTTCCAGAAGCTGCAGAGGGAAGAGGAAGATAAGCAGGGCAAGCCCACGTGAGAGATTCATCGCCATAGGAAGGCACTGTCCTTACCGTGTCGGGAGTGCACACGTGAGGGCGGACAGCCGTGCTATGCTGCCACGTGGCCTCGTTATGAGATTACGCAACACCGTCTCATTAGGGTCCAACGCGTTACTAGCACAGAGGTCTGTTACTTACGACTTTCACAGATGTCTTGGCTATACAAACTCACTGCCTTAATAGCGCGGTACGTGCTTATGGCAGAGATATCTTTAGTGTCTCTAACCATACACAGTGGCAGACACTGCCTTATTGAGAGAGAGGAACTATGCAACTTTTTTTTTGTTTAATCTACCTTAATTTGAAAGGTTAAGTCGTTGTGATGGTTCTATAATACTTTATGGGTTGATTGGTGGCTGTTACTCCCCCTATCGCTTCTGGGAGGAAAAAGGGAAAAACAAGTTTGCTTCTCCGGTCCGCAATGAAACCGGATTTGACTCAGCGGAAGTATTGGATCGCGCAAAGTTTCAAACCGCTTTACGGCAGTACATACCCCCAAACATGGAGCAGGCTAGTAATAAACAGTGAGTGGCGAGGGGATTGTTGTATTCATCATGGATTAGTCGATCAGGCTTAGTTGAAAACAAATGCTCATGGCTTGTGGGCGAGGGGCGTTGTCAACGAGTTGTTACAACAGTGTAAAATATATATTCTGAAGCAGCAGGGGGAGCTGTGTAGTGAAAAATGCAGCGCAAACCCAGAAAACAGCGAAGGAATGGCCAAACTTGCATAGTGGACCTTTAAAACCAGAGGTCCTTAATGTGAACAGCACTAGACACTGGCCGTTGCAATCCCCTCTTCATGAACCCCCCCAGACAACACGGGAGAGACGTACTGTTTTGATGCACTTATGAAGGATAGATTCATGGATGAGGTCCAGTTTGCCAAGTTCCCCGATGAATTTAATGTTGCCAAGCATCTTGATCTTGGCGATGGCCCGCTGCTCCTCCTCCTCAGAAGTGAGAGGGTTGTCATGTTTGTCATAAACTGTGGAGAGAGAAAGAGAGAGAATCAGACATTAGCCGGAAGCTGGAGTGGTGATTGGTACCGAGATGGGGGGCCGGGCGGACAGGTGGGCGCTTGTTACTCACGCTCAACATTTCTGGCGCGGTTTTCAAATTCATCTTGAAGCTTGGAAATCAACAGCCTTCTGAAGGTCTGCAGGACAGGAGAATAAGCATCAACTGACTACCAGCATAAAAGACAACAAAGATCAGTTCTTATTGGCGAAACTAATGTAAACTGATTTCTTCCTTTGTGGATCTGTTGAGCCACAAAGATAGAAACGGCAGTTGGTGTTTAACCAGCTGGATGATATTCCTTAATACATCTTGGAACAATACAGATCATGCCTCTCTTGTATATAATAGCCTCAGGGGTAGTAACCCTATAAGCTAGGAGGTTTCAACATTAACTCAACACAAAGACATTCAATTGAGGGTCCTGGACTCACCGTGCTCTGCTTTTGGGTTGACTGGATCTCCGGTGATGGGCCATCAAAGTTTGGTGCGTCCTCTGCCAAGCGCAGACATAGCTGAGCATAGAGCGAGCTATACTTTGGCTCTTCTAGTGCTTTGTCTACAATCTGGACGACGCAGATGGAAGAGAGAGAGGGACACACACACACAAGTCATTGAGAAGGGAATACATTTTCACCGCTGACTGGTGAAGTACTGTGACTCAGAGGTGACAGAAGTGTCAAAACAGAACATGTGAAGAAAAACAACCGGGGCTTACCAGCAAGATGATTCCTTTAAGGACGAGTTTAGAATCTACGCCCACGTTCAGGAGCTCAAGGCATAGCTTGTCAAACTTTTCAGGCGTGAGCTTGTTGAGTATGCTGAGGGAAGAGGAGAAGCACGCGTGAGAAAAGGCCAGCCATCGGCCAGTCTTTTTGCGTGTTTTGATCGCTGTGTTCCGTTTAGAAGAAAGGAAACTTCAGAACACAACAGACCGTTGGTTGAGCTCAACCTCCTGGAGGTTATGCTCCTCCTCCTCCTGCTATTGTTTTTCAGAATCCACATCAATGTTGGTCTTAAAAAAAATATATGGAAAAATGCCTTGTGGTGGCTGGCCCCAAAGCACCACTGTTTGATATGGGCAAACTTGATTGACTGAGGTTAAAAGGCCTCACCAGTGGCTGGCCATATTTGGCAATGGTACCGCCTGAAGTATTTTCCAATTCCCATAGCGATTCTACACATTGCATTTCACAGTGACACTTGCCAGAGACTGGTTTTTGATATTATTAGGGGCGCATCACCGCTCTTCCAATCCCCTTGGATGTAGGGACCAGAATCCGTCACTTACCCCCTCACTTTCCTGAAGATTGCATCGTGTCGTTCTTTTTCGTTGCTGGAGTTGGCATCTCGTCTAGTGCTTCGTGAAGGAACCCATCTCTGAACGCCTTGCCCTGGGGTTTTCCCCAGGAACTCGCTGCACAAACACACAGAATGGGAGGTTGTGAATGATGTCACAACGCATCACCGTCCCTGGCTCCGATCGATGGTCGCTGCTGTATTCGTACTTTGCTGTGTAAGCCCTCAGACATCATATACATTAGACTGGGAGGAACATATATTGGTATTGGTACGCAGCACCCTAAACCAAAATGTTACTAATTTTAGACAACATGGTCAGATATGCCCCTATGGTTTGCTGTAAATATCCAGCCATGCCCCGATTATTCTTGTTGACAATGTCCAGTGTAAGAAATGCAAATTAATGCTACAAATCCTAAACAACACAGATCAACACACATGTAACTTGACCAATTATGGTCGCAGTTTCGCAAAGGAAATGCAATTCAAGAGGACTCCATTTCCTGAATGGAAATGACTACATGATGCATGAAGCGAAACAAGGCACAAACGTTGGATTGAGTTGATATGAACTGTCCGTCCCATCCCTCCTTAGGCTTGTCATTCAGGCCTACTCTGTAGGTAGCATTGCTACCTGCTAATCAGCATAGCAAAACATCCTCCAGTTCTAGTACATGTCAGAGAACATGCCAGTGCCAGAGTAGCCACTCAAATAGCTTATGCTGATCTCAGCTGTCAAGTTGTGTCCCAGTTGTGCGCTGGCATTTGTTTATAACTGGCGATACCCCTCAACGCAACGGGTCACGTGTGCTGGTGGACCACAACACGACCACGTGAGGTGCAGTTCCTTCCTGCTCGAGTGCTGGGAGACGCACCTGTTGCCGACAGTCTTGGGATAGTGCTGAGGTGCACTCCTACCACCTCCTCCCCCCGTAGAAGCACTAGGACAACACACACAGGGACACGGGGGGTATTTAAGCGCACTGAAAGCTGATTATCATTATTAAGAGGGGAATCATCAGTGTGAACTCAACAACGACTCACTTTAT
>JAOTIX010000139.1:2206376-2216397 GCA_027123715.1 Gaidropsarus macrophthalmus
GGTCGTGGGGGGCGCCCCCCCCCTGTTGCCGCCTTTTTTGGTTTTGGGGGGGGGGCCAACCCCCCCCCCCCCCCCCCCCGACCCCCCACATGAAAACACCCAACGGGCCCCGGGGGGGGGGGGGGGGGGGGAAGGAACACTCAGTCAGTTCACAGAAGACACACAAAACGTTACGGCGGGACTTCCCACCGGAACTACACGGTGTCATCCGTCACGGATAACCATTGGGTGCCAGTGCATGTCCGGGTCCCAAGAGGGCAGGCCCGCTTCCCAACGCCGCTGTTGCCGTAGTGACAAGTCCGGCTTTATTTACAGCAACATCAATTATGGATGCTGCTGACAACCTTAAGCTGAACTTGTATCGACACAGAGGTCTCCTAGGGTGTCATATTTATTTGTTAATAGCGTTTGATTGCTGCACTATGGCATAATAGCAGCATTGTTTTGTTCTTAGAAAAAGGATGGTTTTTGTAATACGTAAAAGCCACATCCTGATTGTCTACCTCTGCGTATTTCCTATGCTCAGCATGCAAGATGGAAGTGTCAAAACTTGTTTTCAGGCGGTGTGAAAAATGAGTACTGAAAGGCAGGAACATTTTTAGGCTGCTTCACGACCACATGTCTCCAGGCACCTGTGTTTTCACAGAGCAAATGTGAACTGCTCTTTGATATTTAGAATGTTGTGAACACATCACACAAGAAGCATTTCAACAACAAATGTCATGAGCCCCATAATGATGTTGACCCTTGACCTGTATGGAGACCTACCTGTTCTGTCAAACAAGTCGTTTGACAGAACAGGTTACTCACTATGAATTTTGAAAACGTGTACATCACTCGGTTTG
The DNA here is from genome assembly GCA_027123715.1 of Gaidropsarus macrophthalmus. Lineage (NCBI taxonomy): Eukaryota > Metazoa > Chordata > Actinopteri > Gadiformes > Gaidropsaridae > Gaidropsarus > Gaidropsarus macrophthalmus. The sequence goes on from JAOTIX010000139.1 coordinate 2,207,222, forward strand.
TACTGAATGACAACTAAACCAAGTCTTCTGACTACAAAATCAAGAGCCATGGAGTCCACTGGGACCAGTAGCCTCCTTCATTATCAACAGAGCAGTAAATTCGGGATGATTGCTAGTCCATTATAAACACATCATTTCAGGGGCTACACATTTCTTCCCATATCACCCTTTGTGCTGTTTTCACAAAGAGAGTAACTCAACGCCTATTCAGCACTATCAATGGCACATCCTGATTTGTTGACAGGAAATTCCTATCCAACCAATGTTCGTGCATGCTAGAGGGGAAAAGGTATACACGTTACACGTTGTAATTACCTGAAACGAGAAGCACCCCCTTCTGCAATCACACTCTCCACTTTGGCGGCTTGACAACAAGGAATCTTCAAAAGAATAAGAATAACGGGGGATGGAGGAGAAAACGGTGCTGTGGGAGGAAAGAAAACAACGAATGTGTACATACGCTCTCAAAATGCAAAACAAATTCACGTGTTAAACACTGATACATGTGACGCAGTCGCTGATCGCCAGCGCTGGCTATTTTTCATAAGCTCCATAATAAACCACGATTAAAGGCAATGTCGCCGAAAACAAAAGTGTTCACACGCCCATCAGACGAGACCAGGTGCAACACATAAGCCACAGACACATTTGACACAGACACATTTGACTTGACATGACGACAGGTGATCGGCCTTTTTGAATGTGCAACAAAGCCATCGCAGACTGGCTAACGGTTAAAGTCACTCGCTAGCCAATTAGCCAGAGAAGATGCTGGAGACGTCACGACCTTTGAGCATAGGCGAAGTGGTCCTCTCGTGTCACTTCATCATGAGAAATCAATTGCTTAGCAAGGTGGTCGGAGTCTGTGCTTTGGTGTGGTGCATCGACTGTTGCAGCATATATTTGCAAACCATTGCTTAGCCTGCTTCACCATGATGCAGTAAAACGGGGCACGGCGAGCGTCCACGGCCGCTGCCACTTGATCGTGTTCATCAAGGATGGAGTAGTGCAGGTCTGCCCGACCCCAGCTACACGGCCCGAGATTGGGTCAGTCAAACAATGTGGGAATTCATAGAGCCTCGCCGAATAATGTTGCAGTCTGGAGTGTTTATAGCATTGCTGCGACGCCATCTTCTCACTAAAAAACAAGCTCGAGGGAGCCAGCTAGCCGGCTAGCAAGCTAGTGCCAGCTAAAGCCGATGGTCGCCAGTTCTCTAGCTAAATAGTAGCAGCCATTTTGGAGGAATAAAACCCGGCTCGGGTTTAATCAACGGAAAATGACCTTACCTTCAACAAGGCAACTTCAGTTTTGTAGTATTATGTGGCTACCAGTGAAGAAATAAAACAAATGTAAAAGTGAAAGCGGGTTTGCACGAGAGTATGCAGAGCTGTGCGGGCCAGAGAGACACATACACAACACCGACTGCTGGTTTGCGTTAGCTCGCTGGTCAGTTGGAAGTGCTGCTGGAAGACTCGCGGTAACCTCGTTCTCGTCTCGCGGCGGAACGCACGGGACGGTATGCTCCCGATAAGCGTTATTGGCAAGAGAGGGCGGACTTTCAGTTCCAAGGGATTAGCCTTGAGAGAGGGCGGGACTTTAGATAAACACATATCCGCTTCCTGTTCATCTTTTCGATATTTCTTTGACTAATTCTCACAAATAAATGTCATATGTGTTGTACTTTTCTTTTTGGTGAATATTCTCAACACAGCTGTATTCTTCTTGATCGAGGGAATATTAAATGGTCTGTACTGCTCATAAAGACAAATAGACCGGAAATTACAGACCATGACTACGCATACATTTCAGCATCCCCTCTCAGCCTGACTCCCTGCCTCTTGGAGGGGTGGTAAAGTGGCTGTCTATTCACGTAATTTGTTGCCAGGACGTTTTGGGCGAATCACCACTAAGGTATCCCTTTTCAGGGCGTTTCTTGTAGGATATTTGACCCAATCCCAAGTGTTATCTACTTTGTGCAAATGCCTTCTTTAGTTCAACACATTTAAAAAATATATATAATTCAAGGTATTGAGGAATGGACATTCATTTATTTTTGACAATACATGTGAATGTTGCACATTGAACGTGTTTTTGGCATCACGTGTGGCAAAGAGTAAGTACTGTACAATTGTCTACAATGTACACAATAGCTAATTTGTGAAACTACTCTTCGCAAATTCAAAAGAATATTTTGTCGACAAGCCATCATTGTAATTGTATGGAAAAGGCACACAAGGTCACATGCACTGCTTATTGACTGTTTATATATATATATATGTATATATATATATGTATGTATGTATGTATGTATGTATGTATGTATGTATGTATGTATGTATGTATGTATGTATGTATGTATGTATATATTTATATACATACATTAAATACGTCCATGGTTCATACAGTACATGCACGCTCTCTCTCTCTCACACGCATACACACGTACGCACACAGTCCACTTTATTGAATAGCACAGAATGAAATAATAAAGTCAAACCTCTGTCAAATTGCAGTAATTCTCTTCACAGCACATTTATGCAGCAAGACATATTTTGGGAAGAACCCAAAACCCTGCAGTGATAATGATTAATATGTTTCCTTCAACCTGTACCTCTGACCCTTTAATCACTGCTGGGCTGCTGATTGTTAAGTAGTCTTCCAGGAGTCTCGGTCAGTCACAGTTCACTTGTTGAGCTGCGACCCAGCCGGGGGCTGGTATTAGTTAAACTGTTCAATTTCTATCTCTCTTGCAGCCAAGCGTGCCAGCCACCACTTACCACACAGATGCATGCCAGAGAGCTGTCTAATAACGGTTTGAAAAGCTTGTTCATGATTAGCAACTGGTGAATTGAAGCTCTCTTTTTTGTAACCTTTTTGAACATTGTGTAGACTAAAATCAGTAGAAATAGCCTACACTCACACCTGACAAACCAACACTCACACCTGACACACCAAAACACAGTTTTATGAGTTACGTTTTAAATTACTCACCAAGAATGTAGGTTACTCATCTCTTGATGCGTACTTTAGGTTTTGGCCTTTATTCATCATCAAACTCAGGGCCATCACTGCCAGAAGATGATGAAAAAGTCTTTCTTGCTGCTTTTTAGGGCAAAGTTGCCCTCACTGCATTTGCATTGATTTGTTGATGAACAAACAATCCACCGGAGGGAGCTAGAGAACCGTGCTTGAAAACCCGGGAAACCAACGGAGAAGCAGATGGCTCACGTGCATTTCCATGGCGGGCAGATCGCGCGATGTCAACATTACACATACATTCAGCTACTTCAGTTTTGACCGTGAGTACACGTTGGATTATTATTACTTATTTATTTATTTTTACCTTAGGGAGATATTCCTGAATTTACCAACATTAATATTTATGCCAAAATAAGGGTCATTTGCAGGGGCTGCTGATGATAAGCATCCTCTTGCGGTTTGGCTCAATAATTTATTCATATTTCATTTAATTGATTTAGCTTATTTATTAGCTGGCCATGCAGACATACCGGCAACTCGCAATACATCTGCCGTAAGGTCAACTTTATTCATTAATAGGCTCAACTTCAATGCAGGTCACGGTGCACATAGTTTTTCTGAAATGCAAATAGGCTTTGAACATGTGTTATGCGCGACGTAAGGCCTACAAATAAGTAATCATTCGAGGCAGGAGTGAACGCCTAGTCATTTTGCCACAGAAATGTCAGGCGTTAAGCGGGATGGTGTGAGGTTGTATTTATTAGGTAGGAGGAGGCGGATAACCTAATTAGCTGCTGTCAAAATCTGCTACGGGGGCGAGTGTGCAAAAGCTGACGTGACCTTTAAACAAAGATGCATTCACAGCCTCCCTTTGGCAAATATGAGCAATCCTCCCAAACAGGTCTGGTGTTGTTGTCAAGGAATAATGCAAACGCAACAAGAGATGGGTCTAAGCTTTATCTGACACTTTTGATCTGAGAAAATGGTGGGGCTGGCTTTTGGTTGGAGGCCACTTCACTTACCCATCCTGGCTGGATTCCCATGCATTCGGCACACAATTATTCTATTCAGCTTAATTTTATCATTTCCATTTTTGAGGGATGTGATATTTGGATCACGGCTTAAACTTCAATCCCTCATTGGCCAACACGAGAATCACTGTTTTTCCACAGTTTGTGTAATGCATTCACGCGTGAATGTTAAATTGCACAGAGGGAACACTCACCTTGCTTAGTGTTCAAGGTTCTTCTGTGGAAATTGAGCGTGCGATGTGAAAGTTTGTAATAGTGTGAAGCTCAACTTATGTTCAATTGCTTCCTCACTAAACCGGAAAAGACAAACGTTCTTGAAATAAAGTTCAACACACCCAAGTACACAATTAGCTTGCTTGCCCGGTAACCATTTCTTATCGTCGTCACACCAAGAGTTTGCATCCATTTAAGTATAATTGTGTGAAATTGCCTCAATGAGCCCAACGAGTATGCCTCGATGATTAACGCTTGAGGTGCTGGTTGATGGGGTTCACTCTGAAATGCATTTCTGACACATACATAAATGCTCATTGTGCTAATCAGATCACACTGTGTGTATATTCCCAATTAAGCAGAAGAGCTTTGAGCGTCACTGCAAACTAAAGTAATATAAGAGCTGGAAAATTCTAAAATGAACAAATATCTCAATAAACATAGAGAAACAAAATTATAAAACAATATTATATTTATGATTATACTTACATATATGTACATTGACATGTACATTATTGACAGTGAGTTAATACTACATCACTCCATGGTAATTGAATGCAATAAAGTCCATTAATCAGTGGCTGAGTGAGAAACTCAGAGTTGCTGTACATTCCAGAACAGATTGTTGTATTACAGATATCGGTTGGTAATTCATAACTTTTTGAGCTGTAGCGATGGAAAGTGAACGATCATCAGCCTTGAGACCAGATGTGTCCTCCAGGTGTATGAGACACGACTCTGGGAAGCCTGCAGGGAATGACTGTGTTGCACAAGCAAAGATTTTACCTCAAGTTTTATGGTGTCGGAGAAGTGAGAATATAAGATGGATGAGTGTTTTGAGAAAATCTGGTTGGCCTCTTGGATGTTTTGGAAGTTTTACCTTATTTCTTTTTTTCCTCACACGTTTGTACCCATTTCTATTTACTATTTTATTCGGTCAGAGATACTTCCTCCAAAGCAACCTAAAGTGTTATTTTCAGATGCTTGTCATTAAGGAACATGTGAGGGGATTTAGATATATTGCTGAAGGACATGTGCAACTACAGGTACACCACAAAATAAAGGCTGGAACCTTCGCCTGAGATGAAAACAGCCTAACCACTGGACCTGCTGGCAGTGGGCAGTGCAGTCCGGACGGGCACAGCTAAGGATATTCTGTCAGGTCTCATGGGACCGGTGCTGTTAAATGTTGGATAAGATGGCCACCAGCACATCAGCGGATGTACTCCATTATCTGTTGCAGAAAGTCCACCGGCTGCAAAGTTCCCCTGTTCCACAACTGGGGCTCTGCTGAAAACTAGCGCCTTACATCGGGTCCTTTTTGTCTTGCCTTCCATGAGCCCCACTGGGGAATATCCACATTTTTCGAACATTGAAAACAGTCGATGCACAAGGATGATGTGAGCATTGCCTCATTTCTTACTCTGTCTGCGTTTCCCTGTTGCATCCAGAGGCTCGCAGAGCGCTCGTCAGACTTGGCGGCCGATGGCCCCAGCGAGGCTGCCGTGATAGGAATAGGGCCGCTGTCCACGGGCCTCCTCCTCCCCTCTGCCTCCGGAACACCCTCTCGTTCATGCTACACCCGTGACTTAGCCCTCTGCGGGAAGGCAGAGATGATCCATGTGCGGGCCAGAGTGGCTATGCCCTCTGCACCTCCCTTGGAGGCGCTCAAACTGGCAGCGGAGCACGCCAGTAAAGAGCAAGCAATTAACAGGTATTAACCCCTCCTGGGTGGGTGTGAATTAGCCGTTGAGTGTTCAAGGGCAGAGGACAAGTTCATCAGATTATTCCATGATGCCGTTGGTGGGAAGCACACCACGAGAAGTCCGGTTCGAGCGCATTGTCTGTTGGTCAAGAGCTGCGCAACGAGGAAGCGTTGCCCCTCTGACGCGTTGCTTAATGGCCTTAAGATCAGAGTGAGTCAGGGCAAGAGGCAAGCTGGGAATCACGGCTGTGTCATGCTGCAAATGGCTGCATAGTCTTTAAGCAAGCTGCGCCCGGTAATGGGCCATGAAAATGCTTCTAGCCCTGCAGTTAAGGCACAGGACTTTAACCGGCAGCCATAGGTTTGGGCTCTTTGAGGCTATATGGTTTGGGCTGGAGGCATGGGAGCCAGGCACCTGAGGTGGGTTAGTAGCACGGTGAACATCACTGAACGCCTCTCTAAATTCCGAGGCTGGGTGCCTAGCTCAACAGCCCCACGTTGTTGACTCGGTCCGCTGGTTTTCAAAAATAGTAAGCCATTCAAAATGTCTCCTGCAGCTCCCGTACGGCGACTAATTTCATCTCGGAGAGTCCCTGCTGAATAGCTGTGGGGAGGACATTCAAGCAAATCCGCCCACTCATTACTGCCACGGTGCAATAATGGTGCATTCTGCTACCTGCGGATTCCTTAGCTCTTCTCCTCCTGTCCTCCCCCCTAGCCTCTCGCTGGCTGGTCACACAACCTCTGGAAAAGTGTCAAACTGGCCTGTCCCTGACCCTGCTTAGAGGGGCTATTATTAGGGTCAAGATGACCCCCACACCCATCTTGACTATATCTCATTGTATGGTGTTTGGTTGTGTCTCTCGAGGTTGCATGGAGGCTAAATGGCTGATTCAACAGCGACTGTAACGGTGACAGATCCTTAATGCGTGCGTGGGCTCTTGACTGGTTGGTATAAACAGTTTAGTCACCAGTTAGTTTCTCGTTACTGTTAACAGACCATACCTGTCCAGAGTATTCTGGCAATTCTGGTGCAGCTTCATGCTATCAACCAATTGCTATTTCCTATGATTTCCTCTTCTATCAGGGACATTAGCCCAAATAATTCCGCCTCTTCTGGGTTGATTGTCTGTGATTATACTGGAGTGAGGCAGTTATTGGCCTTGTCAGATGAGGACATTTAGGAACACCGCAGGAAACAATGTACACATTCACATTACAGGTATACAGCCCCTCTCAAAGTGCAACAGCATGTACAACATACTGCAGTTGTCAGGCCAACAGCAGTCACGCAAAGAGCGGAGCTACTCAAGGTAGTGAGTGTATAGACTCAGCACTCTGGTGTCAAAGCCCTCAAGGTAAAGCCATCACTATGAAGATTGATGAAGGGTGACCCCCCCACCTGACCTCTGAATTGTTTACATTCTCATCTGAGTCATAACTGTGAACCGGTCAATATTGTGCAGATGAAATATAGACTTGTATAGCAAGATGGTTTGATGACTGTGGGTATTGCACATACCCCTTTGAGAATAAGTGCATGAAGATAAAAAAAACAGTAAATCGTGTCTGGTGAGAGGATATGTCGGAACTGTGATTTCACCACTGATTCCTCCACTAGAGTCCTGTTCCTCACACATCAAGCCTATATCTCAGCCCAGACTGTTGGGTATTTGTTCTATTATTGATTGTTTATTTATTGATTGTTATAGAGAGAATGGGGCATGGTGCTGCTCTCCCTGACAAGATGGATAGACAGGCAGACAGACCGAGACCAAACAAACATTTTAAAGCTCAGGGAACAGAGCGGTACCCGTAGCCATTTATAAGTACGGTGGCGGCGCTACACAGCCGTCTGTTTCTCAAGCTAGCCAATTACACCGCTCTCCACAGCCTAATGGGAAATCGCTGACTGCTTCTTCAAAGGTGCACGCAAGAACGTTGAAGATGCCTGTTAGTGTGTGTGTTTGGTGTGTGTGTGTGTGGTACTTTGTGGTAAAATGGAGAGAACAGCCGTGTAGTACAGAGTGTATAGTGGGAGAACTAATTCAGTGCTTATGTGAAGATCAATAATGGCCTTGAATCGGTTTACCAGGGAAAATCTACCGAGGCAGATTTTGCACAAATGGCTTAAAGTAAAAAAAAAGATTGAACAACTGTCTTCCAGCGTATTGACATATTTCACAAAGAAAGAATAAACGGAACGGAATGAAACGCTCTTGGACCTTTGAAGAAATAACTATAAAGCGCATGGATTCCCCTTTTTTTTAGAACGATGGATTATTTATCTCCCTATTGATCCCTCTTTTCATTCATCTACCCACCACTCCGCCTCCACCCGTCCCTCCATTCACCCCCCTCCGGTCCTCGTCCCTGACTACTGACCCAGGTCGTGGGCTGGCGGTGGGAGAGTGTGCAGGCACGAGGCAAGGTCGCGCGGCCCGGTGGGAGGCCTGTCCTCAGCAGATGGTGTACAACACTCTCCCACTCCATCCGCAGCTCGGGGACACCTAGCGTAGCTCCAATTAGCCCAGCCTGCAGGGGGCCCAGAGCCGCTGGGAGCAAACCAACGGCTGGGCTTAATGCCGTTTCTAATACTACCTTCACTATAAATAATGCTCACTATTTATAATGGCCCAATGACCTACTACTTTTACTAATACTTCTTTTACAATTTCAACTTTGAAACGTTTTTACTTTTAATAATACTTGTACTAATACCTTTACGATTAATACAATTGTTACCATCAATACTACTTTCAATATTGCTATAACATTTACAATGCATACTTTACTATTGCATATACTGCTTAATTTACTATTGAAATTAAGCCATAATTTTCTATGAATATTATACTACTTTAATGAATGACTTAAATACTACAAAATACATTCATTAATACTTTGACCCTTGCTACTTACTCTCTTAGTTTTTACTCTACAAAATTATATCACTATTGATAGTTCTACCTCTTTTGTATAAACTTCAAGCCAATAAAGACGAGGTTGAACGTTGAGTGTTTGTTTGTCTTCTTCCATACTCACCAAGTAAGGCTGTGTCCTGGGAATGCCGGATTAAAATATGAGCGCTTGCCATTCCACCCTGGTGGGGGGGGGGGGGGGGGGGGCGGGCCGGGTGTGTCGGGGGGGTGAGCACAGGTGGTGAGGGGGGCGTGTGGGGGGGGGGGTGTGGGGGGGGGGGGGCCGGGGGGGCGGGGAGGTTCAGAGCGTGGGGGTGTGGGTGGGG
>JAOTIX010000139.1:2474533-2485069 GCA_027123715.1 Gaidropsarus macrophthalmus
ATACATCATACCAAAGCATTGTTGGCATACTCCATTCTGACTGGTCAACAACGTTCTAATGGTGTGCATTTTTACTACTCAACATTTCCGCTTAATTTTTATGGTCACATGATTACAATTTTCGAATCGAATAAATCACTAATGTCAGAAGGAATTTCACAACCTGCAATGCTTTGTCGTTGCAGGCAACATAATTATTGTTTCATCACCAAAACCAACAGATTACATTTCTAAGGAACTTGTGTGTTCCTTAGAAATTGAAACGGAGCCAAACGTTTGCCACCATGGGATGCAAAACAACAAACACTGTAACCGAGACTCAGGGAGCAAGTCTGAGCATGTTGCGGTGTGGCTGTCAGGAGAGAGGAGAGCCAGAGGGATTGTCCACTAACTCTGCTAAGAGCCCAAGCTTCAGTTATAAACAGACTGACTGTACATCAGCGAGGGACGTTGTTATCTACCATTGTAGATTGTGTGGAGTATGAGGGGACATTCAAACCAAAACTTTAAAAAGCACACCTTTTTAAGTCAGTGTAATCGAAAGTATGTTGTGCTTAATGTTTGGTTGTTTTGATTGAGTTTGTAATTTAACTGTTAATTTAATCAATTAAATGTTCATTTAATCAATTAATTAATGACCATTGTCAATAAACAATTTGTATTGGTGTTGTACTTAAACTTACTAAAACGTAACAGAAGAGCAAGCTGGCGGTTACCTTGGTGATGCCCAGGACCACGTCGATGGAGGTGGTCAGAGGGTTGATGGAGCCCTCCAGCTTACAACCGACCACCTGGGGTAGGGTCAGGGCCACTGGCTGGCCCAGCATCACCGCTTCCGCCTCGATCCCCCCGACACCTGCCCAGGTGAACCCAGCGTTACCAGGGAGACCGGGTTATAGACGACATTTACAGAAAACAGATCAACTCTACAGTGAAACATGCTGGATAACGTTGCATCATGGGGGATGTCATTTGCAATACACATTTCTCAATAATAATAATAATAATAATAATAATAACAACAACAACAAAAGACACTCCTGAACGGTCTCTGTATTTGATGTTTAGCCAGGCTGGCGGTGGGCAGGCGTGCCTTACCCCAGCCCAGTACACCCAGTCCGTTGATCATGGTGGTGTGGGAGTCGGTCCCCACCACGCTGTCGGGGAACACCAGGCCGTCGCTGACGTGGACGACGCGGCACAGGTGCTCCAGGTTCACCTGGTGCACGGCGCCCACGTCCGGTGGCACCACATTCACGTTGCGGAAGGCTGTGGAGCACCACTGCCCGGAGGAAAAACAGACCCAGCGTCTTACACACAGACACACACACTGCTGTACTCGTGAGGACTGGGGACATGGAGGCGTGGGACATTATAAAGGCTATTTCATAATCTCATCAAGGATGTGTTGTACAACGTATTTAGCGGTATGCCACCTTGAAAAACTGTAGCCTCTCCTTGTTTCGGTTCAGCTCCATCTCCTGGCTCTTCAGGGCCGTTTCAGGTCTGCAGGGGGGGACACAGAAGCAATGTTGAGCTGGGTGTTTCCCTGCCTTTCCCAGCCCATGACCCCACTCATCGATCCGGCAGCCCCTCCAGACTTACTCAGAGACGGGCTGCAGGTGGAACGGGCACAGCAGGGGTGAGTTCTCAATCTGCTGGACGGCCGGCGGTTGTCGGCCCGGCGAGGCCGGGGGGTCGCTGCAGCTGGCTTTGCTGCAGGAGCCCCTCGGACCGGCGCACTGGGAGCCTCCGCCACGGGGCGGCTGCGTGGGGCCGCTGGCCGGGGTGGAGGAGACGGGGGCAGGGGTGGAGGAGGCGGAGCGAGGCGCGCCCTGGGTCTGGGTCTCTCCTCCGCCGGGGTTGGGCGTGTTCTGGATGGCACTGGGGGGGTTTCACCAGGGTTAAACTTTGCAGAGTTCATCCAAAGGGAAATGCAATGTACGAAAAAAATATATGTGTGGGTTTGTTGTTACAGAAGCCCAGACTTATAGACCCCCCCTATATAAGGCGAGCAGTACGTTTGTTTGCACACATAAATGATTAATAAAACCTTAAAGTTTTTCCAGTTGCATTCTATCTAGAACAAAGTTGGGAGGACATATTGAGGTAGTTTCAAGCTGCAAAAGCTAAATAAAATGTGACATATTTCAAGCCTAAAGGCCATCCACTCACTTAAACTATAAGGCCAAAGAATAAAGAGCCTTAGGGCTACGGGTTTGGGTGACCTTACCATTTACTGAAGTCGATGGTTAGCGAGTGGTCCACGATGAGGTCGGTGGGACAGACTGGGTTGACCAGGCCAGGGTCCACCCCGTGTTTCACCAGCGCATCTCGCATCGCTGCCAAATCCACCATGGCAGGAATGCCCCTGTGGACGTTGAGAACAGAAGGACAAGGACAAGTTCAGGCAGGGTATGGTAGGGGGCAACAGCGGCAAGGAGTCATTGCGTTGGACCATCCAGGTTGCTATGGACCATCCAGGACCAGCAGACTCACGTGAAGTCCTGGAGCAGGACCCGGGAGGGAGGGAATGGCACCTCAGTGACATTCTGCTGCTCCTGCCAGTCCAGAAAGTTCTGGACGTCCTTCTCCTTCACGTAGAAGCCGTCACATTTACGGATGGCAGCCTCCAATAACACACGGATGGCAAGAGGCAGCTTTCCTAAAATAGACAAAATGTTAACCTAGGGGTTTCCCTTTTGTCACATTATTTATGTTGTGTTACAACTAGCATTGCACTGCATTACTGCGTTGAACATCTCAACCACCTTTCAGAATTACAAAAGCGCGTAAAACAAACAAATCTTGCAGGTGAAAAAAACGTACTTACCATATCTTGGGTCATTTAATTTCTGTGGATTGAAGAATTTAACTCTGCCATCCGGCAATGTGTCAATCAAATGGCTGTACGGATGCTCTGTAAGAGAAAGATAACAAAACATGTATGTTAATTTTCATTTTCTCCCCCAAAAATGTTACTCAGCTGAAAAAATATACGTTAGAGAGGGTACACTAGTCAAAACAGGTTGACAACCACTGCTCTATGCTAAGCAGGTGGATTAGGGAAGATGGTTTGGCGTGTGGACAGATCTTACCGCACGTCCTCCTCATGACACCGAGAACACCTAGCTGCGCTCCTCACAGCCATGTCTTAAAGATAACACTTGCTCAGTGTACACCCGGTCTACGCGCATAACACATAATGTCCCGTTCGACTTCAACACATCAACGGGTTGCTTGTCTTGATTTAACAACGTTTTTCTTAGAAATCGGGCAGTGAAAGTACAAATACAACGCGTAGCCGAGTGGAGCAAGTAGACGTTTTGGGGTGCCATTCCCAAGCTAACTGTTGGTAGCTTATATGTTCCTGAAGTCAATGGGTTGAATTGACGATTGAAATAAATCAGAGGTAATCAAATGAGTAATATTTTCGTCAACAACTCCACACCCCTGGATTAAACGGTTGCTCAATAATACGTGCCCAATAAAGGATCTCTCTTTACCTTCGAGAAGAGCAGCGTACGCCATGATGAGTGTCGACATTAACACGGCTGTCCTCGCGATGTCGTCCCCTCTTTAGAGACGAACCAATCAAATCGCTCCGTTTAGCGCGTCATCAGCCTGTTTGTTTATGTCAACAGTGGTATGATCCGGATACGAAAAGGACAAACCTTAAATAACACTGAACTCAAATATTATAACAGATGTTATTATTTTTGTATTATTAATTAATTAACTGCGTATTATTCACGCGAGGGGTCTCCGGTTGTATTTCTAAATTGTTTGTGTATGTCGCTTTTTGTATTTAAATCTTTTATTTTAAAATACATAATCGGCTGGACAAGCTCAAATCCCAATATCAGAGTGTTGTTCTTTCATCCAGCCTGTTTCCATTTCAAGGTTTATTTTGACATGAGGAACATTGACTGTGGCTTTAAATCCATGTCACGTGTGGGCACGTGACCGCAGATACAATATGTGCCATTTCCTCAGATAATATTAAAACATGTATCCATTACGTTATAATAACGCATGTGATTACAAAATAAGACTATTGCCAAATTTAAAGCTGAAAATGTGAGAACTATTTAATTTAAAAAAAATCTTAACGACCTTTCACCTTTGACATTGTCCGTGTCATTTCTTCACGCACACAGGCGTGACTTTCGGAACAGACCAGGCCCTAACGTTACTCAAGACCCGCACGTTTAATGCAAACCTGCTCCACACGACGCTGGACACTGTCCGAAGGCAACGTTAACGTCTGCGAATGGCATCTAAATAAGTAAGGCGATTGGCAGTGGCTGCATGCTTGTTTTAGCAACACAGCAGGGCGTGCGACGTTGCACATGTCATGTGTATGACTTTGTTGTTGTTTTAGCTAAAATACTGCAGATCACGAGTAAACCTACTACAGTTCGTCGCAAAGATCTTTACATTTTAACTTAATGTGTGTTTTCAGTGTCAGTCATATCCTATCTAACCATACCAGGAAAGTGTTATTGTACTGTTGGTGATTTTTCCGACGGCTTTAGGATGCTGACATGAAAACAGGAAGCTTTGTTTGGACGCTTCTAATCGATTCAGTTACACTCTGTATCATGTGTAAATAGGCTTTAACAACAAGACAACGTGCTGTACCACATCGGCTGCCGTGTGTCTATTACAGACATTACGGTATTAACATTTTCTATTGCGTACTGTCTGACGGTATTCACATCCTGTCAGTTCCATAGGGCTACAGTTTGAGTTTGGTGGTCCGTTGATGTTTGACTGCAGTCTTCTCTGATTGAACAGGACATGGCCGTGGGCGGGCTGTCCTCTCCAGTGCTTTAGGTGGAGCAGAGGTCTGCGTGACCCGACGGCGGCGGCGGCATGCAGCAGAAAGGCGCCATCCAGATCATCGAATGGGAGGACCTCGACAAGAGGAAGTTCTACTCCCTGGGGGTGTTCATGACCATGACCACGCGGCTCACGGTGTACCCCGCCAGCCTCATCCGCACCCTGCTGCAAGTGCAGAAGGGCAAGGCTCTGTACACCGGCACACTGGACGCCTTCTGCAAGATCCTGCGTGCCGAGGGCCTGCGCGGCCTGTACCGGGGCTTCATGGTCAGCACCTTCACGCTGGTGTCGGGCCAGGCCTACATCACCACGTACGAGCTGGTACGCAAGTACGTGTCGCACTACTCGCCCAGCAACACCGTCAAGTCTCTGGTGGCCGGCGGCGCGGCGTCTCTGGTGGCGCAGACCATCACGGTGCCCATCGACGTGGTGTCCCAGCAGCTGATGATGCAAGGCCAGGGCGGGCACCTGACCCGCTTCAAGGTCAAGCCCAGGGTGGCGGCGGCGTGCTCGGCGTCGTCCTCAGCCAAACGCCGGCGGTTCACCTTCGGACAGACCCGTGACATCGTGGTGCAGATATCCGCCGCCGACGGCTTCCGCGGGTTCTACCGGGGTTACCTGGCGTCGCTTCTCACCTACATCCCCAACAGCGCCCTCTGGTGGCCCTTCTACCACTTCTACAGCGGTAACCGCCTCCTCTCGGTGTCGCCCGTTTGAGGGAGCAGGGCAGGATTGCTTCATCAGCATGTGTTGTGGTTGTCAGGAGCACCGCAATAAATGTGGCACTCCCGCAATGAACCCAATATCAAAAGGGATATTAGCAATAAAGACAAACGCCGGGGATAAGATAAGCTGAAAGGTGGTGTGTGCGGTTGTAAATACGGCTGGTTATCTGGTTATTAAATGGAGCATAAATCACAATCTATCATTGGTTATGCTGCCACTTAACACTCCATGAACTAACCAATGTAACCTAGCTTAAAAGAAACAGGCATGCTGCAAGACTAAACCATGTCACCCAGTATGGGATGTTTTCCACAGAAACCTCAGGTTCTCCCATTCACATCCCCCCCTCTGTTCCCAGAACGGCTGTCCAGGATCGCACCGAGCGGGTGCCCTCAGCTGATCGTGCTGGCCATAGCTGGACCAATGGCGGCCGCCACAGCCTCCAGCATCACCAACCCCATGGATGTGGTTCGGGCCAGGGTGCAGGTGAATGAGCGCTGCACTGAGAAACACTGTCCCGTACAGAACTCCGGTGTGAAATGGATCTGTGATATGATTAGTATGATAACTACTCCAAACGTTTGATGGAGAGCAAAACAAATCCTATACGATGCAACGTCGTGTCTTCTTTGAGGCTGGAGAATCGATTGACGAACACAGCAAGCGTACTCGCTCAATCGCGAGCTCGGCTGTACAGCTGAACAAGGGAACTGGGGGTGTCTGTGCACGCTTGTTCTGTGTTCGTCAATCAATTCTCCACCCTCAAAGAAGACATGACGTCGACAGGTGAACTACTGAAGGTTTGTGTGTATAAAATATGCTTTTTAATTTAGCATTTTGCTAGAATCGGAAAAAAACATCTAACTTAGCCTTGCATCATATAGGATTTTTTTGCTCTCCATCAAATATTCAAACTCATTATTATACTAAACATATCACAGATCCATACACCGTTGTTCTCCTTTAACAGAGGCTAGTGTGAAGGTGCCCATATGAAGTAGCCTAGAGATCTGCAAATGTTCTCATGTGACCTTGTTCCTTGACTTTTAGTTTTATAGATACTGTAAATAACTGAGTATTTCCACATGGTCACAGTGTGTAACTTGACCCTGAAGACAAACCCAAAGTGGAAGTCCTTTTTCGCTCTCTTTAACATCGGTGGTAGAAGGCAGCATGTGACCGACCCGTCCGCCCGTGTGTCTGTCTGTCAGGTAGAGGGGCGCTCCTCCATCTCTGAGACCTTCAAGCAGCTGCTGGCAGAAGAGGGGGCCCGGGGGATGACCAAGGGGCTGTCGGCCCGCGTCCTCGCCGCCATGCCCACCTCGGTGCTCATCGTGGTGGGCTACGAGAGCCTGAAGAGACTCAGTCTGCGGTCTGACCTGGTGGAGGGCCGGCACTGGTGAACAGAGCAGGTTCAGTTTTCAGACCTGAACAATTTGCTGTATGTTTGGGTGGAGAAAGAGAGCAGACTTCGGTGAATGGAACCGAACCAGTTCAGGACCGCACCACCTGTCCTTTGCCCTGATGAAGACCACATAGTCTAAACACAGTCTAAACTGGTTCTGTTTCATATCAGGCCAGAATTTTTGTCCCGGACCCAGGAGACATCCAGCTGAGGGGGAAAGCATGTTAAAAAAAAACACCTCCATCTGCCACTCACACCTGTACAGGGACTTTGGGGTTCACTTTTCCAATAATTTGAGACTACAATCGTAACGAAATAACTACGTAGGTACTCGGTACAGATTTAACAAATTCTATTAAATCTGTGTTTGGTTCTGCGTGTTTCACAGCTGCTTAATTATAGTTATGGGCTAGGCTCAAACTGCCATTGTGGAATAAGCCATTTTATGACTACTCTTTAAAAAAAAAAACACAACGTATATATAGCAATTTCAGGTGACTCCAATATGTTTATGATGTGTTGGGAGAAACCACAAATTTTTTAATGTCATTTAAGGAATCCAAAGTTCCCCCTGCCCCAAAAGCTCCTTTGGGGGGAAAAGTATTTTTGTGTAATATTTACGTCTTTGACATTTGATGTGTACAAAGAACATTGTGTTCTTTGTCGATATTTGGTAAAATGAAGTGTTTATGAGGAAACCACTTTAACCAGTCGATGATGTTGGCAAACAACAAATGCATCACTTGTCCTGGTAAATCTACATCTTGCGTATATTTCTGAATGGTGCATTCCAGCCGACTTTAAAAGCACAGATGAGCAGAGGTGGATTGGTAAGACATGACCGGATAGTTCCTCTGACACAGCTGATCGCTGATCGCTGTAGGTTGCTCGTATACCTTAAAAAAGCTTATGCTAAATTCCAATGTGATCCACTGATTATTTGTTGTAACGAGTACAGTACATTGTTTCATTTGTTTATTTTCTTGACCTGGTCTTGCAATTTGACCTGGTCTTGCGAGCACATCACATATGTTTGTGCTTTGAATTGTCCTTGTACAAGAGCCTTACAGAGTTGTGTGTTGATGTCTCACTGCCTTATTTTTTTAAATCACATTTACCTTTGACTTTAAAATTTATAAATGACCACCTGGTTGTATAACTGTTGATATTAGTGTGTTTCACTGGCACTTTTTACACATGCCAGAACACTCCTAACTCAAGATCTTAATCCCAGCTTCCCATAAAACTGCCGTGAAGCTGTTGGAAAAAGGTTTTTGCAACCATTTTCTTCTTTCTTTTTTAAATAAATGCACAGGTCGATCCCACACTGAAAATTTCCACTAGTGGGTTATTTAACAGATATGTTTTTGTCCCTGGAAATTAGTTTGTACCATAAGAAAGTTGGGTTGATGTTGACCTGTTATAAAGACTGATATAAATGATAGCAGGAAATGATTATCAGTGTCCCTCTCTGGAAACCGTCCGATGAATATCTAAACATGTACAAATACAAATAAAGCGTATTGCTTATGTGTTGTATTTGGCACCAGCCATGTTGAAAATATAATAAAGGACAGCTTGCCAAAACGTGGTGACTGGATGTTTACTTTAAAATGAATGAACAGAACTTCTGGGATGGAACAATAATTAAAATGGACGCCACTTCAGAGATCGCTTGACCATTGAGTAAAAATATGTAAATCAAATATATGAAGATAAAGATGTATACACTAAATTAAGCACAAACGCTCTCTTAGAGTCACGTGACGGCTCACTGCCAGAAAACACGGAATATAGTTTCTTGTCTCAGCCACTAGATGGCTATCATTGCTTATAAACAAAATAACCTCTAGAGCCGAAATAGTACAAAAAAAAGGTTTTATTTGACCATAGCGGGCCAGTGAAAAATAGCTTTACAACCTTCCTTAATAACAACCTATCCCCACCCTCCAATAATTGAGCTTATTTGTTTTGACCAAATGAGCGATGCGTTTTTGTCCTTTTTACTTAAATGTTGTGAACGTGGGGTTTCTATTGGTCCTCGTCACATGGGGCAGTCGTAGATGTGGATGGCGCGATCGTCGCCTGCAGAGATGATCTTGGAGCCCGTGTTGTTGTACTTGACGCTCCACACCTGGGAACACAGGTGTTTCCATTTCAGTAACGCATCAACGCAACCCTCGTTCTCTTTAGTCAACACCGTCCAAAAAGCTGCAAGAACATTTTTTTGTTCTTCACGGAAACAGAGCTGATGTTGCAGAATACAGACCGCAGTCCCCCCACCCCCGCCTTATATTACCCAAGAGTTGGATGGTTCCCCTTAAAGGGCCCTGGACAATGCAGAGCGTGTAGTTCAGGATATGTGTAGAATATACGTCTTACTCCCAGTTCAACATTTCGTATGCCCGCGAGGAGACTTTCTCACCTGGTCTTGATGGTCGAAGAAAGTGTTGACACACACTCTGGAATTGGTGTCCCACACCTTCACACTCTTATCCGACGAGCTGAACACAAAACCAGGAACAGATTTCAGATCGTGGATCAACGGTGCATGTACTGTATATACTGTCACAAACATGCTGCTTTAAGTGAAAGAGTCTCACCTGGAGACAAAGTGGGCGTGGTCGGGGGAGAAAGCCACGCCGAGGACCCAGGAGGCGTGGCCACTGAGTGTGCCCGCCAGGTTGGCGTGTTGTCTGCAAAATAACCCATCAATTCTTATTTACTGTATGGAGCAACTGAATTCTCAATTGATCTAAAGCAGTTTGTTGATAGAGCACCGTTCAAAACACAAGATTCAAACTGTGTTTCAAAGGCAAAGATCCCATTCCATAGACAGCATAAGAAACCATCAATAAAAAGACAATCATGTAAATTATTGCAAAATATTAAAGGCATCCCACTGGGAAAATACATTTTCATAAAAAGCTGCTGCATACAGAGAAGAGTTGAGCCCTGATCGAACAGTATATATAGTGGGGGAGGCAGACCTCAACATGACACATTGCGGGCTAGGGACACTCACACGTCGTAAATCTTGATGTATCCGTCGTCGGAGGCGGTGACGAGCAGCTGGGAGTCCGGGGAGAAGGTGAGGGACCTGATAGGCATGGCGTGGCCTGGGCAGGGAGAGAGAGGTCATTCAGGAGCTAGGGGCTACCTCCAGGGCGTGCTGGAGAGCTCTGGATGGCCTGTGTTGTGTGTGAAGGGAGTGTGTATTGATTTGATTTAGAAGGTAGTTCTAATTGTGGCGCCTCACGGTCATGAATATCTAATTAATAACAGAAGCAACAGCGGATGCATTCATACCTTCAAGCGTATGGAGTAGTTTGCCAGTAGCGATGTCGAAGATGTTGATGATTCCATCTATGGCTCCACTGGCTAGGTATTTTCCATCTGGGCTCTGGAGTGCAACACAAATACAGAGCGGCAATTAGAGCTCACTGTAGCTCTAAGTGCAACCTTTGGCAAATAAAGATAATAATAATAATATACATGAAAAATTTACTTGATTCTGATTGGCTGAGAGCAGCCATGTTAACCACTAACACGGCAGGAAA
>JAOTIX010000139.1:2521698-2535867 GCA_027123715.1 Gaidropsarus macrophthalmus
GTGTGTGTGTGTGTGTGTGTGTGTGTGTGTGTGTGTGGGTGTGTGGGTGTGTGGGTGTGTGGGTGTGTGGGTGTGTGTTAGTCTATGTGTGTAATCCACTGAAGGAGACGACCCATATTGACTCATCACTGGTACCAGGTGTATTCTCTCGAGGGAAACAAGCGGAAAATGGAAATGATTCAACTTTTCACCTTCTGGAACAGGGAACACACCTCTGAGATTTGAACTCCTTCATGATGTCCAGGAAGTCATTGTAGACTTGAGGGTGGTTGCCAAACTGTATTTTCACCAGATCCAAGTAAGACAGCGCATCTTCCACCTGGAGGAAAAGACAAAACAAGGGCCAGGCAGAGAGTGAGCACCCTGTTCACTTTACAGATTCATTTTAATCTAATGTTTTTATATTTGTCTTTATATTGTGTAGGTTGTCATTCATTTTTCTATATCCTCAGTGTAATTTTATGTCCTGTAGTCTTATTTTTGCAGGTCTTGTACTATATATCAGCACTATAAGCTCATCCTCTAACGACTCTAATGCATTTCGATGGCTCCGGTTCACCTTGAGCCTCTGGAACTGCTGCCCCTGGGCGGAGGCCTGGGGGGCGGGGGCGTGGCTGTGCATCCCTGGGGGCCCGTGGGCCTGCACCGCTGGGCTGTGGTGGTGTGCTGGCCCCCCATGGACGGCAGGGCTGGAGGTGTGCCCGTGGCCTGCGTTATTCTGGGCCACACTGGGAACCTGGAGGAACAGGGGGAACATATGAAGGCTTGGCACTTGCTTGACACGCTGGTGCACTCACCATGGAGGGGACACGACAAAACCATTGTAATTATTTTTTTCTTGTGTCGTTAATGCTCAAGTAAGCGTTTAGGTAACCTGTAAGCTCAAGGATGCTAACAGGTTGACAATGGCATATTTGCATTCACACACCGTTACCGCTACACGTTCCCTTTCAGCATAGTTAACATGCAAACAATTAACTAATAAAAACTGTTTCTCTACACCGTGGTTATGAGTTGCCATAACAACCAAACTGGCTCTCTGCCACAGACCACTTTAGCCTCCCTGGGGATCCCCGCGGGAGGGCTTACCTGGAAACCCTGAGGGACGGCGTACTGGACGCCCGCCGTGGGCTGCATGCTGTCAGACGCGGCTTCGTACGCGGCCGGGGCGGGGGCCAGCACGCGGTGCTGGAACGCCTCCCCGCTGCCCGGGAGCCGTCGCTGCTGCTGGGACGCAAACACAGTCTCCTGTTCCTCCACACACCGCTTCATTATGAACTCATGCTCGTGGGCGCTGAGGGACCTGGAGAATGACAACACATAGCAAGCTTGAGAACAAGTCTTGAATATCATGTTTTTTTTTTTTATTGCTGCCGTCAGGAAAAATGACACATCCAAATGCCAATATTACTGCATTCAATTGTTAAAATTGTGCGTACAATGTTTTTTTATTGAGGTGACGTTTATTATTTTATACTTAAATGGCAGCGCCCAAGGTACGCGATTTACACGTAAAAATCAACATCGTTTCAGCATAATCTAAACATTTATAAATGCACTTCGGTGCACCGAAGTGAAACGGTGCGTTTTTCGCAGTCCACCGTAGCCACAAAACGTACCGACTACGTCACCGATGCACAAGAAAAAAAGGAAAAAAAAGAAAACAGGTGTTCGGTAAACGTGGGCATCTGCCATTCACATATTCCGTCCTAACCAATACCAGGGTGGGGATCTGAATGAATGAAGGCAGTGCAGACACAAGTGGTCTGGAAAAAATATATATAACAAATATACAAGAACCAGTCACGGTGAAGGCTTGAACCGACAGCTACAGACCCCGTCCGACAGACGCTCTTCGTCCTCTCCATTTGAAGTGTGCGACGCCGTTAAGCAAGGCACTATCACAGCGGCTCCATACCCGCTCGGATAACCCACTGCGAGTCTTCCTCCTCAGGTACTTTATAAAGGCAGCGGTTCAGATCGCCAACTTGGTGGTTTCAGTGACCGTCCCCCCTTTCGCTGTGAGGCCTAACAACGTAAGCACCGACCTCGAGTTCTCCACACCCGCCATTTGGCGCATGGCGCCGGGGCGCAGGGCACCGCCATGCATCCATGCACCCAACTCGTATTTTTTTTTTAGGTTTTCTCCATTTTTCAATTCTTTATCGGGCATTAAAAAAACAACAAATACCACTTGCAGACCACTTGGTCGCAGCGGAGCATGTTGTACCGCCGATGGTTAGCAGCTCGCTAATGTAAACAACACGAGTCGGCAGAGTCCGGACACAATCCGGGCTATGAGCAAGGCACATGCGGCTAATCGTTAGCAACATGGTCAACTGTCCAACCTATTCACCGCTGAGGCTACAGAGGAGCTTTCATACGCAAGGCCATGGCAAGGTGGCGACGAGAGTGGAGAGGTGAACACCTCACTTATTTGCCGTTGCGTTTTAAAACCGTTGCATCTTGAGTTAGCCAAGTTAGCACGTTGAATGAATGTGACTGAACTCACCACTCTCCTTAATAGCCAGCTGAAGTTGGTAGACGATCCTGTAACGTTCGCTTAGCGATTGGAAACCATCAAAGGATCGCCGGAGGAGTACGCTAAGGTGATTTATGAGAAATAAAATATAAACAGTTTATATTAACAATCTTGGAAGTGCTAAATAAAATTTCACCCCGAGAGGAAAACAATCTCCGTTCGGTTGGCTCCGGGTGAAAGGCGTGGTCTCCGCGATTAGCCCCGCCCCTTCTACAATAGTATTGGCCACAGCTTTCGATTACCCCCGCCCCATCTACGACGTCATTGGTCATCACCGAGCTCAGCCGCACGAAGGAGGTTCGAATACATCGGATTGTGGCCATGAACTGTCAATCAGCAATTTATGCAGCGCTGCCATCACGCCCAGTTTGACTTGAAGCGCGACAACGCCAGGACGAGTTTATTCAGGGTCTGATTTGTATGTTGTAGTACAATCGAATGTTTTTTCGGAACTTACGGATCCACCACATTAATATACCCACCAACACGCACACAACCGCGTCCTCACAACGATGTACACATAACTTAATTTTGCCATAACGCTAGTGTATAGCTCGGGAGTGTTGTTGCCTATGTTTTAATGGCACCTCGCCGCAAATGCACGGGTTTACTACTTCTATCCTGCACAAAAAAAAATAATACTACTTCCGCGAGGCTATGCACACGTGATATGGTAGGAGGGGTTTACTGCCTTTGCTTTCTTCGTCCCCCATTTCTGTACACAACAGCCAATAGGCACATGGACGTCTCATTACAAAGCTACCAAAGGTTGTACTTCCCACATAAAGCATCTAGCCCGGGATTCCTTCTCCACCCGAGCAGATATGTTCACATTAAACAGCGATCATCACGGAGCACTATTTTCAAATGATCATGATCTGGTCATCACGCATAATCGCTTAAACTTCGGCTGCGATGGCATGCATGCATCACACTGGACTGAGTTCGACGTCGACGCTCAATGCATCATTTGAACAAGACATGTCAACGATGTGGGTGCCTCACGAATATGGTGCCTTTCACTGTTCATAGCAAATAGGTTCGAGTCTAATGCAAAAACACGCACTGCGGGGAGTTTACAGAACATCGCATGGGTCCAAAATATGACTCGGGAGCAATTCGCCCCAGTGCCGTGTGTATGTGCACGGATCATCGACAAAACGGCAGCGAAACAAAGGCGGAATGACCAGGTGTTCCGTTTAAACGCCATGTACCGGTGCATAAAAACGGAACTCCTGCTTATTCCGCCCTTGGTGAGCCCATTTGGACGCGTGCAGAGACGCATCTCCCACAAGACTCGTTCGTCCTTACTAAACAATGCCAAAGTCAAACGCAAACGGGAATCACATGGCTTTTTCGAAATTGTAAGGGGCATTTAATCTCAAAATTCGAAGGGTCCTGGTGCGCAGTTGTTGTGACTGCTTTGCGAGAAAAGCACGACTGTGCTTTACAAATCCCATTCTTTGTTTAACAACAACATTGGGAGTAAAATGTCTAACCTGTCTCACAACAACTCCCTCCTCCCCCTACTGCTCCGTGTGCCAACAAGCTCCATGCACACTGCAGCGCCAACGCTGGGACTTCTACACGCCAGGATTCTTCAAACAATAGTGTTACATTTTGGTGGAGATTGTTAAAACAATCCTATGTCGCCCTCTTGATTTGGCAGTAAAACACGCTATGCTTAGGCGATCATATCCATTGAAGGCATTTTAAAAATCGTCTCCGGGCACAAAGAGCTACACTGGAGGTATAGCCTTTTCCTATCCAAACGAGGGCTATTTCAAGTTAATGCTACACATACTAATCATTTAGTTTTGTTTAAACAGCTGTTACATACCCAGGAAAAGACTTCTTACTCCGGATTCGTGTTTGTAACGAAATAGTTGGTCACGCCCCCTCCGCTGGCATTGGCACGTACTACAAAATACGTCATTTCGCTTTGAATATCGCCCGGTAAAAACGGCACTAGCGTCAGGATATTGTTCAAGGATTATTTTCATAAATATACTTTATTGAATCCAAAGTCATACATTTCGATATACGTTTTCATTGACTATGTGGACATGCAAAGAATTATTACTGTGCATAACTTAATCTTCTGAAGAGAGTTTTAAGACACATTAGTGGTTTTGTAAAACCCCTGCTTCTTTTTAAAGATTGATGGCCTTGACTTAGGCACCACTAAACCCGTAGCCTTAAGGTTAATAATTACTCCTATTCGACCATAAACAGATGTTTTTGTTAAGAACAAGTAGGATCCGTTCCAGTATAGAGTAATACCACTGAAAACTATGCAATAACCACAACTACATGACAATGTTGACAAAGTGGTTTAATACAGTATAGCTTGATTCAATAAACAGACTAATTGTAAATGTAAAACAACTCACAATAGAACAAATATAAAATTAATGGAGATAAATTGTATAGCCTGAATACCTGTATGATAACAGCTGCTAAATAGAATATAAAAAAATAAAATGAGGCACGCATTGTGTCCATAATTGAAAAGGAACAATACATGTCCATGAAGGATGTCAAGACTCACTCAACTTCACTACAACCAAATTCAATATGAATTCTGTAGTAAAGAACACATTCTTTCATCCAAATAAAAAATGCTGAACAGTTTTAAATATATATATATATATATTTTGTATATATACTATCAATACAAGATACAGGGATCAGATAAAAGCAACTTTGCAACTACAACACATTAATAAGGATATTAATAAGAATAAAAAAAAATACATGTTTGACACAATGTTACTCATTCCCGTGGCACGCAAATCCACACATACACACTGACGTCAACAACGGATCATTCACAAAGCTGTTAGACAAACCCATGAATGTATTCGGGTTGTTTAAATAATTCCACTGGAAACCGCCATTAGGAACTAATCTCAAAAGGGGATTGGTTATTTGAAAGTGCTAATATGTGACCTGGGTATAATGACAGAAAGAATATAGAGGAGAAGTATAGAATCTATTGCACTACATGTGGTCTGGGAACAGGTGTCTGGCAGCGCAGAGTTTTCAGACCGTCACTGCAGTGTAGACCACTTGACAGGTGTGTGTGTGTTTGTGTGTTTGTGTGTACGACACACATCCTACAAAGTCCTAGGGAGTCTAACATTATGAAAATGAAAATAAAATAAAGTCCACCTGGAGTGTACTGCATTGGAGTTCAAGTACTGACCAGACCATGCTCAACACCTGGGTCTCTAGGGCTGGACTGAATAGGGGGGTCCAGAGTAATGGACAGGGGCGTGTCCAGGACAGGGGACAGGGGGGGTTGGCCTGGCACAAACCCAACTAAATCTGGCAGTTGAAAGGACTTGAACCGGTCAATCACAAGCTCTCGGAAGCTGTTGTGTTTTCTAAATCACCTAGTTTATGGTCCCACAAACGATTTTTGCTCTTCGGCAGTAGATTTTCTGATGTACATATTCTCCGTACTACAAAAGTTAGTGTTAGTGTGGTCTGGTGGCTATGTGGTAGCCCCACCCCCCATTGTGGAGGCCCCACCCCCGTGCTGTAGCCCCTCCCAGGCCACCCCTACTGAACAACTGGACACGCCACTGTTAAAAGAAAGGAATTAAGTAATAAGTGGATAAAAGGTTGATAAAGTTAAGTCTAGTGGCCAAAGACTTGTGGCTTTTTTCAAGTCTGTAATGACAACCAGATATACAATGAATTAAAAACGAATTTAGAAAAAAACAAAACAAAATACAGCAATAATGGAAACCAGGAATGATGACCAGATAAGCCCTTGGATCAACGGATTGTTCGGAGATGTGAGGAATTGTGAGCTGGACCAACTCTATTTTCCAGCACTGGATTTTGCAGCGCTATTGGCGTGGAGCATAGCTAGCTTGCGGCGCATTATTATACATTCATCCTTACTTTAAAACATCAGCATCAACCGTGGTGACCTAATGGAGTATCACTGCAGTTGGAATGGAGAGAGACAGAGAAAAAGAGGCAAGGTTGTTCATCTCTCGGTGGCACTACGGTACTCCTATGCTCTACGTGGTTATAGTAGGGCTCCTAAACACTAAGCTCTAGCACTCATTCTGGAGCAATGTACCCTTCACTCAGCTCAGCGCACCCTGAATTCAACAGAGCACCCTGAATGCAACGGAGATCAGCCAACCACAGCACATGTATAACTGGTTGGTAAGGAAACACTGAATAAAGACTGAACATTGTTGGTACGGACAGGTTAAGTTGTTGTTCGCTACGTTGGTAAATGTCAAAATAAATGTTACATTTCCTGCCGGCACCCTTCCCTTTCTTCGTCTGGCAAAAAATAAAATAAAGAAGAAATCTTCTATTGAGCACGGAGTGCTTCGATTGGTCCAAGTGGACACGGGAATCCTCAGGATTGGTCCGGGGCCGGCGGAGGAGGCTCACTGATTGGCCGGCAGCAGGCCCTGTCGCTGCGCGTGTTCCAGGATGGCGTTGTGGCAGAAGAAGTACTGGTCTGGGGTCTGGATACTGAAGGCCCGCTGGGTCCGCATGCGGCGCACGGTCTGGCGCACGTTCAGCGTGCCCAGGTCCTGCAGCTGGGACAGGCAGATGTCCAGCGCGCAGAAGGTACCTGCGGGGGCATCCACCACAGCTTCACTCAAACGCTGCAACGTTTGTGCTGAACTGCGCGATGCAACGCTGCTGAGCCCGCACAACTACACACATTTCTAATCACAAGGGAGAGACTAAAATATCCCTTATTGAACTTAATTGAAGCAAAACTGCAAAAACGTTTTTAAATGAAGTTTGTGGATCGACACAAGAAGAAGTGAAGTAATAATAATAATAATAGATTTAATTTATACAGTGCCTTTCAAGGAACTCAAGCTCGCTTGTGAAACTGTTTAGTGTGCGTGTGTGTGTGTGTGTGTGTGTGTGTGTGTGTGTGTGTGTGTGTGTGAGTGTAGTGTTGACATGGCTGTGCAGACCACTGACCCGTTCTCCCGATCCCTGCGCTGCAGTGGACCACCATGGGGGGGCCCAGCGGGTGCCCGGCCCACTGGGACCCCAGGCCCTTCACCACCGCCTTCTGCTGTCTCTTCACGGCCCCCAGGAAGTCGATGAGGGTCACGGCGGAGGTGGGCACCCCGTAGTCGGGCCAGCTCAAGTACTGGAAGTGACTGAGCTGCCTCTGTTCACAGGTCTGGCGGGGGACACAAGAACCCAGGGATAACAATCGACACCCGCTTTGTCAAACAGTGGAAAACGGGGTCATCTGCTGTACCGCAGGAACGGTCGGTGATTAGCTCCCATCATGGACAAGATAAGAAATGTGAGGTTGAAACCACTTTCTGAACTTGTTGACTTGCCCTAAGTTCTGTGGTAGGTGACCTCGCTTAGCACCGTTTTCAGCCAATCAGAAAGTGTTTGTTAGCCTTTGTTTGAACAGAGGTTCCGGTGCCCTGGAGTTTGAGGATGTTAGCGTTGGGATGAGGCCAGCTCTCAGGTGTTGAAACGCAGCATACCATCTCAGTTTTGTGCCTTCAGTACAAACTGAAAATACTAAATAGGTGTGTGTGTGTCTGTGTGTAGTCAATGCAGTTATTGCAAATTTATACAATTTCAACCCATGTGTGATACAATGACAGCAATTAGTCTGTGTTCTGTCCATACTACACCAGTTACATGTGTATAAGCTTCTCATTTTCCTTCCTGCTCTCTGCTTCCTGTCTGCACTATGGAAGATAGTGGACGAACCGATTAGTGCGGCCATCTTACACCACGTCTGCCATAGTGTGGTCACCGAAACAGAACTTAGGTGTTGCCGGTGGTGGCAGGTGGTGGTGAGGGGTGGTGGTGGCGCTACCTCTGTGTTGTGCAGCTCCAGGGAGATGTGGTTGTAGTGGGGGTGGTGGTCCACCCTCTGGTTGACCACCGCCATGTGACCGTACACCTCCTGCCCCCCCTCCTCCAGGGGCCAGTACTGCCCGCACTTCTGCCGGCCGCCCTCGTCGGTCCTGTGAAGGTCACAGCGGTTCAGCCTCACGGTCACCAACCAGAGCAAATTAGAGCCAGAAAATCGCTACGGAATGCTTGACTTCAGGCGTAACCCGCAAGGAAGTGACAATATGAAATCCGTGGGGATGAAAGGTAGAATGAAAGATAAAGTGACACCATACAAATTACATGGAGAGGTTGTATAGAGGAGGTGAATAGTTTCCTGGGAAATGTAGTTTTTTGTGCATTCGTGATGCATGTAAAGCAAGTGCACAAAGTTGGTGTTACTGTGTAGCCCAGTGTAGCCATTTTGTCGGAACAGCTTGAATAAAAGCATGCACCATGCATGCATTCAACGTCATTTTGAACCACAGCATTCAAGACCGCCATTCTGGTTGCCCCACCTGGTTGTCATGACGATGACGAGTACATTCTGTTCCCAGATCATCCTCCAGAAATCCTTGTAGGTCCTTTCCAGTGGACCTGGACGGCACAAAACAAGGACTCGAGCGTTTTAGTCGTTATGATCAGCGGGCACGCTTACCAACGGTGAGTCCGAGCAATTGTCCTCATGACAAATGGGCATGATTTCACTTGACAACAGCCCCATTTTGTCTGATTGAATGTAGTGTGTGTACATTGATCCGTGAGCATTCCATCGACACAAATGGTTTCAATGGTCCAGAGACGCAAAACTATATCCCGTTGAACTTGGTGAGGAAGGGGAAGGGGAGGACATTCATTTTACTCAAGGCTGATTGGATGACAGCGGTTATGTTGCGCGAACACCGCAGTGATGCTTCAGCAATTCCTCCTGCTTTATTGGCTGATGTGCTTGCTGAGCCAATCGAATAACCCCTAAACTGCAGAATCCCATTTCAGCAACGCTGAACCCCACACACTCGTGCGGAAAGCGGATAGTTTGAGTCGTACCTTGAGTACCGATGTATGCGTTCTTCTGCTTGTAGCCGTCCATGTAGCTAGCGTTGACGTAGTCCGATCTCTGGGCGGAAACACAATGTTCGCACAAAGTTAAAATCTTTAACCCCGTGAAGCCAAGAAAGCACAAGCACCTTGTTACTAGCGTTGAAATGACTCATAGTTAGTAACATCGTTTTAACAACACTTTATCACTTCATTAACATCAACTGAATATTCATATTGTTATTTTCGTAAAAACAATGGTTTGAGCATCGATTGCCCTAAGTTACTGCAAAAGAGCGAAGCGTGACGCTAATGTGCATTAATATTTGATAGCAGCGCCAGTCTGGGCTGCAGCAGCAGCGTCATGGGGACTGGGGAGAATTAACCCCTCGCTGACCTCACTCCTCCGGGCCTGGAGACGCACTCTGGTCTGGTCCAGGCAGAGCACGTCGCCGTAGCGATTTCGTTCCTGATTGCATGCCGCTCTGTTTAGAACAAGAAAAAGGCGAAACGATCCATCAGGTTACAAAACATTCGTTCTCAGCCAGATAAGAAATACGTTTTATTTGTAGAGCACATTTTAGGGAACTCAAAGGAAATATGCAAATCTTGAGAGTTCCCTAAAGATGTTGGAGACGTGAACTAAATTGGTCTTCGCCACAAAAACGTTGCATATGGTAGTTGTGCAACGTGGGCATGTCATGCGTACGTGTTTGGCCTGAGCTTATCAATAGTCAATAGGCAAACACTCACACAAACGGTGAGTAGCGTTGTGCGACCAAAACACAGACGCCAAGTTAATGGAACAAATTTCAGCGGACCCAGAACCCCATGCCCACGGACAGGGCTCGTGAAAAAGAAAAAGTGAAAAGTGCCAGAATCATATGGTCTCTTACTTGCCATTATTATTTATGCCTCAACATTCTCAGATTAATAAAGCAGGCCAAATATGGCCGCTTCAGGCAAAAGGCAACAGAGCGAACTCCAATACGAAAAGATGAGAGGGAACTATTTTCATATATTAGGTAAAAAATCGAATTTGCCCGAATTGAGTGATATGGTACACCATTGATAAACAACGGTGGGCATGTTAATAACTAATTTATATATGTTTTGCTAGGTACTTGGGGCCTTACGCGCTCCCCCCATCCCCCCCAGGGCTTACAGT
The DNA here is from genome assembly GCA_027123715.1 of Gaidropsarus macrophthalmus. Lineage (NCBI taxonomy): Eukaryota > Metazoa > Chordata > Actinopteri > Gadiformes > Gaidropsaridae > Gaidropsarus > Gaidropsarus macrophthalmus. The sequence continues at coordinate 2,532,312 of JAOTIX010000139.1, forward strand.
GCGCAGTGGAAGGTCCCGGGTGGGGGCTCGTTGCGGATCTCCTCGTACTCCTGGTGGATGCCCAGCCGCTGCAGCCGGCCCAGGTGGGCCAGCAGGTCCGGGGGCCGCATGGCGTCGGGCCCTGCCGTGTGGACGGAGGTCTCGTCCACGGGGATGCCCACCAGCTCATCCACGGGGTCCACACGGCCATTCTGGCCCGCCAGCAGCTGCTGGTTCCAGCTGTAGGCGTCCAGGGGCAGCAGACCCCCCAGGTGCTGGGGCAGACAGTCCCTGGGCAGGTGCTGCCGCAGCTCCGGCATCCGGACCATCTGGACCTGGGGGGGAGGGGAGACCGGACCGAGAGGTTTGGGGACGGTTACTGGACCGGTGCTGGGCGGAGGATTCAGGGTGTCACAGCAACAAGTGCTAAATCAGCAAAGTAAATGTAACCTACAAACAAAACAAAATGCTCGAGAGATATCGTTTTACACAATTACGAGTAGGACAGCAGAGACTGACCGGTGTGTTGTTACCATAGACATCCTATATAGTAGATGTAGCATTGGCTGCTGGGATGCGAGAAATGCGGCAGCCATGTTGGTGTGGTGATCCGGTCCAATCACTGTAATGTGTTTGGATGGAGCAAAGAAATGTCAGCGCATTTAATTGATCATACCTAACCGAATACCACCGATTTTCACACGTTCATATGTGCCTATGATAAAGTTTGGCGTGCTTTACTGCCAACTATGAATAATGAAACATGCCAAACCATGTGTCCTTTATCATAGAAAAAATGTGTTAAAATCAGTGGTATTCAGTGAGGTATGATGAATTAAATGCGCTGACAGTTCATTGCTCCATCCAAACGCATTTACAGTGAGTGGAGCAGATCGCCACTCCAAGATGGCCGCCATATTTTTCGTCAGCGCCAGTAGGCAGTAGCGGTCCATGCTACGTCCATCAACATAGGATGTCTACGGTTGTTACTAGATACATAATGCGACAGGTCCAACCAGGTCAAACCACATAGTTCATGAATTCATTGATTGATATTATTAGCATGTTAATTGTGAGGGAATAACTTTGAAACATGGTTTTACCCTCTCTCGCAGCTTCTCCTTGAGCAGCAGGCTGAGCAGGTTGTAGGGCACGCGGAACCAGACGGGGGCGCCCACGATCAGAACCTTCTTTAGCCTGGCGGGGAACGCGCCCTGGTGGCCAGAGAATTAAACAGTTATTATCCATTCAACAGTTAACAAATGTTGAGTCGGACCAGAGCTAGATATCGAAATGTTCTTTAGCAATCATCTTGTTCCGCTTGTTTGACTGAAATGGTCTCGCAAACGCAGCTTCACCGTTTGTTTAATATTGACGCACTGAAATGGCACTGAGCATCATTCTACATCAAGGAAAATGTTTCCGTGTAAAACGTGTTGCAAACCTTTAGTAAATTGAGGATCTTCTTGCTGAGGTCCAGCTCAAAGTTTGTATAGTTGGAGCCAGCCATGTCGTAGATGAACACCAGGCCGTTCCTCTGGGTCTCGAAGCTGCGGAGGAGACAGAAGATGTTTTTCATGGGCTTGAAATCGGAACATGGTCAATTATTCATCTAGATGACGGATGGTGGTAGAGAACAATTACAGCTCAATCATAATCATAATAATAATAATAATAATAATAATAATAATAATAAGAAGAAGAACTTATATACTTATATAGCGCCTTTCAAGGAACCCAAGGTCACTTACCAAGAGTGGGAGTGGGGAGGTTGGGGGTAGGTTCAATAAATTGAAATAATAAATTATTTTTCAAAGCAACACAGAGGAAGGAAGTTGGTCCTACCTCTCCACGGCCCGGTCCAGCAGGTAGAAGAGGGCCTGCAGCACCACGTGGTTCCCCGTCTTGCTGGGGTGGTGAAGCTTGGCCGTGTAAAGGGCTATGGACGCTCCCGATGGGTCTCGAACGCTCTGGTGGCACGCAGAGAGACACCGTCAGCTCTCATACACTCATTCAAGAAATACACCCGCAGGCAAAATAGCTGATTATTTCTAATTGTGTCAATATGCACATTTTGGCAATACAATAATTGTTGCTTGCTGCAGTGGTCCAGCAATAATATTGACTTATTGGTCTACAAAGCGTGCAATCTTGACAAGCAGCATTCCCGAAGTTGAAAACACGGCACAATATAATGAATGAGCAAAGCGACGACCACAAGGGGGCGCTTTGGGACAGTTTTCTGGCCACTGGCTGGTTTCCGGAAAGGGGGCCGGTCTCAGCAGTTCAGCAGGAGAGGCATCTATTGTCAGCGAGAGAGACGGCTTCCATTAACCCCTTCCCTGGCCACCATCTCGTCTCCCCCTCAGATCGGTTCAGCGGCCGGCCAGATGGCGTCCACCGAACGTCTTGCTCTCTTTATAGAACTCCCGACCGGGCATTTTCCGGAAACCTTTGTAAGCAAGCGAGCCCTGTGTTTGTGTGTGTTGGTGTGAGTGTGTGTGTGTGTGTGTTCTCTGGCAAGGACACTAAAAATACCTCACACAGGATGTGAGGCTGCAGGAGCGTGACGTCAGACTAGAGGATGTGCAGAACCACTGGATCTGGATCCGCACTGAGCGGCGGAGGGAGGGGGGGGGTTGTTTTTGGTAGTAGGTTTATCACAGGGGTTACGAATGGACTGTACCTTTTTTCCTCAACATGGAATTTTCCACAGGAAGAATTAGCAAATTTCCCCAAGCCAAACATGTGCATATACATATATGGGCCTACTTTATTTTGCTCCCTTATTACTTATACATTACATTTAAATAGTTTAGTTTAATCTAAAACGTATACAGCACTGGTTCAGAATTTGAAGAATAGCTTATAAACGGAGCTGCAAAACGGATGGTGAACTGCAAGTCTCTCGTCGATACAGCTCACCGTACACAGATTTAAACTAAATAAGTACTGGAAACATCCGAGACGTCGTCTCCTGGACCACTGGAGCCGATTCGTGGGCCAGACTTTCCACGTAGGACGAGCTCCCCCCCGGTCGTTTCCCTGCGGCCTGCGGAGTCCCTCCCCGTCCTCAGAAAACATCCGACAGCCCACCTCTTCCCAGAACCGAGCCATCAATTCTCCCGTGCTGCACCTCCGTGCTTGCAGTGCACGTGCCGGAGTGGAGGACGGCCCTTCCTGTGTTGGGATGCACCCGCTCCCCTCCATGCCCTCACGAGCTCAAGTCCGAAAAGAAAAAAACCCAAAACGAAATCCATCTCTCTGGCTCCATATAGGTTCACGCGTGGGACGCACCGCACTTACACATCTGATGCTGTCGTCCGGTATTGATCGCATCATGCTTCTGATGCCTCTTACCCAGAGTGTCTAGGGGTGTGGGGGTGGTGGAGGCGTCTTACACACAGTGTCTGGGGTGGGGGTGGGGTGGAAGCGTCTGCCCGGTGTAAAGGTGGTGCCGGCGGCAGGGAAAGCACTCACCAGCACGGTGAACTTGCCGCTGAGCAGCTCCGAGCGGAGGGGTTCCTCCTGTGGCTGCAGACGGACGATGCCCTCCTTCAGGCGCGTCTCCTGGGGG
>JAOTIX010000139.1:2776099-2786430 GCA_027123715.1 Gaidropsarus macrophthalmus
TTGTGTGCTTATTTTAGCATTTAGAAATCTCATCTGTCCTAGACGCAATATCTCATAAAGAAATTGCCACGACAAACCGAAAATAAATAAATTGAGATAGTGGATATAAAAAAAGCATTTCGAGTACAACTGTGTAAATAATTAGTCTTCAATATATTGATGCTATATTGTTGCTGATAACTATTCACACCATGATAACGTTTAGTGATAACCCTGTTTAATGGTTTGTGCCTGCACGCCGCAAGGACAGTCTCTGGTATCCTGCATGCAGGGTTTGAAGGAGACCGAGGTTGACCTCAGTGTTCGTCTCTCTGCCTCAATACTTTTACATCAGGGCTCAAAGATATTCTGTTTGCTTCAGCTTTTTATTTTAAAAGTCTGCACTTTCCTGCACAATGCAAATATACTAGTCTGCACTGCTATATTTAAGTTTGATATTTTACATTTCTGTTTAATGATTGTCTTTCATTGTTTTAAAATGATTGTTTGTTGTTTGCAAACACTTTGTTTCCCCTGAGGAAATATGGATGCAATAGATGCAAGTTGAAAACATTGATGAGTACAACTTCAAATTAAACATGACAGTGTAGCGCACAAACAACGGTTGTTGATTACGAGCACAGCCAGAGTGTCTCTGATTGGACAAGGCTTCACATGTGATTTGGGCTATCCAGGGAACTGGGGCAGGGCGAAGGGACAGGTATCTCGGTCCATTGCTAGGTTGACAACAACAACACCCGGTTTGGATGTGGCAGTCAAGTCACCAAGCATTCGAACTCAACCGCAACCACCCCTTCATGCAAGGTCCACCACAGAGCGAGTGTTGGACCAGGGTAGCAGGACATGTGATTAACGGGACATGTGATAAACAGAGCATGTGATAAGAAAGACATGCGGCAGCACATCTGTCAGACACATGGATTATAAGTATTACAATTCATCACAATTCATGTTGTTATTATGACGAATATTAATTCCAGAGTATTGTTATTATGAGGAGTTAAAGGAACGCGCCACCGTTTTTCCAAACTGAGCTGTGTTCATACCCGATCCTAGACGAGTTGATACATACATCTCTTGCCTTCGTGCTTGCACTTGATCGCTCTGGCGCGCAGCACTACATTGCTAGCTTTTAGCTTGGCCCATTACATTCCTATGGTCCCAAACAGGGGTGAAGTTAAAGCAACCAGGTACTTCCACGTTTTCCCTATTTAAATACCGTTACGTAAGTAGTTAAACGACCCAAGTATGGCGACACAAAATGAAACATGCCAATTTTCTAAGCGGATAAAAAGGATAACTATAATGTATGGCTGAATAACACATGGGAAGCGGGAGCATTTCGACATCTGCGCAGATCGAGTGCACGCACGAAGGCGAGAGACGTATATATCAACTCGTCTAGGTAAGGTGAGATACACAGTAAGAGCACAGGTAAGAACACAGTTCAGTGTGGAAAAACGGTGGCGTTTTCCTTTAAGGTAGCAGTAGTTGTTAAAGTAGTAGTTTAAGTAGAAGTAGTGTAACATTATCATAAATCAGATCATATTTACATTTAGTTATTGAGAAGATACTGTAATCCAAAGAGATTTACAAGGGAAGCTGGGAACAATCAAAGCATAAAATCGATGTTGGCATGAAAAAGGTAGCATCCATAATCCATTAAGTACGCATCCCGCTGGTCAATAATGCATGGACCAGTGTGTTGATATGCACGGCGTGAGCCCTGATCTACGGTCTAGGTGAGTGTCGTCTCCACTGTGGAATACGCGGAATGTAACTGACTGTCTCTCTGTTCCCCCCCACCCTGTTGTCCATCCCCTAATTGGCTCCCCCCCTTTCAAGTGCGTCTGTGCCGTGACTCCCTGGGGGTGGGGGGAACCGTGCAGCCTAACCCTTAACATGCTCCCCCTGCCTCGCCGCTGGGTCGAACCCCGTTCCCACACCTCTCACCGCGCTTATCCGTGAGCCGAGGAGGCGGGGCCGCGCTCCGTGCGCTCGGGACCACTGTGGCGTCTGATTGGATGGAATCACACATCTTGGTGAATAGGCCTAGACTGGCGCCGGCAGATGTTTTGCACGTGCTTCGCATGACGGATGTGTTGGCCGGTTAGGGATTTCTCGGGGGTTCTTTGCGCATTCGAAACTTGGGTTGCCATTGCAGAGCGTTGTGGATATGTTGTTTGTCCAGTCTGTCTGCCAATGCCAAACAATGGCCGCAGGCTGTTAAGGACAACCTGGGCAACCGACACATGCGCATTCTTAGAGCTGCTTGGGTGAAGCTCTGACAAGATGGCTGCTGCCAAGTAATGATGCCTTATTACATAATGCTGTCCTGGGGTGGATCTGCTTGGTTGAGACAAGAATACCACGTCTCCATGGGAAAACAATATGGTTTGGGGGCGGGTGGGAGGGGGCTTCTTCTTACTGGGGATCATCCATCATGGCTGTGGCGATGACAGGCGGGGCCATCTTATCTGGTTTCTGTGTCGTTGTTTAATTTGCCCGTTGACAGGTTTACATGTGTGCCCTAAATGCGACGGCATGCATCTCTCCCCGCTGCCATATGAACCGCGCGACATTTTGTCTTCATCACTCCGTCAAATCTAAATAATGCAGAATAAACAGACTGTAAAGTGTTAAATTACAGTTGGAGTTGCCACGGGTAAGGTTGCATCGGGGTCGAGTGTTTGTTCGTTCGTGGACGTCCCCGACAACAAATTGTGTATTTGCGGTGATGTGCAGAGACCCACAGAAATGACACCCCATCGGGTGAGGGTTGCGGTTGTGTGCGTGACTGAGAGTGGGACAGAGTGGACTCAACCCGCTCAGAATTCCATGAAAGTGGTGATCAGCTATTCGGTAAGTTCAGATGTCTAGTGTTGAGGAGCATGGTCTCGAGGCAATCAAAACACAATATGTATGATGGAGGACACTGGAAGGATATCATATTGAAGCTGTAGAAAAAGAGGCAATGCAATCACATTTAGTCATGTTATCTGTGTATCTGTGGATAAACGTGGACTAATTGGGATTGACTGGAGGTGTAATGTCGAGCCTATAGGTGTCACTTACCCACCGCCGGGGATTCATTCCTGCGATCAACACAGATGTTCCCCTGCAATTACGTAAAGGAAGTAATGGAATAAACCAGGAACACATTCCTCTATTTATATGGTGCGATGATGGAGCTCAGGCTAAAAAACGAGCATGTCCCTGCTCTGGCAGGGAACATTTGATAAATCAGCACACTGTCTCGTGCCAGCATTTCTGGAATCAGCCAAATCTTTCAGGAGCTGAAAATGATGACGAGAGCGTACAGAATGTAAGTGAACAATCTGTTCCTGGGGCTGATTATGTTGATAACCTACTGCGTGTTGCCAGGTGGCCGCGTACACATCCTGTTCTTTACTAACTTCTTCCACTGCTCCCAGTATGGATTTAGCATTTTAAAAGTGCTTACCTACACAAACAACCAACTTCCACAGAGCACTTATATCCCAAGACAAAGTGATGAGGTTTGATTGTTGCGTGAGCAGTGTCATGATTGAGGGCTTTGCTTCATTTGCATTATATTTTTTTAGCTACGGTCAGTTTCAGTAGGAGTACTGCCAGATGTCTGATGTCGAAAAGGAGTAAACAAAAAGTAACAACTACATATGGCGTAACGTTAACGGGCAGCTGCAGTGTTAGCCAAGATGCATTGGTTGATAAAACGACATTACTACCAGCACTATTCTTGCCTCTCTCAGTTACTCTGATGACCATCGCATGTTAGTGACAAAGACTTGGAAATCACATTAGTAAAACCAAAGCTTGTTAAAGCGTAGCATTCAGCTATATTTTAGCAGCAGACACAAATCCTGTTTTCATATTCATATATACTGCAACTCTTTTCAAACACAAAAAAAAATCGAAATCAATAAACTTATCAGATAAACTTTGTGTTGTTTCCCAATAAGAAGTGGAAGTGAAGATATTTCCCTTTTGTGGGCTATATAATATACTGTTTGGGGAGGGGGTGGAGGGTGGTCTGGTAGCTCTCCAATTTATTTGAGCCAAAGATTTTGCAGATACAATTGGTATTTCACCATCTCATTACTGGGCCGATTAGAATTCATGGGCTATATTAAATGTCAGAGAAAGGCCAGTGTTTTGTTTTCCAAATTTTATGCATAGAATGTGTTTCTTTCATTCTATTCCTAAGCTAGTTGGCCAAAAGGAAGCAGCAGAGGATATTAGGAAAGTAATATATAATGTATCTTCCAAGATATACTCATTAAAACCCAAACACTGCCTTCAAAAACAAGTATATATCATTTGGTCTTGTATTTTGTTTATTTATTTGTGCAGTTTGAACTGAGGAGGAGTGAGATATGGTGATCAGGGGCGTAGCCCGACCCCTCTGACCAGACCCCCCAGTGCATTGATCTTTCTACAGCCTTTGGGTGACCACAGGAGAACTTTGGAAAAGGAGCTTTTCTCCTTTCTCAATTTTAAAGGTCTTTCTTTGTGTTTGCCCACTTTAATTTAGATCAAAGGAAATGCCTGTGTTCTGAGGTCAGTTAAGACCTCCGCTGCCTGGAAGGAAGCTCTTATGATCTGGCTGGAAAAATAACACAATACTATTAAATTGTATCTTTATTTACGTATTCATTTTTGGTATATGTTGTGTGTCGTTGGGCTGATTTATAGCGGTGACCTTGTCAAAGGTCTGTTGATCCCCACTTTAGTTGGAAGGCTTTCAGAAATAAAACTGTTCCTGTACGTTTTACCATTTAAATTGGTCTTCCCAGCTATAAATAGGAAGACCATTGGGTTCAGCTAATTATATATTTTTCCCGAATATTCCAAGCCTCAATAAGTAACAACATATGATGGAAATAAATAACAGACTATTCTGGAAAAATAATACATCAAATATTCCTTGAATGCATTGGTTGAAGTACAGTTTTATGGCAAGGCAAGCTTGTTTATATAGCATGCTTCACACACAAACCATATTCAGAATGCTGCACAAGGCATGAATCACATTGCAAAGACATTTGACAAAGGACAATCAATAAAAGCATCAATGGTATGCTCTTAGCAGACGTCTGTAAGTGTCACGGTCTCATAGTTAGTAATACTTGCACATGAAAAGTGATGCATCATGCTTGAGCACATGACAAATAGATCGGATCAATCTCCTGGGGTAAGACATGCGATAAGGCGAGTGCTAGCTGGATGCTCCAATGCAAAACGCTCTGAGAAGAAACGGACTGGGACAAAAATTCAGTTCCTTATTGTCTTTAATGTTAGTGTATTGTTTGATGAGTGGAGGGGAATAGCCTGGCATGGGCATGTCTCACAATAGATGCACAGCTTCAGTAAATCCTCATTTAGTAGAAGGGATTGTTTTATGGCTTGATGTTGCTCTCATAAAGGCTCTGTGTGAATCGCTAGATGTTTCACACTCACTCGGGAAGATAGCCTTGGAGATCACAGATTAGCCAAAAACCAAGCATATTCTACCCTTGATCGCCCCCTTACCGTACATATCATGCTGCGGACACTAAATTCACTTTCAAGATGAAGCTTTCCACCTCACAAAGTCATCATTCATCAAAACCCATCACACGTTGAGCTTTGATCGTCTCGTAATCATTGGATTGAGAATAATGAAAACGCAATCAGTGCTTCTTTGACCCATCACCCCACAAAGCTTGTTTCCAAACAGTGATGCCCATTCACACATTCATGCACACGGTCACACATTCATGCACACATTCATCCACAGTCAGGTCGACGGGAGCATTTGGAGTTAGTCATCTTCCTCGGGGACACCTTGACCCTTGACCCTTGGCCCGGAGGGGCCAGGGATCAAACTAGCAACCTCACAGATCAACTGCCACCCAGTGTGATACACATGAGTATTAACAGCAAGGCTGCGTCCTGCAGTCAGGGTCACTGGTGACTGATGAAGTCCAGCCGGCCGGTGTGCTTAAATGACAGCGGTGTGGTCATTTAGCAGATGCTAATGCAAAGCACCGAGCAGTGGACTCGTATGCATGTCATTATGGGCACCTCCTTAATTCCGTTCTGTGGGAGGAACCCAGTGTTTACACCGAAGGCTGTGGAGATCGGAAAGGTAGTGATGAGCAATCTGCTGCTGATCTGAGGCTTGATTAAAAGCAAGGCCAGGGGCTAATTCATTGGCCTTTTATTCCAATGACAGGCTCATTATCCCAGAGCAGGGCGGAGGAAAGTCATTGTGGTTTCAAAGCATTGTTTAGCTACTGAGGGGACGAGGGGAACAATGATGATCCTCCCTTTTGCAGGATTCCCCCGGAACGGTTCATGCTGGTCATTATGCGGTCCTAATAGTGGCCTGATGAACAATACTGCTAGGTCTTTCTGTAATATTTTCCATTCCCTGCAGCCGAACCTGAGGTCTCATTTCATTTGTTGTTTGCAGTCCTGAGTGTCCACATTATTTAATCACGGTGGTACTGGAGAAAGAGTCCCACAAAGTCTAACTTTGCATCAAAATCTAACTTTCAGTTTCGCTTCACATTTCCAAACAGCTTGTGTCCTCACAAAGAACACAGAGGAACGAACAGTCCTCCTCTGTTTACAATTTTAATCCGAAAAGACACATGTTGTTTCATGAATTCATTTTGTTTTGGTTCTCAAAGGGCGCCCGGGGGAAAACGCAGGCCCGTGCCAGCGGTGAGTGGCGTCTTTGCTTTCTCTCCATGTTTGAGGAACGTGGTGTTCAAATGTCACGGCGACACCAGCGGTCGCTCCCCCCCCGCCTTCCCCCAAACCGAGCAGCTTGAGCCCCCCCACCCCCTCAAGGTCAGGGAGGGGGACGCTACACGGCCACAATCTGCTTCCTTGATTAACGATGACCCTTCAGCAGATGATCCCCGACCCGGATCACAGGCGCGCCCCCTCTGGGATCCAGATGACATTATATTAAAACCCGGAAAATGTTTTCCGAGGATGCAAGATCACAGTTGTGCTTCAAGTGAGGTTGTTGTCATGCCGGTGTCCAATGGCATCTATCACATATATACACATTTATCATAGTCTATTATATAGTAGTATAGAGTATGTAATGGAAGTTTAGTTTCAGTTTCAGTTTAGTTATGGTACTCGTTAGTAAGGATGCCAGCATGAAATCAGGGTTAGAACCCTGTCCCTTTGTGGCTGGGAGACGAACACCCTCACCACCACACTAAACTTCACTCCTCTATAATATGCACTCAAAAGTGATCAACAGCTCCGAGCTCCCCCGTCCATCACATTGACCCCGGAAAGACTTTTAACTGTCAAAATAATGCTCGATCCTTGTCATTAGTCATTCCCGTTGGGCTCGTTATGCGTCAGCCAATAAGGTTGATCCGCTGTGAATGATGAGGCACAGGTGCTGAGTGTCATTTCTTCAACGCCGCCCCAGGGGGGTGGGGCTCTCATCACATGAACACCCTTTAATTGAACACATATTAGCATGTTTTTCATATCGTCCAATGAGCACGTTGTGAAAACCCGCCAGCCAATCATAGGTAAGGAAATCAACCAGGTGACCTAGTTGTGCATTCTTCAGCTCTTTCCGTGGTGTCACGTGATCGCGGCTTGGCCTATCACTCGCGTCGAGGAATACGCAAATTGGCAACATGGTGAACATCCGTATCACACTCTAATTGGATTTTACTCTGCAACCCCCACTGGTGCGGTTTCAGAAGACTATAAATCACACATGCCACACTGAGGTGAAGTCATAAAATATGCCAAAAGAAAGAAGGAGCCGTTCTTGCTCGCAGGACATGGAAACCATGCTGAAGGTGTTACGTTGGCTGTAATTCCTACAATGTGTGAAAGTGACTAGCAAATATACTTTTTTAAATTTCTTATCTTATTTCATTATGTGTATTTGTTATCATGGGGTGTAGCATTATCGCTAACTGCTAAGCTTATGCCCATTATGAGTTTTTGGCAAAACCCTTTTTGGAAAGACAATTTTACACAATGTTCTTTGTATGTCTATGTATGTGTGTGTGTGTATGTGGGGGGGCATGCATGCGTGTGTGTGTCTGTGTGTCTGTGTGTGTGTGTGTGTGTGTGTGTGTCTGTGTGTGCATGCGTGTGTGTTGCACAGTAATTTTCTTGCATCCTCTTCAAAAGGCCTTTCCCCAGCTTGGCCTCGATAGGCTCTGAGCTTTCCGATGCACCTATCGATGGATGTCAGCCACACTGGGCATGGATATGCTCAGGGTCACTCCCATTTATCTCGGGGAATTAGGGCAATCAATACCAGGAAGTTTCCATGGCAACAGGTCTTCCGAGGCCGAGGTACAGTTGCTGTGCTGTCTTCCCGTGTTGGTTGTTTGTTAGTGGGCACAAATGAAAGCCGGAAGGTGAGCTTTGTTGTCACATCATGAAAACAGAGAGTCCGTGTTCACCGGGACAGACTAGCATTGTGGCTCAGGTCGTCCGCTCCCTGCCTGTAAGGCACTGGATTCGGTTTCCTGAATCGTCCCTGTAGCTATACTTAAGCAAGAAGCCTTACATGAAATATGCAAAATTAATACTAACACCTTTTATTGTAAGAATGACTGCATTGTTTTTTTGTGTTTCTGCCTGCTGTTACTATTATTTCACGTGTCTGTTCTTTATTTCCGAAGCCATTTTTCCATTTTACTAATTTCCCATCCAACAAGGTCTCCATGAAGGCACTGTGAAAATGTCCTCATCGTCAACGCTAAACCACCCAAAAAGAATCCTCCAAAAACGCAGGAATATCTCACACCCACCCTCCAAGGCTGATGGCACGGCCTAAGTAATGAGCCCTGACATTTAGCACTCTGATTTGGGGCCTGGCTGGCTGCGCTGCCTCTCTGATTAGCTGTGACCTGTGTCTGGAGGTGTGTGGGGGTGGGGGCAGCGCAAAGGTCGCGACCCCAATGTAACCAACAGGTAATGAGCAGCGCACGCTCCGGCGTGAAACCAGCGCTGTCCTGACCACCTCGTACACAAAGCCCGTAGATCGACGTGGCTCCTGGTGGCCCTCAGGGGGGATAAAACACACACTGGTCAAACATGGCCCGTCTTTCATTAAGTTAGAAGCTAAATTAAATCTGGCACAATAAGTGAGGTCATGTTGGTGCCTCGGACGGAAAAATATCAGTTGAGTAAAGAAAGAGAGGCCATTTATAAACACAACCAAAACAAATCGTGTTCATAGTCCAAACATAATAATGGAAAAATAACGACGATGTATCCGGGATATGGGGTACAACAGTAGCTCAGGGGGTAGAGCGGCTTGTTCTGTAACCGGAAGGTTTGCCAGTTCGAACCCCCGGAGTGTTGAGGTGTCCCTGAACAAGACACCTCACCCATAGCTGTTCCTGACATGCTGGCTGTCGCCTTGCATGGCTGTTGGTGTGTGAATGTGTGCGTGAATGGGTGAATGTGAGGTATTTATTATAAAGCGCGTTAACGCTTTACAATGTAAACGTTGTAGAAAAGCACTATATAAATACAGCCCATTCACATTTTTTGTGTTATAGTATCATATCTTTTGATGTTTATCCATCCTTTGTTTGGCTGGTGTCTGCTGGTCTGGGATGACGGAGGAGACACATGTGAATCACATAAGGCATAAAGACACTCACTGAGCATGAGAAGCCAGGGAATAAAATGAAGAATCATTTAGACATTTAGCAGTGACTCTTATCCAAGCAATAGTTTAGTCCAAATGACTTACAGGTGACACAGAGGACAAACAAAGCATCCAGTCAATATGGGAGGTGCATCCGCGGCTAAGTGCTCGATGAGAGAAGCAGAGGTGGGCCTGTGTGCAGATTTGATTTTAATGAGGGAGGCTGGGTTTTTGATCCTGTCAAAATAGGACAGAATAAATCTGAATCTAAATGAGGCGGGGGGTGATGCTAAGAGTGTCTCCATGGACAGAGTGTTCTCCTCCAGCCTGTCCACTCCACTGTGCTTTAATGTCGGACAGGCTCTGAGGCCCTGCTCAGGTGAGCTCGGAGGATGAGAGATGCTGTTTTCCTGGCTTTCACTTGAAAAAGTCCCCTGTCTGCCTCTCTTTCCTGCTCTCTCTCTCTATCTCTCTCTCTCTCTCTCTCTCTCTCTCTCTCTCTCTCTATCTCTCTCACTATCTTTCCCTCTCTCTCTTTCTATCCAGGTCCTTTTCTCTACCTTTCTCCATCCATCTGCCTCGCTCTCTCTTTCTCTCTCTCCCTGTCCCTCTCTCTCTCTCTCTCTCCCCCAACCACCCACCCACCCACCCGGGCACAACCCGGGTTGGTTGGGGGGAGGAGGTT
>JAOTIX010000139.1:2822593-2832999 GCA_027123715.1 Gaidropsarus macrophthalmus
TCAGTTGTTTGTAAAGAGAGACCAAAACAAACCCACTCTGATTGTGTGTGTGTGTGTGTGTGTGTGAGAGAGAGAGAGAGTTTGTTTACCTTTGAAACAAACCAAGTGAATGGCTGAATGGACCTATCAAGAAGTGACCACAAAGGCACAGAACGCTGCCCTTCAACGATACGTCCATCAAGTTGAAAGACAGCTCTTATCTCTTGGTGTGGAGGATGGGTGGGGGTGGGGGGTGGGGAAATGAACCAAGGGCCCCGTCTCCTTGTCAGCTGATCCATACAAGAGGGCCCCCAAGACTCCCTGTGGTTCATCACTCTCCCATCACAGATAACAGCATTGAGAGGGTGGCAGCGCAGAATACTCCAGGGAAGCTACACCTTGAGCTGGGTCAAAGTCTCCATTTGCAGAAGACCTCCATAGGGCGGGCGTCAGTCCTATTTGAAAACCTCTTTCTCTATGTACTGCTCAGCTGGAGATGAATCGATGAGTGCAGGTTGGCCGTATGCGGGATGGTTTGGGTTTGAGTTGAGGTAAAGACCATTGAGGGATATACCATTGAGTCGTGGTTTGTGGGGGTGTTGGTAGCGGCTTTTCGATTGACCAGGCCTTCACAACCTCTGGGCAGGAGATTGTGAACATATTAGCTTTGGTTATTTGATGCAATCATTTCGAAAAGAACATTTCAACAGTTAGAACATGTAAAGGTCCTTTACATACAAACAGACTCAGAAAATGCGTACCCCACGAGCAGCAATCTATCACTTACTAACCAGAATGCTGTGAAGAGCCTGAGTCTAATTGGATATTGATATTACAAGCAGCTGTTGACGAGATTGAAACCGTGTGATGGGAAGCCAATGCATGATGCAGTGGGCTACTAAAGGTTAGGAGCCACCGCACTCCAAAGATCAACAATATGCATAGCTGCTGATTGAGGGTAACAGTGCATTAACTACATGGTCTGAAAAGCAGCCATGGAGATGTGTCTGGTACGTGTTTTGCTTTGGATGTCAGAATTTGTGTTTAACTTTCAGCAGAGGTTATAGTTGGATAAATTGGGTTTTGTCTCTGAATGCGCAAGAGGCTAGTAACGTTCATGCTCTGTGACTAAGCATTTTAGACACAGTTAATTATTTTGGAGACCCAGTCAATAATCCTGACATTACAACTATGTCTAATTACCCAAAAGACTGCAATACCACTCAAGATCAGAATTTCCATTGCAGGTATACCTTGTGTCTGTTGGCAACATGAGAAAATCTTGACAAAAATGATTTAGTAAAACATTTTTATGCACTTATTACATTTCTTCTGGGCTATTCTCCATCAACAGAAATAAGCCCTGGCTGTTTAATTGGAGAAAGATTCCATGCTCTTGCATGATAGCCCATTAAGCTAATTACATTGTAGAGCAATTAGTTTCAGTTAGCTCATAAAATTAGCTTTACAGTGACACAGTTTACTGCTGTGATTGCTGGAATACATGATGTAGGTCAAATAGAAAGTTTGTATTGGATCGCAAACAAGAATAGGGCTGAAAACGTTGATTACCTTTGTTAAAATAAGTAAGGCCGGAGACAGCAGGGAAGGGGAACTGACGTCACTTGAATATAATGACAATCAGTGGAAGCATGCTGTTCTGTTAGAACTTGGGCCTTGATTAATTAACTCTCCACAATTAATTCAAGTCAACCATTTTCCATCAAAATGTAAGTCACATTTTAGTTCAAGTCCTGTTCTTTTTCCTCAAAACACAATTCCACTCCAATAATGGAGCAGAAGGGCTGGCACTCTTTCCAATAACGGTAGCCTGCGTAATACTGTAGTTGTGTTGATCAAAGGCTGCATGAATATGTCACTTAAAAGGTTAACATAAGGTCAGTCGCTCAGTCAACAATCAGACAATCATACAATGTGCATTCCATATTAATCTAGAGACCCTAAAATGCCATTCAATTGCAATTTATTTAATTTATGCTGATGAAATAGGCTCAAGTGCTTTTGGCAGCACTTCTTTGTATTAGTCATGCACTAAATCTCCAGTCATAGCACACCATCTGCCATGGTGTAATTTGCCTTTTTTCAACTTTTTCTTCTTTCTTGGACTGTCACTGCAAAACATTTGCATATTAAAATGTCCCTGGGTATACATTTTGACTCAGTATTTTGCTTTTGGGGGCATTTAAGAAGATTGTCAGCAGCTAAAAGTACACATGCATGTTTTTATAAAAAATAAAAAAAGGATTGTGAACACCAGCAAAAAAAAAAGCAGATATAAAATGAGTCCTAATTCTGTCACCACCAAAACAAGGTTGGGTATGGGAGTACTGTACATTGACGCTCAGATGTGTCTTGTTTGCATAAATAGCCTTGTTTTTTCAGTCATATATTTTTGTCTTATGACAGACATGTGCCAGTCAGGGACTATACAGTGTTGTTAAGAATGGAGTGATGACGTCCCTTCACTTCAGATAAAGGACTGGAGTGAGAGACTTGATGGCAATTAATTTCCTCTATTGCCTTTTTAGACCACACACTCATTTTAACTAAGTTTAACATTATGAGCTCATTTGATCACACCTTTCCAGTGTTAACACCAGTTCTGGCAAGTTTCCTATTGCACGGAGAGTGCTAAAAACAACCCCACATAGCGATGTATGGTTGGAAGATAAATGACCCACCCTCGCTTGTGTATCCTTTTCCATTCCATACCAGTATGGATTAAAGATTTACAGAGGTGAGTCTTACCCTATAGAGGCAGCCTCTTTACCATTCCACCTGCATCAAGATAGAGTGAATTCTTACCTGGATGAGTGAACCACCTCCAGAGTGCATGTCCGTTGACCCTGTTTCTCTGAAACTACCACTCTTCGGAACATGCCTATCCCCAAAAACACGGTAGCTTTTAAAACATTGAACTCTAAATGTGAATGTTAAAATGAACTTAATCCTTAATGTTGTTCTGGTTGAAATGTATCCAGCGCTATATTTCAATGTCATTGCTTCATGGCATTAATTTAAATTGTATTCAAAGTTATATAAGTTACCTTTCGAGTTCGATGTACTGCTTCAGCCAAGCCTGAAAACATCCAAACGCTGTGCATTCACCAGAACATCCTCAGTTCATTTTGAAGCAGCATCCACGACCCACTGGATGAGTGCACTAATAATGCTAACGATGCAAAATCTTGTGCTAACAGCCATCATCTTCACTTTGAGCCTGGGTTAAAAAAAAGAAACCATCAACAAACACTGGTTGCCTTGTACAACCAAAGACAGGGGGGGGGGGGTGATTCATGACATCACTTATCCATGATGTTCAGGTGTGTGCTGTCTCGTAATGATATTATAATTACAGGTTGAAGATTAATTTGTTTGTGTGAGGCGGGGAGAATGTGATGGATTGCTTTGGAATTGGTGTCGAGCAAACACCTCGCGTGTTTCAGTCCCCGGCCCCAGTACGTACCGTGTACTCAATACATACCGCAGAGTACCGGAGCGTCGGCCGACCTGCCTGTAATACTTGTACCCACAGAGAGAAAAAAAAAAACCCACCAATTAAGATCGAATTTGTCCAGTTGGATTGAATTGCTCCGAGCCAATTATCGGTTGATTAATCGTAGGGCCTTTAATTAGCGTAGCTGGTGTAGTCCCCTGGACACCGTCCACGTCCGGCCCCATTTACATTGCTGCAATTAAAGATGTCACATTGCTGTAGCCGCTCACTGCCTTTGCCCCCCCCCCCCCCGACCCCCCAAGAATCACCTGGCTGTGTACACTTCTAAATGAAGTCATTCTTGTCTTAATAAAGACAAGAATGGAGGAACAAGGGTTCTGGATTCAGTCTTGAGGAACTGGAATTTAATCATAAGTATTTATTTGCTCTGGTTTTTTTAACCATCCATTCAAGTCAGAATGTGTGATGTGATTTGTTAATATTAATCCAGTGTCGCACTCAGGCATTGTCACAGCAAAAATAATTGTCCTTATCAATCAATCTCGAGACTCATGTCAAGATTTTATAATTATGTGTCCAATGTGTCAAGTAGCATACGAACACTATTAAGTACCTGCAAAATCTACCATGTAATTTGTCACATATTTTGATCGTTATCAGGTTCACATTTAATGAGCAGACTCAGACCCTTTCTTAGCTCTGGACCTTCTCTGCAACGCTCCAGATCACCGCGGAAACATTCAATTTCCCCACTTGGACTTTTGCACAGCATGCATTAGCCTGTTCTGATCAATCAGTTTGAGCCTGGCTTGCTGATAAAACAACAGAACGAAAACATTGTGAACCTGGGCTACTTATCACAATATTATATAAAGTAAATCAGGATAATAGGTGCGATTCAATACAATCCTCAATTGGAGTGTTTCAACCACTGTCTACATTTCTAGTAGAAGGCCATACCGTTTAAGATTAATGTATTTATTTGAAAGACAAGGGAATGTTTT
This sequence comes from Gaidropsarus macrophthalmus, assembly GCA_027123715.1. Taxonomy (NCBI): domain Eukaryota; kingdom Metazoa; phylum Chordata; class Actinopteri; order Gadiformes; family Gaidropsaridae; genus Gaidropsarus; species Gaidropsarus macrophthalmus. Next base: position 2,827,055 of record JAOTIX010000139.1, read on the forward strand.
ACTGAACCTTAATACTTAAATGAGGTCCTTCAGCACTCACAATGTTTTTCGTACATTTTTGCGAGACATTTCACAAGGTCTCCAGTTCTGCCTGGGGTAAACAAAACTAATTAAAAAACCCATTTCAAAAATAATAATAAAGAGTAATACATATGAATTTCTTTGAACAGGAGACCAATTGGTCAAGGCAGGTGCAACTTGAATGGACGGCTGTAGATCCAACTCACCCACTAGAATGTAAAGGTTACGAGACAAGATTACATATATCCTATTGCTAATACTAACTACCATCTTATATTTGAACAGACAATAGTGACCATAGAAGCTTTTGTCTTTTGATTTATTATTTATGTGTGTGTGTGTGTGGGGTGGGGGTGTGAGTTTGTACATCTGCATGCAGCTGTTTATATGCATGTGTGCAGCTGTATTTTAATGTATGTGTCCTGTGGATGCCGCTGTGTGTGTGGGGCTGTTTAAAGGTGCGTATGTGCATGTTTGTGCGTGTGTATGTGCGCACGCATCTTTGAACTTGTGTGTGTCATGCGACTGCGTGTATTGTATATTTGTGTGTGTGTGTGCGTGCATGTATCTCTCCATGTCTGCAACTGTGTGTGTGTGTGTGTGTGTGTGTGTGTGTTTCAGGCTGCATGTGTGTGTATTGGGCAGGGGAGTACGCTGGTCATGTAATATTAATTTGGTCTGAGAGCCACTTTGCTCCCTGCATGCCATTGTGTGCTCACTTTAACTTGCTGACAAATGGTATAGAAAGGTTTTCCTCACAGCCGGCACACACACACATCCATTATTACCGTGTAATATCGGCTTCTGTCCGTACGACAAGCCACTGTGCATCGACGGTCCCCTCCAACAGGACTAAACCTGCGGCCCTAATGGGACTCTTACTTAATTTCGACGGCGCTACGACCATGCATTTGCATAATCACTGTTATACGCTATTGCGTTAACTGTACGTAAGCTATGAATGATTCATTGTGTGCGCTATGGTTTATTGATGGGTAATGCTCCTGTATGATGAACCCACGGTAAACAACGCTAATTATGAGTGCACCACTCTCGTCTGCTTTGCGGAAAGAGAATGTAAAAAAAACTAGCACTTATGTTAAATGTTGAATGTAGGGTGTTGGTGTTTTCGTTAGGATGTACATGTTTATGGAAGTGACTGCTGTGTTTTCCAGTTCATCTCATGACGGTTTAATTATTTACGGAATGATTTTCCAATGTCAAAATCTGTTAATATTCGCCCTTCGGAAATCCCTGGTTGTGAGTTGGGTATAGGCTTTCAGAGAGAAGTATGACTCTAAGTACTACTGTAATGGTACTATCATGCAGTAGTTTGCTGACACCTCATGGATAAAGCACTTCTTTATATATTTAAATGTTGACTCATTTGAATAATGAATCCTTCATTCTGCCTTCCCTGAGAAATTCTAATCACCCACGTACAGACCACGCACACACAAGCTCACACACACACACACACACACACACACATACACAGGGACACACACACAGGGACAAACACACACACACCATTACATAAACAGACACACACACAAAGGGAACAATAAAAAGATAGAATCATAAACCCACGCATGAACAAACACACACACACACACAAAGCTCTCTCCATGAGAACAGAATGGCCTGGGATGACTCTCTGTCTCTGTCTCTGTCTCTGTCTCTGTCTCTCGCTCTCTCTCTCTCTCTCTCTCTGCTAAAGCAAACCGAAGGCTTTAAGAAGCGCTGGTTCACCTTGGATCACAGGAGGCTCATGTACTTCAAAGATCCCCTGGTAGGACACACACACATGTACACACACAAATATACACAGGCAAACATATTCATATGCACACACGCATACACTTCTACACACATAAATACACACACACATTTACAGAAACACACACACCGAGGAACAGTGGAAGATCCAGAGTGAAACTGCCTGTCTTTCTTTTTTCCTCAACTTTTTCTAGTTCAATATCAAATGTAAAACGAAAAACTAAACGAAAAACTAGAACTCGAAACTCAATATCAGAAAATAATAACACGTTAATATTAGCTTCTCACAGACAATGACATGAAAACATCTGATAGTAGAAAGAAATGTCATCCAGCATCCTAATAAATGAAGTGAGGGTCAAGACCTTAACATTCATCATGACAGCGTGAGGGGAGTCTTGGATGTGCCTATCAGGACCCTAAACGTGACCTTTGACCCGCCCCCTGCAGGACGCCTTCGCCAAGGGCGAGGTGTTCCTGGGCCACAAGGACCACGGCTACAGCGCCACCGCCGGCCTGCCCGACACCGCCTACTGCAATGGCGCCTGGCAGCACGGCATCACCATAGTAACGCCGGACCGCGGCTTCCTGTTCACCTGTGAGACGGAGGGCGACCAGCAGGACTGGCTGAGGCACTTTGACACCGTGCTCAGCACCACCATGTCGCCCCAGGAGTACACCAGTAAGAGGCCGCCCTCACCGTCTGCTTGTTTTCATTTATTTATATATTTTCTTGTTTATTTAAATGTTCTGTTTATTTTGTTTTAACACGTGTTATGTGTTATTATTGTATTATTATTATTATTATTATTATTATTATTATTATTATTATTATTATTAATAATAATAATTAATAATTAATAATGTATCTATTTTTATTATTTTTTTGTTTTATGGTTTGAGGGGGTTTTGCCTGGTCACCGGATGCTAGCCGGTAGTTGGGTGTTCGCTGATTGTTAAATTGTAGCTTGATGCAAGCTTGTAGCTGTGTGCTAGCCGTTTGCTAATGCTAGCCCCGCGCTAGCTACAGCCACCAGAGACCTCACCATGTAACCCCTGCCTCTCTCGTTTCAGTGGAGGCACTCTTCAAGCACAGACACTGATGGGCGTGGCCGACCAATCAGCAGCCACCCAGACCTCCCCCCAGCGACGACAGTGACATCATCTCATCGCCGGTGCGCTGTCGTTGCTAGGTCTGTTGCTATGTTCCAAATATAGCAGGCATGCAGAGGAGAAGGTGGCCGTGTCTCTGGGTCTCTCCAGCCTCGTCAGGAGCAGCTCTGTCACTACACCCGGCCGTGAGTCATGTTCTAGTCGTGTCCCCCAAACTTTCAGTAGGGCCCCTTCTCATTTACACCAAAACTTAAAGCTTTAAGCCTTCCTTTTGGACTAATATGTTGTTATCATTATTATTATCGTTTACCATCTTTTTTAATTTTGTAGCCTAGAGGTGTTTCAAATGTGACTTTGACCTTGTCCCCCCGGAGCAGCTCATAGGGAGCCGGTACTATAGACAAATGAGCTGCCCTACTTACACACACTACCACTGCCATATATCCTTTTAAATTCAGATTTAAAAAATGTTGTTCCGGTTTTTTGATCCATGTAAGGTAGCCCGTCTCATTTTGGGGGATATTCGTGGGGGATTATAATACTATGTTAACATGTGAACGTTCATGAGGCAAATAAAGTAGTTGGTCCCAAAGCACCACCTTCTGGTGGTGTTCCACCTTCTGGTGGTGTTCACTCAACGCCAGCCACCGCAAACGAGCCAAGTTTATGAAACCCCATTGACGCATTTGGAGTCAGCATTTTTGCTTCACTTCTGTTTTGTATCTTTATGTAATAATTCGTAATAAATCTTTATGTATGGCATTTCAGCTCCGCCCCTTTTTCTTTACTTTCTGTAAGAAGATTGCATCATCATCCATAGTTCCCAGCGTGTGGTCTTCATGTTTGTGTCTGTGCTGCCCAGCGCTGGTAGGACTTGTGTACGTGGTAACAGTGGTTACATCCTAAATTGTCCCACACGTTGTGTGTCGTGATCATTTGCATTTCAAGTCAGGTGGTAAACAGACGTGTGTGTCAATGGAGACGTGAACGTGTGATGTCTGCATTTCGTCATTCGTCAGATACTCGTACCCCAAGGGACTTAAAGCCTGGTTTATACTTCTCCCTAAAGTGGTGTATGCGGACACGGTGAGCCCTCTGCGTAGTATGGAGACCCTCTCAGAGACCCTCTCCGTACTCTCTGGGCGCATCCCATATGTTTTAACTGTCCGTCACTCCGTCGAGGGAAAACAGAGACGGCGAGGGCTGTGATTGATCCTCTAACGTCATTTCCCAAATTACTTTTCCAGTTTGACTACTACTGGCAAATTGCACTACTTTGTAAATAGTTTATTTACATTTAAAGCATTCAATTTTTTATGATAATTTTGTATCCCTTTTTAATTACAATCTGCTGTCTGCACGCATCAAGCAACTGTGAACGTCAAGCCTGTTTACTTTACCTGTTTACTAGAAGAAGTATACCCCTGCCTTTATGCTGAGTCTCAGACTGATCAGAACTATCTAACACTCATGGTGTTGGAACCGAAACACAATGTTCAAATTCATTCAAATTCATTCATTTGAAATCGAACCCTCAGCCTGGCGGTTCACTGCCACGGGCATTAAAGGGTGGTTCCACGTTTGAACCCCTATGTCGGTGTCTGATCTCTACACGCTGCATCCTGATGACCTTCATGACCCAGGAAGTGGAGCCACTCAGAGTCACTCTTAAGATAAGAGTGCTTGGTGTTATCGCACCATACGCACTATCGTATCAAATGGTATACGCTGAATGCCAGTAGTGTGAGGGTGTCTAAAACGACACCCTGGTGAGCGGAGACGGTCCTCAGGGGCTGAGAGAAATACCTCCCCCATCTGTAGGGTCCTGCTAGCTCTCACCTAGGTGAGAGGGAGGGGTAGGGGAGCAGAGCCAATGAGATGTACATTAAGGGCTTCTGCCTTCATCAGACAGAAGACCTGCAGACCAAGGTCACCAGAAGATTTGAGATATCCACAGGGAGACGCATTTACGTCGGGAGCTCCTACTGTTCTTGTGGAGGACTGGACTGGGTTTATGGTTTGGCGTTCTGGACGTGATGGAGGGCTAGGGAACGACAACACCACCGCAACACCTCCACCACATCCGCCTTCTCTGTGGGAGCGGCGAAGAAGGAGAGCAGAGATCTTTTTGTTTGGGGTCTTATCCCTTTCTGATTGGAGGCATATTCAACACAAAGTGTACGGAGCCCCTCTGAGAGTCTCTTGTTCATCCCAGACCCCCCATCTCTCTCCTGGTCTCGGGACCGAGAGGAGAGAGACGGCCATCCCCAGGACTGAAGGTCCCAGAACTCTGCGGCTTAGCTAAAGCCTCAGAGACTTCATAGATGGAGACATGGATGAAGCAGACAGGATGTGGTCCTCTGAGTTTAAAACGGGACTTCAAATGAGGAGAGATCCGTCCTCTAAATGAAACACACTTTTCCAAGTTTGCAAATTCATCACGTGTGTCTTCCGTCGCTCGTTGCTTCTTGTCCGAGCCAAACATCCGCAATCGGAGCGATGGCGCCCGGACAGCGATGAACTGCACCCCCAACGCCACGGTCCACCCCCAGGTAGGTCATGTCCTGAACCCGGGGTCCGGGGGAGGGTCCGGGTCTCCGAGCGGTCCCGGTGGCGGTGGCGGAATCTGGGTGACCTCCCTGCTGGGCGCCCTACTCCTGACCATGTGCGCCCTGGGCGTGGCAGGGAACGTGTACACGCTGTTCGTCATGCGCTCGGCGGCGCTGCGGCGGTCCGGCTCCATGTACGTGTACATCTTGAACCTGGCGCTGGCCGACCTGCTGTACCTGTCCACCATCCCCTTCGTGGTGTGCACCTACTTCGCCCACGACTGGCTGTTCGGCGAGGCGGGCTGCCGCCTGCTGCTCAGCCTGGACCTGCTCACCATGCACGCCAGCGTCTACGTGCTGGTCGCCATGACGCTGGAGCGCTACCGGGCCGTGGCGCGCCCCTTCAGCGCCCGGCGCTCCCAGGCACGCGGCCGCAAGCTGGCGGCGGGCCTCATCTGGGCGGCGGCCGTGGTGCGGACCCTG